>CM029119.1:15756395-15798895 GCA_016859345.1 Istiophorus platypterus
CCGTCTCCATCCGTCTCCATCCGTCTCCATCCGTCTCCATCCGTCTCCATCCGTCTCCATCCGTCTCCATCCGTCTCCATCCGTCTCCATCCGTCTCCATCCGTCTCCATCCGTCTCCATCCGTCTCCATCCGTCTCCATCCGTCTCCATCCGTCTCCATCCGTCTCCATCCGTCTCCATCCGTCTCCATCCGTCTCCATCCGTCTCCATCCGTCTCCATCCGTCTCCATCCGTCTCCATCCGTCTCCATCCGTCTCCATCCGTCTCCATCCGTCTCCATCCGTCTCCATCCGTCTCCATCCGTCTCCATCCGTCTCCATCCGTCTCCATCCGTCTCCATCCGTCTCCATCCGTCTCCATCCGTCTCCATCCGTCTCCATCCGTCTCCATCCGTCTCCATCCGTCTCCATCCGTCTCCATCCGTCTCCATCCGTCTCCATCCGTCTCCATCCGTCTCCATCCGTCTCCATCCGTCTCCATCCGTCTCCATCCGTCTCCATCCGTCTCCATCCGTCTCCATCCGTCTCCATCCGTCTCCATCCGTCTCCATCCGTCTCCATCCGTCTCCATCCGTCTCCATCCGTCTCCATCCGTCTCCATCCGTCTCCATCCGTCTCCATCCGTCTCCATCCGTCTCCATCCGTCTCCATCCGTCTCCATCCGTCTCCATCCGTCTCCATCCGTCTCCATCCGTCTCCATCCGTCTCCATCCGTCTCCATCCGTCTCCATCCGTCTCCATCCGTCTCCATCCGTCTCCATCCGTCTCCATCCGTCTCCATCCGTCTCCATCCGTCTCCATCCGTCTCCATCCGTCTCCATCCGTCTCCATCCGTCTCCATCCGTCTCCATCCGTCTCCATCCGTCTCCATCCGTCTCCATCCGTCTCCATCCGTCTCCATCCGTCTCCATCCGTCTCCATCCGTCTCCATCCGTCTCCATCCGTCTCCATCCGTCTCCATCCGTCTCCATCCGTCTCCATCCGTCTCCATCCGTCTCCATCCGTCTCCATCCGTCTCCATCCGTCTCCATCCGTCTCCATCCGTCTCCATCCGTCTCCATCCGTCTCCATCCGTCTCCATCCGTCTCCATCCGTCTCCATCCGTCTCCATCCGTCTCCATCCGTCTCCATCCGTCTCCATCCGTCTCCATCCGTCTCCATCCGTCTCCATCCGTCTCCATCCGTCTCCATCCGTCTCCATCCGTCTCCATCCGTCTCCATCCGTCTCCATCCGTCTCCATCCGTCTCCATCCGTCTCCATCCGTCTCCATCCGTCTCCATCCGTCTCCATCCGTCTCCATCCGTCTCCATCCGTCTCCATCCGTCTCCATCCGTCTCCATCCGTCTCCATCCGTCTCCATCCGTCTCCATCCGTCTCCATCCGTCTCCATCCGTCTCCATCCGTCTCCATCCGTCTCCATCCGTCTCCATCCGTCTCCATCCGTCTCCATCCGTCTCCATCCGTCTCCATCCGTCTCCATCCGTCTCCATCCGTCTCCATCCGTCTCCATCCGTCTCCATCCGTCTCCATCCGTCTCCATCCGTCTCCATCCGTCTCCATCCGTCTCCATCCGTCTCCATCCGTCTCCATCCGTCTCCATCCGTCTCCATCCGTCTCCATCCGTCTCCATCCGTCTCCATCCGTCTCCATCCGTCTCCATCCGTCTCCATCCGTCTCCATCCGTCTCCATCCGTCTCCATCCGTCTCCATCCGTCTCCATCCGTCTCCATCCGTCTCCATCCGTCTCCATCCGTCTCCATCCGTCTCCATCCGTCTCCATCCGTCTCCATCCGTCTCCATCCGTCTCCATCCGTCTCCATCCGTCTCCATCCGTCTCCATCCGTCTCCATCCGTCTCCATCCGTCTCCATCCGTCTCCATCCGTCTCCATCCGTCTCCATCCGTCTCCATCCGTCTCCATCCGTCTCCATCCGTCTCCATCCGTCTCCATCCGTCTCCATCCGTCTCCATCCGTCTCCATCCGTCTCCATCCGTCTCCATCCGTCTCCATCCGTCTCCATCCGTCTCCATCCGTCTCCATCCGTCTCCATCCGTCTCCATCCGTCTCCATCCGTCTCCATCCGTCTCCATCCGTCTCCATCCGTCTCCATCCGTCTCCATCCGTCTCCATCCGTCTCCATCCGTCTCCATCCGTCTCCATCCGTCTCCATCCGTCTCCATCCGTCTCCATCCGTCTCCATCCGTCTCCATCCGTCTCCATCCGTCTCCATCCGTCTCCATCCGTCTCCATCCGTCTCCATCCGTCTCCATCCGTCTCCATCCGTCTCCATCCGTCTCCATCCGTCTCCATCCGTCTTTCCGCATCCGTCTCCATCCGTCTCCATCCCTCTCTCGGTTTTTCCAAAGTCGTCCTCCGACTTAACCTGCCGCCCGGTGAACCTCCAGAGAGTCTACGGAGAGACAAAGAAATGGAGTGTGTGGGGGGGGGTAAAAGCAGACAGCGAAGAAACATGTTCCCTACAAGTGTGAAAACCAACAAACGTTTTCCCTCGGAGGGTTTCGGCACCGTCTGCGGATCGGCCCTTTGTGGCTAGATGGAGAGTAAAACGGCCTAATCGACTGTACGCCACTAATCTTTACGCCATTCAGCACTCGGGGAGAAAAGCGGTACACAACCCGAATAAAGCCGTAAAGGACAACAACCTCCCTTTGCTGTGAAAGTGAAAAGTAGGCCAGCCATAAGGGGTAATGTCTCCGCCGTCATAGAGAGAGAGAGAGAGAGAGAGAAACAAACAGCAGAGGCAGCCGGAGCCGACAACCGAGGCTCGGTGATGTGCTACAAAATAGTTTACATTAGAAACATGGTGTTTCATTTAGCCAGATAAGCCCGGTTCAGAGGTCTTTGCGAGGGGCTCAGCCTCCCTTTGCTGTCAGTACAAAGCCGAGCTCAGAGGAGGAGGAGGAGGAGGAGGAGGGGGTAAGGGGAAGAGGAGAGGAGGGGGAGAAAAAAGGGCAAGACAGCCTCTAATTAGCTATGCAAATCCTATGCACTGCCAGATTGAGTTTTGAAATGAAATTGGTCCTTTGGATCTTCTTCTCAGCCTTTTTTTTTTTTTTTTTAAATCTCCACCAATGTGACCAGTTAAGCGAGGGTGGGGGGGCTCGAAGAGCGGGGCCCCCGGAGCCGTCCCTTATTAGAACCGGCCCTTTCGAGCCTGACTAAAAGATCCAGGTGAGCAGTTATCCATACACTTGCTGCACACACTCACACAAACGGGCAAACACACAAACAACCCCCCCGCCCCAAATTCCCTTTTACACAACGGCTAAACACTGGGCTGTCAGGGAACGGCGGTTTCATCAGTTTTCTGTCCATTACAGCTCAGTGTTCCCATGGGGCCCCTAACCCGAGGGGTTGTTGCAGCTCGCCTCTGCACGAAAGAACCACCAAGACACAGGGGTGTGTGTGTGTGTGTGTGTGTGTGTGTGGCACAGATCTGTGCACTGCTATGTGGTAGACATATATTTTGATATTCTAAATTGCGTGTGCATGCTATTGCTAATAACGCTTTAGCAACGCTCGACTGCTCACGTCACCAAAAGAATCGCTAAAAAACCCAAGCCTGAAAAACGATTTTCGACCGAGGACCCATCTCGGTTCCTCCTGCGACAAAATGCATGACTCCGTTTCGCAGGCCCTTCCTAACAACTTAATTTCGCAGTTGGACCTGTTCGCTTTTGCCAAGAAGTCATTAACCTCGGACGGCGCGGCTGAAACCCCAGCAGCGGCTGTGGTGAGTTTTCAGCGTCCTCGAGGGCAAGGGGTTAGAATTAAGCCACGTAACAAGCCGAAAATATGGCTTCACATTAATAAAAAACTGGCCAACTCAATTTCCCCCCTTATGTCTAATCCTCGACGCTTTAGGCCGAACGAGGAACAAGCCTCACATTGTAATTAAAAAAAAAAAAGAAAGAAAGAAAGAAAGAAAAAGCTTAAATCCCAGCGGTTGTGAAAGAGCACGTTGTTGCCCCCTCATAAAAGCCTGAATGTAATTGGACCAGTGCGTGTCCTCACCCTCAGCAGATCAAAGGTTAGCAAAGCAGGTACTCATTTGGCATGTCAGGGATTAGCTGGCTCAACACACTGGGCTGGCACAGGATGTGTGTCTGGATCAATATCATAGTTCACTTGGAGAGTTCTTGAGAGAGGGAGGAGGGGGGGGAGGGGGAGGAGAGGAGAGGAGAGGGAGAGAGGGGGGAGAGGAGAAGGAGAGGGAGGAGAGGGAGAGGAGAGGGGAGACAATAGTGGGGGAGGAGAGGAGACAAGAGGGGAGAGGAGAGAGGAGACAAGAAGAGAGGAAAGAGGAGAGAGGAGACAGGAGGGGAGAGGAGACAAGAGGGGAGAGAATAGGAGAGAGGAGACAAGAGGGGAGAGGAGACAAGAGGGGAGGAAAGAGGAGAGGAGAGGAGACAAGACGGGAGAGGAGAGGAGAGGAGAGGAGACAAGAGGGGAGAGGAGAGGAGAGAGGAGAGAGGAGATGAGAGGGGAGAGAATAGGAGAGAGGAGACAAGAGGGGAGAGGAGACAAGAGGGGAGGAAAGAGGAGAGGAGGAGAGGAGACAAGACGGGAGAGGAGAGGAGAGGAGACAAGAGGGGAGAGGAGAGGAGAGAGGGAGAGGAGAGAGGGAGAGGAGAGGAGAGGAGGTGAGAGGAGAGGAGAGGAGAGAGGAGACAAGAGGAGAGGAGAGAGGAGAGGAGAGAAGAGGGGAGAGGAGAGGAGACAAGAGGGGAGGAGAGGAGAGAGGAGACAAGAAGGGAGAGAATAGAAGAGGAGAGGAGGCGGGAAGAGAGGAGAGAGGAAGGGAGAGGAGACAGGGGAGGAGAGGAGACAGGGGAGGAGAGGAAGGGAGAGGAGGGAGAGGAGATGGGAGGAGAGAGGAGAGGGGAGAGGAGACAAGAGGGGAGGAGAGAGGTGAGAGAACAGGAGAGGAGAGGAGGGGGGAGGAGGGGGGGGGGGCATTTTTCGGCTTTGACGTTGATGAGTTGGAGCTGCGCATGACACAAGGCAGCGCCGGTGGAAGCCTTCAGGCTTTGTTTGGGGAGAGCTGACATCTCCAGAAGTTGCCATATTGCGGCGCTGGGAGATCTTCCATCTGTCCGCGCCGCCGCACACTCACGCAAGTAATAAAGATTGATTTAAGCGTAATATAAACTGTTACATGGCGAGGGCACAATGTAAACACCGGGGCTAGAGAGAAAATACATCCGCAGTGTACACAGGACGCTCGGTCATAACACGCTAAAACACGTCCTTTGCCCTTGAAGAAGCCCCCCCCCCCCCCCACCGCCCCCCCCCCCGCCAACCCCCGCCACGCTTGTTTTACCACGTCGGAGGAAACATGGCACGAGAAAGAGCCCGAGCTGCTATCGCACATAAATATTTAAACCCTCCGAACGGCCGGCTCGCACCAGATATCGTGATCTGGCTCGACGCGTTTCCGCTCGGTACATCGGGCTTTATTAGGCCGAACCCAACCGACCGAGCATGAGAATGTTACGCACGGGCTCGTCGGAAGAAAACTGTGGTTTATTTCACGTTGAGTCTGATTTTTTGTTGTTTTTTGTTTTGGTCATTATAACACTACTTTCACCCCAGTCACTAGAAAACCAGGAGTCAGAACGGGGCAAGAAATAAAAGCTGAGGAAAAAACTATCCCCCGAACTGTCTCTTGTCAGAAACTACCTCAGTGACTTACCGTACTTGTGCATACTCACAGTTTTCCCGCTCAATAAAGGATTATAGCTGACACTTCAGGTCCTTTCAGCTCGTCGTCACTTTTACCTCCAGATAAAATGGGTTTAGTCGCGGTCGACCTGTGTTTCATGGCCCACGGATGGAGAAAATCTATGTTCCACGAGAGCTACATGCTAACACCCACAAGCACACGTTCTCACAACAGCTAATTCTACCATGCTGACACTTAGCGGCTATAAAGTTTGCCACGTCTGTTCAATCAGGTTAGCATGCTAGCATGCTAGTATTTGTTAATTAGCACAGGAGTAAAGTTTAGGCTAAAGTGGATGGAATAAGGAACGGACGTACCTGGTGCAATAAACAAAAGGTGGCAGACAAAGTTGAACCTTGACCCGATGATGGCGCTAAAGGAACCATCAGAGTAACAGTAACAGTTCATCCTCTGGGGACCGTGAATGTCTGTTCTAAATTTCATTCACTGGACGTTTCACAGACGAGTCAAACGGTTTTAAAATGTGGTGGATAATAGTGTCTTAAACACCGTAATGTGATCAGTTTATGCAAATTTATTTTAGTTCGACGTTCGGGTTATTCAGTGGCTGTTGGGATATTTCAGTCTGGACCAGAGTGATGGACCGACCAGCATCGGCGTCCACGGAGCCACCACACTAGTGTGTCCAAAAAAAGGCTGATTTAACAAAGTATTTAGTCTTTGGACGGCTCTGGACCGCGGAGGCCAAATAACCGATCAAAGCGATCCCACGACGCCTGCGTGTGTGGCGCAATATTGTTTGTCTCCGTTGCTACAGTACACAAGGAAATGAGTTGTAAAAACGAGTTATAATCAAAGCTAAAGGCGTCGCCCAAAGTGCTGCAGTTACAAAAAAACAAAACAAAAACTGAGCGGGGATGACTTCATACGTCAGAATAGCACAAGCCGCCACAGCCGTGAAGTAAACCGTGCAAAGAGAGAAGGCGGAGAGTAACTAGAGGTTCCAGTGCATCAGCGGCGCAGTTGTTTTTAACGGTCGAGGGCGATGCACGGCCGTCCTAAAATAAGAGCCCCCCGCGCGCTCGGGAGGCGTATGGCTGCCCACGGTTTCAAAGGCAGGACGGTAAATCAGCCGTAAAGATCGTGACAGCTGAGGATGTTGTGCGCGTCTCCGCATGTGTGTGCGTCCCCCCCCGCATGCACACGCTCTTGTGCAAAGTTTTCGAGTGTTTTGCACACGAGCCTATCGGGGCTCCCGGGGCTGGGTGTGGTGTCTGAGGGCCCCCGCAGACGAGACAGGGGATTCATCCTGTCTGACTGCAGCTTATCGCCGGACTGGCTGTCACCTAATGAGATATCAGCAACCCTGCATTTAAAAAGGGCCGAGGTAAAGAAAACAAGCGCACACGCAGGCGGAACAGGCCTCCGACGAACAGAGGGTTTGTCTGGAGCAGCTCGGAGTCTGTCCGCGGCGGCTTCTCTGGTTCTAACTGCCTCACGCTCTTTCCTCGTTGATCGGGAGCCTGTACAGCCGCTGCAAGCGGAGCAGGAAACGCACGGACAGGCGCGTTTTCCTTGTTTTCTGCGCTTTATCTGCTTCAGGCCCGGCACAAACGTGCCGCCGCCGCCCATCACCTGGCAGCAGGTGCATCGCGGGAGGGGGGCGGCCGAGGTCCAGTCGCATCCACATCACTCCGGCCCTCGCCCGGAGTTCAGCCGCTTCAAAGGGAGGAACCGGGGAACCGGGGAACGTTTAGAGTCCGACGGGTCGTGTCCCCACGCTGATCTTTCTAATGCCAGGAATGTCCGAACCACGGTGACAATGAGCGACAGCCCACATTCGGGGGATCATCCCCATTAGCCTTTGTCC
Source organism: Istiophorus platypterus (assembly GCA_016859345.1). Lineage (NCBI taxonomy): Eukaryota > Metazoa > Chordata > Actinopteri > Istiophoriformes > Istiophoridae > Istiophorus > Istiophorus platypterus. The sequence continues at coordinate 15,763,973 of CM029119.1, forward strand.
TGCCCGAATCCGTCTCCGCATTCCTTTCTAGGCCGAGTGTCGGGGGGGGGCGGCTACGCTAAATGTGATGCATTAGGTGCCAGCGGGTAAACAGAGGCTACCAGAAATGTTATTAGTGCCCTCTACAGCAGGATCTAATGGGGCTCCAAATAAAGAGTAAAGGCTGTGGCATGTGTGTCGCGGTCCTTGGATTAGTGCGTGGCGTTGAAGGGCATTCCTTCCAAAGACCAGCGCACTAAAAGGGGGATAGCGCCAACTGCATCGGGATCCCAGTCGAACCAGAAAGGCCCCTGCAGGGCGAAGAGACCTAATCGCCGTTGCTTAAAGAACAGGGAAAAAAATGCTTGTGCGGGCATGTGCGTGCACGTTTGTGTGTGTGCGTGTGTGTTTGTGAAGCCGATGTTTACCCAGCCCATCTGGAGCCGCCACGGTCCCGTCTGTTGACCCCCCCCCGTCTCGAACTGTGACGCGGTGACAGCAGACATTACGGTTTGATTGACAGGCTGGCGCTGAGGCCGCGGCATGAAATAACACAGTGCAAGACTGTGGATCACACTATTATAAGATAAATGCATAAATACTTCAAAAACATTTGTCGGACGTTTCACAGACGAGTCGAAACGGTTGTAAAATGAGGTGGATATTTTGAGACTAGTGTCTTAAATGCTGTGACATAATCAGTTTATGTAAATTCGGAAATTTATTTTAGCCCAACGTCTCGGCATCGCCACCAACACCACCGCCGGCGTTGGTGGCGGCACGGTGGGGCCCCCCCCCCCGCCGTCCGAACTGCCCCACGACTGAAACCCCCGGGAGGTTCCCCCAGGTGGTTGGCGGAGGGGTGACATCACGTTCCGCCCCCGCCCCGAAACACAATGAGGACTTTGAGAGGGGCCGCCGCGAAGGAGCGGTCGGCAAAACGAGCTCCGAGCCGCGCACCGACAAAAAAAAAGAGAAAAAAGAAAAAAGGGCCCCTTCTAAATAAAATGGAAAGTGGAGATGAGAGCCAAAGCCAGTTTGCAGGCAGCTGAATCCAGTTAACGCCTGGAAAAAATTATAGAAAACATTTGACGGGGTGGGGGTTGGGGCCGGGTTCGGGACGGACGCGCACACACACACACACACACACACACACACACACACACACACACACACGAACACGCACACACACATGCACCAAGGTCTGAGGCTCTGGATGATGACAGCCGAGTCGGGGGGGGGGGGGTGTATATATATTCAAAGAAACAATATTCTTTCTCACAGCATGAGTCCGTGTAGACATGGACTCGTTTATTTATTTATTTTAAAAATTTATTTATTTATCTTTTTTTTTTTAATGCCGGGACCCTGCTTGGAAAACAAGCGGGTGTTTGTGTGCAAGCCGTGAGCTGTCAGCTTTACCTTATTAAAATGTCATTGACTCTTAAACTGCATATTTATGCAGTGTTAACCAGCGCCTGATGGCGGGGCCTGCATACAGTTTGGTTCTGGCTGGCAGGCTGAGTCAGACAGACTGTGTCACCCGGAGATAAGCTTTATTACACAATGTATGCACGGGGGCTGTTTGATTGATGCTTCTCCATTATTATTATGTCCGGGCAAGGTAATGTATTCCGGGCTTCCATAAAAGACCAGCTCTAAATTAGTTGTGTCAAATTGTGGCAGCGGAGGTGTTGGCCCTATCTCTCCTATCTGTACATCGAAATGAGGTTGTGCTGACATTGTGGTGGTGGTGGTGGGTGGTGGTGGTGGGGAGGGGGTTTGGGGGCGGTAGAGGGGGTTTGTTTAGTGCAGCTGCATCAGCGACGGTGGGGCACTCAGCAAACCGGGGGGGGGTTGATTCCTCCTAAATGAAAGCTTTTCTCTTTTCTCTTTTCTTTTCCCCGGTCTATTAAAAAACAAACGTTCAGTACTCGCAGTTCTAGCGTATCAATTTTTTTAAAAAAAGGAAAAGAGAAGAGCGGGGTAAACGACGGGCGGCCGGGTTCCTCCTGAGCGCCAGCCGAGGCGGTGACGCTAATCTGAAAGGGAGAGATACCGAAAGCATCCTCGGTATCAGTTTAACTCCTTGTCTCCGGGTGCCCCCGAGCGTCTAAATCAGAAAAGTAAATGCTATTTTCAAAGCAACGGGACTGATTCCCTCTCATGCATCTGTGTTCCCCATCCTCATTACGCACGGGGGGGGGGGGGGTTGACGCAACCTTGGCCAGACTTTGGTTTTATCGCTCTCTGTCAACCGACGGCCGGTAAAAGTGATATAAAAGGTTGCATCACGAAACCAGGTTTTATTCTCATTTCCCCTCCTCTGGCAGCTCATCAGACTGAGGTGGGGTCTCTCGTTGTCGGTGAGACGCAAATGTCTTCGGCGGGGAGTCGAATGTGTGTGTGTGTGGAGTCTATTACTTTTTGACCAGTTTGAGAACTGGAAGGAAAACCGAGAAAACACGGCTCCTACACACAAACCCATAAGACAACAAACCGACGCTGCACCTTTGGTCCCATATGGGCGGAGAGCGCGATTCGTTTCGGGGGGGGGGGGCACCTGAGGGAGACATCCACGTAGCTAACCGTTCGCCCAGATGTGGCTCCGTTTTCGACTGTCAGACGGATGGCGTCTCGGCTTGCGATGGTGCCCCCTGCGTGTCCCCCCCCCCCCCAGCTGCCGCCGTACGCGAGGCAATGAGACTCAGCGCGAGTGGCGGTCGGGCGCGTGCGCTCACTGTTGCTGATGGGTCTCACTTAATACCCTGCGGCTCTCTTCCCTTAATAGCTTTAGTGTCCACCTGACTCCGGGAAGGGCCCTCGGGTCGGCTGCAGCTCTGACACTTGAGCAACGTTTATGGCTTCGACGGCTTTACTCACTCCGCAGTAATTAACTTTAAGCGACTTTGCCGTAAAGACCGACGTTTAAGAGCCGGTCTCACCGACGAAGGCCGTGATAGCCCCGGCCCGGATTAGAAGAAAAAAAGGGGGGTACAAATGCGAGTTTGCACGTTGGCGACTGAGACCTTCTGTCAGAGCAGCAGGGGACTGAAGAGCAATAAGGAAACGCTGTCTTTGCTTTCATAAACCGTCTGTTCGTGTTAATATTACCAGCTTGTTGTTGCATGAACTACGGCAGCGTCCGTCCATTCACCCTTCGCCCAAATGGGCACGTTTGTTGGTTTTCAAAACTTGTTTACTGTGACGGATGATGCATCTCTTCACCGTGCACCACATCATCACATCCCAATCAGTTTACTGGTCTCGTAAATTCTTTTCCGCCCTTTTTAAAACAGTTTTATAACGTCTGCTGTGGCTGATGTGTTTTGTTTTTCAGGACCGAGGAAAACGACCCTGGTGATGTCATAGGGGTTGTCTCAGCTCGAAGACGGCAAATACGTGACGGAAAAAAAAACAAAAAAGCCCCTTCACGACGACCAGGGTTTGTCAGTTGTCTGCATAAGTAGGTGTTTACCAGGCGGGAAGGGTGTAACGAGATGATGTCATTCTGTTGCATCCTGGGAAGGATCTAGTGGCTTTTTGGAGCCATACGGGCTAAAATAATCTGAATATCTCAGCCTATGCTGGTTTGTTTTTTTTAATAAATCTATTTTGTGAATCCTACAGGTCTTTTTGTTGAAAGCATTTTCCTCCCGTTAAGATTCTTAACTCCCCTACACTCACCTTCTCCCTCTGCTTTGTTTGCAGCCCCCCTCCAGCCGAAGGGCTTCACATCATCCTCTTCACCCTCTGCACACGGCCTTTGTGCATGTTTTGTGTACGAGGAGGCTAAAACAATGAAACGTGAGTGATGATATTTTTGCGGATAAGCTCCTTGAGTTTGTACTTACAGTGCAGTGGCCAAATGTGAGCAGCGTCCACTTGGAGCTCCAGCGGCGTCGCTCTGCATTCATTCGACCGGACGGCTGAGAGGTGGATCACTCGCCTCGTCTTCGGCGGCTCGTTTTGAATTTCTGTTTTTTTCCTATTTTTCTCTCCCTCTTTTTTTTTTTAGGACCCGTCGTCGTTATTTTTCGCACCTGACGTCTGAAGTTCTCGTCAAATTCTGGAAACCGCGCGTCCACGGGAACGCGATGTTGCAGCGAAGCCTCCCCCCGAGCCTCCTGCTCTGACATGCCGCTGAAGTCTGAGGTCGCTAATTGACACCATGCTTGGAAAAAATCCTGTATCTAACCTTTACCTCGCAGCCCTGTTTTTAGGTCAATCCGCTGTTGTGATGCACGGTGAAATTATGTCTGCTCAAAAGGGAGCAATTAAAGAGTTTCCATACCCAACATAACTGAAGGCCTGATCTGTTAAAGCACTAGGAGCAGCAGTACTTTAATAGCACTCTGACAGCCAGCAATTGCTATACATATATATATATATATATTTTTTTTTTCAACCCTAAACAGTCATTTTGAAGCAGCGACGACGGCGCAGAGGTTAGAAAAACAGACACACAGCGGCAGCCACACGCAAACACGACCTCCTCGCCGCTTTTGATTATGTGCCGCGGCTAACAAGCTATCATTCACGCCCCGGCTGCTGTTATCGACTCGTCCGAGACAGGAATTTAATTAGACTTCTGAGATGTCTTAAGAAAACAAAAACAGAGAGAGAGAGAGAGAGAGAGAGAGAGAGAAACGAAAGGAGTCAACAAACGGCTCAAGGGCCCGGATTATTTCACGGGGCGCCGCCGGGGGGCCGACGCTGACATTAACGAATAGTCTTCATTACTTATTTTCCATCTGACCAGGCGTGGCCCTCTCTGATGTAAATATTGCCGGCGCGGGGCGAGAGGTTAGCTCCTCACCTTCGCGTGAGGGATGGGGAAAGAGAAAAAAAAGAAAAGAAAAGGCGGCCTTATCGGCAGCGGGAGACGGCGAGTTTATTGTCCGAGTGACAAAGAAAAATCACCCCGCAATATCATTTCCTTCTCATCAGCCCTGTGCGGTAATGTAATGTAAAATGAGAGGTTGTGGTTATATGAAACATACCCACAACCTTTAGACTCGAACCTCCCGAAAATTTTTCATTTAATCAGACCTAATGTATCAAAGTGATCAAATGGTCGCCTTTGAGTTGTTATTCTAATATAACCGTGAAACGCTCTAATAGGTTTTGGGCCCAGGGAATCACTCTGATGCCTGTTGAATCCAAATATCGGCACCGGTGACTAACCGCTGAGTCTGCTCTGCCTCACGGCCCCCAGGGTCACCGATGGCGACATCGGATGTAACCCCCCCCAGACGTCAGCCCCCGCCCTGCGAGGGTTCGGTCATCCCCGACCGGGTTGCACCTGAGAACGCGGGACATCTTGAATCTGACGGCCGCGAAGGGTTCGGATTAATATCAGGGAACACCGGACAGACGGTCCGGGAGGAGACGGTTAAGAGACGTAGGGAGATCGATCCCTTCCCGCTCAGTCCAGGCGTCCATTTGTCATTAGCAACAGTCCCTCTCTGGAGGGAAGGCAATATCCGCCACATCCAGCACCGCGGTCTTATATATCGCTGCATCTCCGCTCGTTCACCCTTCGGGGAGATCGTTAATGCGGAGGAGGGCCGGCTAGGATCCACGAAAACAAGCCTCCCTCCACACGTCGCGCCGGCCGCCATCAGGTTTCCTGAGCCCGACCCAGCGGCCGGGGCGGCCGCGGCCGCAGCTACGCCCGTCATCCCCGGGCTTTGCTTTGACAAAGAATTACTCTAACTATGCACAATAATCACTCGAGCCGGGGGTCTTGTTTGTCTTGGACAGTGTTTCCGAGCTCTCACATGTCCATCACCGCAGAAGTCGGGGTTGACTTGCGCCTCGCTGCAGGGGGAAGACCGCACAGGGCCGGGCTCATTTATGGATTGGTGGGGTGGCGGTTTGGGGGGGGGGGGTCCTGAGGTGTCACGTCTGGGGTTTATATCGCTTTCAAAGAAAACAGGTGAGAGGGAACGAGAGCGGGCGCTGCTGGTGCACGGTGTGTGTGTGTGTTTGTGTGTGTGTGTGTGTGTGTGTGTGTGTGCGCACTGTCACAGCCCAAAAAAAGATGGTTGCTTTAAATGAGTCTGATTGCCATGATATCATCAAGGAGGAGCTTGTGGTCCCAGTTGTGGTTGTGGAACAGGCCTTAAAACCACAACATCACATATTCAGTGCTAAAGCTAATATAATTTCCATATGGTCTGTGATACTGTAGTTTGTCAGCTATTTGACATGAATCATGGCCCCTTGCCAAAGTGAAAACTGTCGCCGCTCTGGGCCGTACAGCAGCGCCGCTCGGGGGCCAGGGTCACCGTGGCGACGTCATGGCATCGCCGCGGCGGGGCGTGTAGGAAAATGCCCGATTCCGACCAGCGATCGCTTTAATCGACCGCGCCCGGGCTCCGTCATCGCACCACGGGCGGCGAGCGGCACGAGGACGTTCTGCCCCCCCCGACTCACTGGGGCCCTGACCCTCGGTCCCGGTTAGCGGTTTGTGATTAAGCCGCCCCGCGGTGGCCGGAGTGACCCCGACGTCTGGCCAGTCGTCTTTGGATGCATCAGGAGATACTTATCTGCGGGAAATGGCGGATCAGATTTCCACATATTGCTTTTTAATGAACACGGAGCGCGTCGCTGTCCGAAGGAGACCGGGGGGGGGGGCACTAATGGCACATTTGACGCGTCGTCTGCGTCGGCCATTCGGATGCCAGAGTCAATCCCATCCCGCCCCACGAGATCGCCACGTCTCGGTCCTCGTCCCAGGCACGAAGTGGGGTCAAAAGGTCAATGTGAAATTCACAACAACACACGTTACAATTCATAAAAGTAACCTCCTGAATGCCAAAACTCAGGCATGAGACAAGAGGGCACACACCCACACACACACACACACACACACACACATACATACACAAACTCACACACACACACACACACACAGTCCTGACGACCCAGATTATTCCTTTTTTTCTCCAAAAAGTTTTTTCTCCAAACTTCAACTTTGTAGCATATTTAATCATAAATATTTAAAGTAATATACAAATACTTATGATTTTAAACCAAGTTTTCAGGGGCTTTAAGTAAATATTTATCCCATGTTGGAAAAAATTTCCCAAGTGGAGGATTAAAAGGTTGAGTTTCATACTTAAGCTCGACTTAAAGTCGCCACGGCATTATTTTCCTAATGCTGGCTGCTCCGATGCCGGAGCTTCCCTTTGACAGCCGTCCGCCTGCCCTGCCCTGCGACACCGCCGGCCTTGTGTGCCGTCAGCCTCTCTGTGTCCAGGCCGGCTTGTGTTTAACGCTGGGCCCCGACACTGACGGACACGGAGCCACACGGGCCCCCGCCCCCGGCCCCTCCACCCCTCCAACCCTCCAACCCTCCAACCCTCCCGCCTCCGGCTCACCATCAGCTGCGTCCTGCTGCCTCTCGGAGGAAGGAATGCGACACGGAGCCACAGTCGCCTCAGATACAACGGCACAGGCTTCGGCATCACTCGGACTGTAAAGAAAAGGCTGCGAAAGCTTGTGCCGCCATGTAGCCTCCATTAATAAACTATGCTTTTTAATCATGGTATCAGATCAAATCTTTCCCTTGAAAATATTTACACGTGTATATACTCATATTTTTTTTATATAATTTTACTGTAGGTCTGTATTTGTAGCATATCGAAACAAAGTCAATCGCAACACCCTGTTTAAAAAAAGAAAACCTCATCATGTCCTGTTTCCCTCCTTCTCAACATCGGCAAACAAAACCCTGGAAATAAAGCGCCGACGAGGGGCTTCGTTCGACTCGGGGCACAAGTGGACGGCGTTGAGACTATTTTGGAGAAAACGGCTCACGTCAGATGAGCATTAATCCAATCAAGAGCCCCGACTTATTTGGGTTTCCGTGGCCGGTGGGAGCCCGTCCTGTTGAGTGTGCGTCCTGCCGGCGGGGCCGGAGAACCCGACCCCGACGAATGGCCGACAGCTGTGTATATAGAGCGAGAACATTTCCTCTCGCTGAGAGAGGGAAAAAAAAAAAACAACCCTCGGTCTCAGTAAAACTCTGGGTCATTGCTCACACACTGTTTACATACACTGTTTGAAACATGCAAATATTTTGTAACATCATAAACAGGTTATGTTTTTACTTTTTTTCTTTATAATTGTGCTAATATATCTCTTTTTTTAAATCTCGCCGCTTACACAACAGCCTCCCAGTCATCCTGCTGTTGTGCAGGTATAGTTACAGTTTACTCAGTTACGTGCCAACGTTGCCTAATTTCACTTTTTAGCTTTTTATGGCCGATGCCGTTTCAATTTTTCTCGAAATGAGATGGTTTTAGGGGACAAACTGCTGGAGCCAAGGAGCTTGGCCGGTCTGGAAATTTGTGGCGCTGACCATAGTTCAAGCCTGGAACACGTCATAAATTATAACCATGCAATTTCCATGCGTAAATCTTTTTTTTTCTTTTCTTTTTTTTAAAATACCTGTATGTGTTTTTAACCGTGTTTGCCACGTGGAGCATTGTCTTTTTTATTTTTTATTTTTTTTGGACAACATGTCAATATCCTACATATAAAGTTTATGCCAATAAAATCTGCTGGTTGCTCGAGGCTGAAAATGCCCCCCCCCCAAAAAAAAAGAAGGCTGGGTTTTATTGCCATGGATTTCAGGTCGAGAAACGTAAAGCCATAATATTTGCAGTAAAGATGTCTCCTCCAAACTGACAGCTCCCAAACCTCAGTTCATAAACCTGTCTAGAGATTATGTGCGCGGCCGAGACAGGCAGCCTGACTACTTGGCCGGCGCGGCAGTGGAAACAGTCTCTGCATGACCGTGTTCTCACCGTTGACGGTGCGTTCGAGGGGAGCCGGCGTGCGAGCCGGGGTACGGCCGGGGTACGGCCGGGGTACGGCCCGAACACGTCCCCGGAACGAGCGTCCGCCTCGGACCAACGCGGCCCTTCCTTATTTGGCCTCTCCCTGGCACATGCCTGCTTTCCCATGGCACTTCCCTGAGAATTTATTCAATATGCAAAGTCAATGCAACGTTATATCCAAACAATAATAAACGGTTTGTGTTTGTGCTCCCTTTAAGCTAAAGACCCGGCCGACTCTGCATCCAAGATTCCAAAAGGGCTGCGTCAGTGTAACCATAGTGCTGCAATTTGGATAAATGGTGAAGATGAAAGCTGAATTACGTTTTTACATGCCTTCTAGACTGCTTGCACATTTTTCTGAAGGCACCAATGTCTGGGTGCGTAATTACTGACTAAATGCTGTTTTGTTTTGTTTTGGGTTTTTTGTTTGTTTTCTGTTTTCTTTCTTTCTTTCTTTCTTTCTTTTTTTTTTAAAGCAAGTATGCATCGTCGCTGCACATTCACACTAAACCCCGACTGAAAATGGGCACATTTGTGCCGGGCACACGCCAGATGGCAGCGAGCGACGGCAGCGCCGTTAGACCAATCAGTTGTCTTTATCCCCCTCGCAGGTTTTTACTTTTTGGGCCGACCGGTATTAAAATCAAACCGAGGCGATATCTGACCCCTCGACACAGTTTTGTGAGCAGCCGAGCCAAAGTGATTTTTTTTCCTTTCTTTCTCACATCGTTTCGTTTAAACAATTCTGAGAGGCCTTAAAGGGTAAAATTAGCGGCGCAGAGTAACTTAATACATTCACTCAAGTGCCGTACTTAAGTTCAATTTTGAGGTACACTCAAGCATTTTCATTTTATGCCCATTATAATTCTCCTCCACGGCATCTCAGAGGTAAATACTCAATGTTCACAGCTGCAGTTACTTTTCCAGATTAAGGTTGTTCATTCAAAGCAGATGATCGTTTTATGAAATGTGATATGTTGCATAGAGATTAAAGTGCCAAACAATATGTGAAGTGGTTAAAGTTAGCTCCACCTGAACCAACTATAACATTAAAATGCTTCTTACACATTAATACATCAAGAGTAATTATCCTATGATATAATCAACAACAGGATAACTTGCATTTTTCTGCATTATGAAGATTTTTACCTACAATAATCTACGTGCATTTTGCTGACAATACTCAATTTATGTATATTTCTACTTTATCAGGATATTGTAACAGAGTTTTCAAATAGCAATACTACTATTTTTTACTGAATTGAAATTTATGCGTACTACCACCCACATTACAGGTGGCTACACTGCATAATGACAACTCTGCTACTTTTCATGGGCGAGATTCTGAATAAAGAGCTTTTACGTGTAACCATGTAGTTTCATACTGTGATGTTACAACTTTTACTACGGTAAATGATCCAAGTACTTCCTCCACTCGCTAAAAATATCAACTATTTCACCAAAAAGGCTGGAGAAGTCAGAAAAAAAAGAAAGAAAACGCCATTTTGAGAGGAAGACGCGTATTTTGCCTTCTCTCCCTTCACGTTAATCATGTCTGACCCTGCAGATTTCCCCCCTGACCTCTTTTTAGGGGGTCCACACTGACTCCAGGCTGGGAACAACCACATAGTTACCATCCGTTTACACTGCCCCTTTCACAACTGTGTGAATACATGAAATAAAGAAATAAGTCGTCAGGCGCTGGCAGCAATTCTAGAAATCTCCGGCGTTTGGTTTCTGTCTCGAGGGGAAAGAGAACGTTCCTTCCTATTTTTTTTGATTACTGAGCAGCATGATAAGGAGGAGCGTGAAGCCATTTGACCCATGTGAGGGAATGGCGAGGGTCATCACTGTTGTATCGAGGGGGTCGGGCACCTCTCCAGTGTCGAGGGACACGGAGAAAAGACACAGGGGTGTGATTTGTTAAATGCGGGGACCCCCCTCTCTCTCAGTTGCATTGTTTTGACAACACGGGGGGACATCTGGCACCGGCACCACGGCCCAGTGTTGAGGTCTCCATCCTCTTTCTCGAGCACTGAGCTGTGCAGCATTGAAGCACTGCCTGCACATTCTCATGCTAATACCCAAAAAGGGCAGGAGCAGATGTGAAACATTTGGTTCTGTTCTTGTTCACTTGTAAAGACATAATGTGGCCGTTATCATTATTTCACTCTCTTGTTGTTCTTCTGCGTGTCATAAAAGGGGGGGGGGGGCTCATGGCAGAGGCCATCTTCTTTGGTGGCCTCGACCTAAAGCGGCATGTGGCCGCTTTAGGTTTTTGGGGTTTTTATTTATTCTGGGGTTGATTAACTTGAGCGAACATATGTGTGTGAGCATGTGTGTGTTCTTGTCTCATGCCTGAGTTTTGGCATCGGGGAGGTTACTTTTATGTATCCTAACGTTTTTTGTTTTTTGGGTTTGTTTCTTCAGGGGGGGCTTATAATGAACATGCTCATTCTTGTGCACAGGTCTTGGTTGAAGAAGAGATGATCCTGAGGGACAATAGCATTAAGAAACTAATGTAACGTACTGGGATGTGTATATTTTCCCGTATCCTCAGGTCTCTGCGCGGTTCCTTCCCTCGCTATTTAATTACAACTTTATTTTGCAGGCGTAGATTCCCTCTAGTTTCCCCGCGTCCCCGCGTCCCCGCCCGCCGGGGCAGCGATTGGCTCCCGTCCGCGCCACCCTCCCCTTCCCTCCTTCCACCGCATTGGCCAGGGAGGTGCCCGTCACCCCCCCCCCACCCCCACCCCGACGTGCGGGACAAGTTTACAACTCCACACACGTGCGGCTGGTGCGTCGGGGCCAGCGGTGGCGTCCAGCGACCGAGCGAGGCGCGCGGAGGCTGCGTCACCTGGGCGCGCAACCCGCCGTAGTCACAGTCCACAAGCACCTGTGTCGTTTCATTCCGGCCCTTTTCGGCCGGTCTCGGTTCATCTCTCTCTCACCTGTGCGCAGCAGGTATTATTCGCCTTTTTCTTTTCTTTTTCTTTTTCTTTTTTTCGTTGGTGGAGGCGGAGGTGTTTTCCCACAGCGCGCCGCGGATGGAGACCCATCCGTCGGCTTCTCCATGGCGGCGGGACTCCTCGTTGCGCGCCTAGCATGGCCGCGGCTCCTCCGCCGACCACCCGGGGACCGGTATGGCTTTTAGCCGCGTCACTAAGCTGGACCCGCCGTCCCGAGGCGTCTTCAGGAGAGCGGCGGTCATGCTGTGCTCCCTCCTCACCTCCCTCTTCCTCCTGCACTGCCTCGCCGACCGCTGCGGCACCGCCTCGCCCTCGCCGGTCGGAGCCTCCTCCTCCTCCTCCTCCTCCTCTTCCTCCTCCTCCGGCCGCGCCGCGGGGCTCCTCGGGGACCCGAGGTCGCTGCGGACCAAGAGGCTGGTGTACGAGCGGGACCGGGCCGGGTCCGAGGCGCGCCCCGCGCCGGCGCTCGGGGGCGAGTCGCTCCTCCTGCCGCCTCCGGATCTGCTCGCCGCCGGGGAGGCGTCGCCGCGCCTCGCCGGTAAACTCAGCCCGCTCGGGGAGGGGAGCAAGAAGCTGCCCCAGGCTCTCATCGTCGGGGTGAAGAAAGGAGGGACCCGGGCGCTGCTGGAGTTCCTCCGGGTTCACCCGGACATCAGGGCCGTGGGAGCGGAGCCGCACTTCTTCGACCGCAACTATGAGAACGGACTGGAGTGGTACAGGTGAACGTCTTAATCAGAGCGGACGCAAACAAACCACCTCACTCAACCCACATCGTTTTCTTTTCTTTTATTGTTTTTTAATTTGCACAAATTCAAACCCACACGACAAAACCGTGGTTGTTGTAGAGATGGATATTAAACATACACGAATTAACGCCCCCTCCTCCCTAAATCCTCCCTTAAAAATCTGTCTATTGTTATTAGTCATTAAACTGCCACGATGACAGATGGTGTTTTCCCAACTTTCTAGTCCGCGAACTACTACATCACTGATAAAGCCTCGTCCCGTCGCCCGCAGATCTTTACGTCGCATGTCCACGTCTGCGGCGGGGACGTAATTGCCGCCGGGCGAAGCGCCGCGGACGTCCCGCTGATTTATGGCGCAGTCGGGGCCCCGCTCTCGCTAGATCTTATCGGGGCCCCGCTCTCGTTAGATCTTATCGGGGCCCCGCTCGTTTTCAGACGCGCGTTTTTAAGGCTCGGCTGCGGTCGTGGGCCGCGGAGGGACCGGGGCCGACGGCTTGATTGGTCCGGGGAGAAAGAAAGAAAGAAAGAAATAAAAAAGAAATATATAATAAGACGAGGATAAATGGGAGAAATCAGGCTATTTAAAGTTTTAAAGCGAGTTCAAATTTGCATTTTTTGGAACAATCAACCTTTTATATAACCACATCAACTTGTGAAACTTCAGAAAAGTTTCTGTGCACTTTTTTTTTTCCTTTTCCCAGTTTTCATTTTCATTTTCAGGACATTTTCACTTTCTACATAACTTTTATAAAGTTTTTTATTAATCTTATTATTGTTATTTAAAGATTTACTGCATTTTACTCAACTAGTGTGTTTCACCAAACCAAGATCCTGATAACATTTGCTATTGCATATCAATGATTAGATTATTAACATAGTCGTTGTATATTTGTCCTTTTTCTCGCGAGTTACACAAAGTCGTGCAGAGATTTTGAACTATGTTTATGGTATCGAGAGTAAACTTTACTGGAATTTTCATTTAGAACATCTAAAATTTTTTATCGCTTAAAATTTTTTTTTTCTTTAACTTTGAAGGTGAAAAACAAGTTCACAGCTTTGTTGCCTGCTTATTACAAAGTGGCAGTTTCAGTCTGAATCAGCTTTTACGGAACCAGTTCCAGTCTGAATCCATTTTTACAGAACCAGTTTAAGTCTGAATCAGCTTTTATGGAACCAGTTCCAGTTTGAATCAGTTTTTACAGAACAAGTTCCAGTCCTGCTGACAAAAGTGAAACTTTAGAGAACCCCTGTTCCCACATAAACACACATTTACTCCCCCTTTTAAATCCCCAACGTCCTCATGGAGCCTCTTTTCCTTTTTTTTTTCCTCCTCACCCGCTCGAGTCGAAGAAAAAAAAAAAGGAAAAAGAAATTTGTGATTGATTTCATCTGTCACGGCGAGTGTGTGAGCGAACGCGGCGTGTTCACATTTCCACGGGGCCCGCCGGGAATAATGGCTCTCCCTCTCGGTGGTTCCCCGGCTAATGGGGCATCGCCGACATTGCAGCTCTGTTATTAAGAGGGATTAGGGCCGTAATGAAAGGTTACCTGAGTGTCTCAGGAGGTATAATTCACCTTTTGATTGAGTTAACACTCCGCGCGGCGCCCGCTGGGAGCCCCGGGACAAAAAACTTTTACTCTCGCTCGCCGGCAACTCCCTCAAGGCCCTTCTGACTCGCCCCCTCTCTCTCTCTCTCTCTCTCTCTCTCTCTCTCTCTCTTCCCCGAAACGTTTTGGCTCTCGCCCATCTCCCTCACACACCAACACACACACACACACACACACACTCACACACACACACACACACACCTCCCTCTTTGTGCCCCTCTGAGAGCGGACATTCTCTTTTCCCCATCACTCTTTCACACCCTTCTGTTTACCTATTCATCCATTGTGGGTTTTTTTTTCTTTATCCATGAGGGTCCCATCCATCCGGGGGAGTTGCCAAGATTCCCTGGAATTTGGACCGTGCCTCCGAGGACAGACCCCCCCCCTCCCTTGATGCTGTCCATTTAAAACAGAAGGACCTTTGAGTCCAGAAGAGGGATAAATAACTGTTAAAACATCTCGTCAGGCCCCCCCCCCCCGACGGCGTCCGGCGGGTCTTCCTGTTGATGGCTTTTGTGTTTCCGTGCGAGCTGTTGATTCCGAGTCGCCGCATCCATTTGAAGTTTGTTGGCCCGAGGTCACTCGGAGGCGGGTTTATTTATTTATTTATCTATTTTCTTTGTTTGTGTACTCGGGAGGGTGCTCATCCGAAGCCGGGGGGCATCGGTCTGACGGCGTCCGCTAGACCCGGACCTCCCTGGGGCCGCGGTCGCTCTTCCGACGCCGTTTAAAAAATACGTAAAACTCTCCCGACCGTGAAGGGTTTGGAAGCCAATAAGTGGGTGAACGAACTCCCAGATGAGGGAAGCAGCTCCGCACGTGTCCTGTACACGGTGAATACTCAATAATACTGCCCCATTAAATGAGATGAAATTTAAAAAAAGAAAAAGGAAGGAAAAAGAACAATCTGTTTGGTTTTTTTGTACAAAACAAGGCCAGATTTTCTGCGACTAATCATTGTATCCGATTTCCCTTGAATTACGCAATTCCCTCTCATCAGCAGTGGCTGGATGCTTAAAACGTGGAAGCCTCCGTCTCAGGAGACTCTTTTCGGCCCCCCCCCCCCGGGCATGGGTCACCCGTCCCCGTCCCTCCGCCGGTCGACTCCTTAACGTCCCTCTCAACGCGACGTGGCGACATCTCCGGCCTCCCTTTTTTTTTTTTTACAACTTTCCCAGAATTATACTTGTCTGGCTTGTTTTGGGAGTTTCCATCAACTGCCCTGAGAAAAAAACAAAAAAAGAACCCGGTCGCACGCTCAACGCTATGATGCTAAAATGTGTAATTTATAGACGGGGATAAAAGTCGCCGTTTTGACAGCGTGGCTGTCACAGCATGACGCACTGGTAGCTTTAAACTTTCAACTTCCACTTTTTATGTTTGAAAAACTCTGGAATAGCTGTGTAAAATTCCGTCTCACCATCTGAATTTACTTAGACCTCAGAAAGGAAAACTTTTATGTCTTCTTTTTTTACATTTCAATGAGGGTTGTTTTGTTTTGTTTTTTGTTTTTTGGATGTTCCCAGTTACCATATCTAAGATGCTGACAGCACCTCAGCTGAAGTGAAATGCAATCAGTTTTGCAAATTTAACCTAAACTGAAAACATATTTTTTAGCCATTTGAAAACAGATTCTTTCCTTGTTGTCACGCTTTTTTAAAAAACTATTTATTTATTTATTTGTTTTTGCACAGAGACGTATTCCAGGAGTCCCGGCAAAATTCTCGTCGAATCCGGGGCCTTTTGTTTGACAGGAAGCCGACACCCGGCGAGCCCGGTTGCCCCCGTCGGCCAGTGTTGCGTTTCACTACAGTTTTCTCAGCCGCGTATCTGTAGAATCGCACACAGCCTGTTGGGCTTTTGTCGTGGAAAACGGACACTCCGGGGCAAACAAGGAGGTCAGGCCCAAAACGCCGTAAACCGAAGCAGAGGTCCTTGCCATAGAGTGATCGCTATTATGTTTTAGGCCTACTCGGGTTACCGACGGCCCGGCTTTCACCTGTCTAGACCCGGCCACCGCCGGCAGTTCCCGTTTGATGTCTGCAGACCGGTCGGATCGGGCTTCACCGGATCCCTTAATGGGTTAATGCACAAAAAAAAAGCAAAAAAAATCCCAACAAAAAAGTGACCTGATAAACACAAGGACAATTTGCTGCCAGCTCGGCCACACGCGCATTTATCCAGTTACAAATGGCTACACTGGGTCCAGGGGTGCACACGTCCTCTCTCTTTTCTTTTTTGCACACGCAGGCACTCGAGGAGCCCATGCCGGGACCGACAGACCTCTCGGCTCAGACGGGCCTGCAGCCGGCGGGGAACGTCGGGGAAAAACAAATAAATACCCAGGAAACAGGCAGAGGCCCGGAGCCCCTGTAAAGTTTTCCCTCACGCACGCGGCATTTGGAAAACCACAGGGAAAAAAAGGGAAACGGAACGAGCGCGTCCAAGCCAGAGAGGTTGAGAAATCGCGTTAAATTAGGGGTTTCCCCCCTTCACGAAGCGGGGACCCAGTCGTAAAAAGCGGTGACCCCGGTGGGGACTTGTGCTGGAAAGCGGCGGAGTTGCGTAGCCCGATCCACGGTCTCCGTGCCGAACAGTGGTCTGTGTGGCCGGGCAGCTTCAGATGTGGATACGCACCGAGGAAATCAAAGATTTTGGGTCTGTTTTTTCAATACAATTCCAGACCCAGATTGAATGTGTGGAATAATATTATGTGCCCGTTCTGCGTTTAAATTCCATAAATGCGGGTGGGGTTTGTTTTTATTTTTCATTAGCAATTAGCATTTTCCTACATTTGGCTTCTCCGTTTTGGTTACTTGACACAACCCCATTAAATTAAGTTTTAAAAGAAATTAATAAAATCACATCTGTCAGGGAAACGCCGCTGAACCCCGTCAGCCTCCGAGGCTCCAGGTTTCCCATATGTCGGCTGCGTATCGCGGGCGAGTTTAAGCTATGGCACCGCTCGCCGCCGGCGACCCTGACGTTTTTACTGGTCGCTCTGGGCTCCGAGGAATTCGGGGGAGGGGGCAGCGGAAAGCGCCACAAGAGCGGCTAGATGCTAGCGATGGGGGAAAAAAACCCCAAAAAACAAAAACAGAAAACTGCCGACCTCCGCGGTTGTGGGTTTTTGGTTTTTTTTTTTGGGAGTTATCCTACGTAACTCTAGAGCCATAATTGAATCAATTCATAACATGCATTTTTGGAAATTGCTCGAAAACGTGCAAGATACAGAAGGAGTCCTGACGTGTGCGTACGCCTTTATTTGCGCGTCTGCACCAGGTGGTCACGACAAAAACCGCACGGCAGCTGGAAGATGAGGTCAAATTTAACAGCGTGTGTGACTCGTGTGTGTGAGACTGTGTGTGTGTGTGTGTGTGTGTGTGTGTGTGTGTGTGTGTGTGTGAGACTCTGTGTGTTTGCGTACTACACCGTTAAACCCGTGTTCATGTCTGCATACAAACCGTGTGCGCTACTTTTCGGCGCTGCCCTTGGACGTAACCCGCCTGGCGAACGCGGGGAAAGACATGTTCCTCAGAGTTCTAAATAGAGCGAGTGAGTCGAGAATAGTTCGGTCCTCGCTCGCCCGCTCGCTCCCCGTGCACCGCTCTATACCTCAGCTCTAAAATTCCTTGCTCGCCTGTCCGGATTTATGTGAACATATTAGCCAAAAGCGTGAAGAATATCCTGGAATGTTTTTTTTCTTCTGGTGCTATTTGTCTGTCTGTGCGAATCTCTAAAAAATGCATCTCCGTGGTCTCTTTATAGAGGCTTTGAAAGGGGCTATTTGTTTCAGCGTTTCTAAACTCGACGGACGCGATTTTAAAAACAGATTTAACCCGTTTCCCCTGATTAATCCCCCGTTTGATTTATCCTGTTTGGCCAGCGTGTTGGAAAAATATTAAGCAGAGCTGAAATGTACTTGAGGGTTGAGGGTTCCTAGAAACGGCTTCGGATGGTAATTTTCTAATTTGACATCTTTTGTCATGACACAGGATGTTGGAGTCGGGGGGGTTGGCACTGGATGTAGATTTCCAGGATATAAAACCTGCAGATCTACCTTCAAGTTCAAATTTTTTTGTCTTGTTAGGCCAGAAATGATTTGTGATCGTAAAAGTGTGGTAAAATGGATGCGTTTTGCAACAAGAAGGAAATATCAAACCCAGAGATAAACAGGTAAATAAATAAGTAATAAATAAATGGATTTTAATGTAGCTTTAGCAGAGTTAGCTATCAGGGGCTCAGTTTTTCAGGAGCACGCTTACATCTGCCGGCATTGGGGCAGGTGGAGTGGGGGGGGGCGGCGAAGGTGGAGGGGGTCACGTCAGCGGACGTAACGTGATCGCCAGGGACCCCCCCCAGCATGCCCCCCCCCCCCCCAGCATGGGCCCCGAGCCGCCTTGGGATTGTGAAAGTGATTATCGTGGGGTATAATTGTAAAACCGGGACGCTCACCTCCCGCTGAAGGCATGCAACCCGCTAACGACCGCGACTTTGGTCACACACAACCCCCCCCCCCCCCCCCCAGGCCCCCTCCTCTCCAACTCCTCGCCCTCCGCCACCCCCCGCTGACATCTTTGCATGCCCTTAGCAGCTGACCCTGGGAGGCCCCCGTGCAGGGGAGGTAGATAGAAGCGAGGGAACCATCCAAAGTAGTTGCTGTCAGCAGCTGCCCTCTGGCATCCCTGGAATCTGGGCCCCCGCCCCTTGCCGATGGGCGGGTGAGGACAGGCGGCAGGTGCAGGGCGCTCGGCAGCCGCCACCTGGATCTCCAGCAGATGCTCACACCTGACGGATTCACCTGACGCCTAAAACGGGAGCCGTTCCTCTTGCGAAACCTGGCGGGATGAGTCAGGCCTTTGTGGTCACTCGGGTGCAAATACTTGGGGCGTCGGGGATCAGGAACTCCATGAACTTTGATGAACCTGCGCAGAAAGGGGGGGGTGATTGATCACGGTACGGGGATGTGTGTGTGTGTGTGTGTGTGTGGGGGGGGGGTCACCTAGAGGGATGTACCACCCTCAGAGTTCGCCATGCCAACAGATGGAGCCGTAACATTGGGATCGGGTTACGTTGTTTCTAGGATTTCGGTTGTTTATTCGCTTTTGGGTTCCTGTGTACACTAGGCGGCAACCTGCTTGACCCCGTCGTGTCCCAGGCCCGTTGGGCTTAGCAGCTGTCGGATCCTTTTTACGAGGTATTAGCCTGTACATTATGGAGCATTTATTCTGGGATTCATATTTCAAAAGGAGCACTTGAGGTCACTTCTTTCTTTTTTTTTTTTTTTATTGTCTTTGACCGTACAAAAATACATCGCTATGCAGGGCTACAATGCGCTGCGGTCATTTCCATCGCGCTATCGTCCTCGCCGCGGAGACGTTTGACCTTTTTCTCCGAGACGTCGGGTCCCCCCCCCCCCCACCCACCTCAGGGCTCAGGCTTTCAGGCGGATATACCCGAAGAGCTCCACCAGCTCGGTGGTTTTCGAGCAGTGCCCCGCGAACGGCGGTGATTTATTTCCCCTCGAACTTTGTGGAAACCTGCCAGGCAATATCACAGCGGTTGTGCCCTCAGGCGCTTTACAAGCAGTATGATGGAAATGAGAAAAAAAAAAAGGAAGAATCATGTTGGACCTTTTCTTCCTTTTACTATATTTCTGTTCCTCCATGTTTCATTTTGTTTTTCTTCTTGGCAGTCCAAGGTTGATGGAAGTTAAGTGTTATCCCTCCATAAACAGAGAGAGACTGTAACCCTATCATTTGGCACTGGAGAGCCAAGGGGCCTTGGACCAGACCGTCTCAGCTCCTTTCGCCAACGTGAACCAAACAAACCGCAAAACAACCTCCAGAATTCATGCATGTCCAAGCCTGCGGAGGCCTCGCCAGAGCGCCGCAGGATTTCGGGAACGCGCGGCCAAACCCGTGTCGTCCGGGCACGGAAAGGTTCGGCAAGCGATGCACGGACGGAGCATGGAGGCGGAGGTGCGGATCGGCGGGGTAGCGCCAACGCCTCGGCCCGATGGACCCCGCTCTCCCGTCTGGCGGGCAGCGGCTTTATCACAACACAGGGACGGAGACGGACGGAGATGGACGGCGAGAGGCAGAGCCGGAGCCTGGGAACCAATAAAAAGAAGGAAGCCGTCTCCTCTCGGGTCCTCGTTTCCCGTTCCAACTGTAGTCTTTTCTTTAAAATACCACTTCTTTTTTCTTTTTCTTTTTTTTTTTTCCGACACACGTCTCCATCTTGTATTTCACGCCGCTGTAAAATTTAAAAAGAAACCATGTAAGTGTTCTCCAGTCAAGGAAGTTGGAATGTCCGCCTTTCCAGCCCCTTTACTTCCATTCACTTAGCAGGAAAAGCCGTTTGCTCTTCCTCTTCTTTCTTCTTTTTTCTGGAGGCTCACCAGCCAAACATGGAATTGTGTTTTGCCGTCTGCCGTCTGCTTGAAGGCGCGGACTTTGACACACTTGCCATGTGCGTTATCTGCAGCTGCCTGTGTGGTGATAGGATGGCACCAGGACATCTTTTTTTTTTTTTCTCTGTAGCTCCACTGGGGCATGGCCGGTGCCAGTTGCCCTGGCACGGTCCGCCAACCCCCCCCCCAGACATGGGCAGAGGCTATGCCAGACGGCACCTCCGGCACAACCTCTATTTGACTGCCCAACCTCTGTCTCCATGCAAAACAGAATTATACTGCAGCTAAGCTTCAGGCACAAGTTTGCGTGTGTGTGTGTGTGTGTGTTTCTTGGAGTCCGTCTGAATTGAGGGATTGGCATTTTTTTGGCGCGGCCGACGTAGCGCCCCGAACGCGTTATTTCCTCCAGATGTTTGTTTTTTTTTTTCCGAGCGCTTTCGGCGCTTCTGCATCCAGGCCGCGGTTCCGTGTTTTCCTGCTCGGCGATGGACAAAGGAGGGTCTCGCGGTGGGCGACGGATGTTCTGTGAACTCCTGCCGAGCGCAGATTTACCCTCTGCTCCTCTACGATGGCGCCAAACGAGTCGTCGCCGCCCCGGCTACTGTGGTTTTTTCTTAATTTTCACTTTCATTTCATTCATTTGGAAAAAGACGGTGCACAGCTTCTACTGACCCCCCCCCCCACCCCCACCCCCACCTGCCAAATGTCAGGCCGCTTGATTAAAGAGAGGAATGTTTTAGAAAATGAGTTTGCCACCCTGGACCCGTTTTATTGAAAGATTGAGTGCAACAGCACAGTCTGCGTCTTTTTACATAAAGATGGAGGAGGGTGATAAAGGGTCCGTGCCGGCGCAGGGGCCGTGATTGATATGCCCACGGAGCGGCGCGGGGGAAGCCACCCGGTAATTCAATTAATCTTGACCTGGACGCCAGTAATTGCCACTGTAACTAGGTCTGACTGTACATTAGACAGGAGGGAGATTGCCGTCAAAGGAACACGTCCGGCTAATAGTCGCAGGGAGGAACATCCACAGCGCTCCGGAGTCGCACAAAGGGGGGTGGGGCGTGGGGGGTGGGGGGGCTCTCCTTCCTCGGTATTATCCTTTCCTCCTAAAGACGAGGATTTGCATGTTGATGAGAAGAGCGGGGAACAGATTTCCCTCAGTTTTGGGGACCGGGAAAGCGAGGGATGAACCGTGGGCGGGGGGGGGTATGGATGCGGAATCCGGGAGAAGCTTTCATACGTCGTCTTTCAGGAGACGCGTTCCTGCACCGAAGTTACGCAGTCGGATGTGGGGGGGGGGGGGGTATCGGAGACATCGCGTTCTGTGGAAGGCGCCTGTTCGCTTTTCTTGCCGGAACTTGGACCACATCCGTAGCAGTATGCCCTTCGTTTCGTCTGGCAGGCCACCGCCGGCTCTTAACTGGTTTCCATAATCGAACCGGGTCTTTGTTTTGTTTGTATTGTTTTGTTCGGTTCTTTCGTGTCGGCCTCCTATTGAACTCCGTAACAAATGCCTTCTGGATTGTCAGAACAACCTTTGAACGCGCCCAGAGCTATTGATCCCCATTGTTTCCTTCAGGAGCACAACGGTAGTTCGGAGGGTGTTGACCCGCGGATACGGGAAGACAGGACTTGTTTTGTTTTGTTTTTTACGAGCCGGTTTTATGCTTTACTCTGGAAACCTGACAACCCCGGGAACAGCGGATAAATCAGGTTTACAGTAAAATCTATTTCTCTCCCCCTTTTATGTTCCGCTCTTTTTTTTCTTCTCATCAACTCCTGCTTCTGAAAAACACAATTCCTGTCGCTTTCCTTTCACTTGACTCCGGATCCGATGACATGGATTTTTGTTAAAATAATAACAAAAAAACAACAACAACCGACGGCCGTCCTCTCGCTGCCTCACGTTTCCTTTCCACGTCGCTCGGGTCGTTTTCTTATTTATGCAGCTGCCTTGTTCCTGGGTCTGCCCTCGCCGGGTTGGGGGGGGGTTACCTGGAGGCAGCCACCGGCGTGGACATAACGTTGGAGGGCGGCTTCACGTGCTCCATCCCTCCGCAGCCTCCTCGACCCCCCCCCCATCAATTATTAATCCAGCCAATTAGCAGAGTTGCATTATTCACCAGGACGCCGTGATCGCACCGGTTCACAGCGCCGCCTCGCCTCACTGTGGCTCTGCCACGGATCCCTCCGCCCAGTGTACACGTAGTGACGCCTTTATCATCTAGACCCCTTCAAATGAAGAACCACAACTATGGATTGATCATAAACTTTGACGCTTTACCGATGAACCTCGGTAAAGGTTGTTGGAAAAATGTTGGTAAAAAACCCCCATAATAATCAACCTAAAACATAAAAGTAATATTCAAAAAGAGAAACTACAACAACATATATAAAACAATCACTGAACAAAAGTGAAACAGTCCATAAATTGGTAAAAAGGTTAAACAAGATGGAGCAGTGGACGCGTGAATTGATTCAGATTTTATTGTCTTACCGGAAAACCTCTGTGGAATCGTTCATCGTCCGCGGCTCCGGAGAGGAAGTCATCATGCCTCCGCCGTCCTCCCGCTGTTTCCCAGCGCTGCGAGCACACGGCGGCGACCCGTGACCCCGTTCTCCTGTCACTGGGATTTATAGGCCCTCAAATCGCTGGACGGGATCACTTCCTGTTTTCCCCTATGTTTACCGGACCCATGGGGGTGGGGGGGGGGGGGGGTAAAGACGTGATTTATTTTCATTTGCTTATCTGCCTAATTGATGTCCCCCGGGCCTCCCTGACAGCCATAATTTCATTATACAAACAATTTAGAGAAGTTTGATTAACACAAATGAGAGTTCGGCGACCCCCCGACCCCGACCCCCCCCCTCGCCGGTTTACATGTTGTTCCTACACGTTTGTTGTAGTCACGCTTTTCGCCACGTCGACCGTGTCCGGCCGAGCCTTCGTGCCATGGCCATTAATAACCGCTCTCCCCCACAATGGACGCTGAAAAAGACGTAATTATCGCTCAATTAATCACAGTGAAATGCTGTTTTTGCTAATTCACTTTGTTTACAAAACGGCGTAATGCGAGATGTACACGTTCAGTGACGTCATGACGCCCGTTAGGTTTTAATCGACTTACTGTATTTTAACAGGCGTTACCCCCCCCCCCCCCAAAATCCTCACCCCCAACCAGACTCTCATTAAGACCATTGAGACGCAACTGTATCGATCCTGTTGTTGAGGATTCGGCGCTGGCATTGATTTATGGCCCCTCTGAGACAAGCGTGTGTGATTAGGCCCATAACGTCAAGGGTTCAGCCCCCCCACACACACACACACACACACACACACTATCGCCTCATCTGAGCTGGTCCTCGCCGGCGACTCCTGCTCTCACGCACGCACACATGCAATGACGCTGGGAATCGCACATGCTCGGATCGGCTGGCCGCCGTGGGCGGGGCTGTCTCTGACACGCCGTGTAGGAACCCAGGAACCGGCGGCGGCGGCGAATTTTCTCTTTCACCGCCCGTTTTTTTTCTTCCCGTTTTTTTCTCGTGTTTCATTTCTTCTTTCCTGTATCCACACTGGCTTTTAGCCGGAGTCGTTTCTGGCTTACCCCCCCCCCCCCATTTATCCTATAGGTTCATTACTGCCTTACAGGCCCATAATGTAAAGGCGAAACGTGATTGAAAGTGGCTCATAATAGGCCCCGTTCGGCTGTCATGAATATGAATGGCATTAATATGCATTTCGTTTTGGTTTGCTTCCTTTCTCGCCCCCCCCCACTGAATGATCGCGCACGCCCGTCCCCTCCTCGTCGTTGTCTTTACACCCCGTGTATTTATTTTCTAATTGCGGTTTTCGGATGGGCCGTGTTTATTCGTGCCACGGCCTCGCTCTGGGTGTGAGACACATCCGTCATTCAAGCCTGGCAGGGTTTGACTCAATAACGCCGTAAATATCCAGCCATTATCTCTCCGTGGAGAGCCCCCTCAATGTTAATGTGTTTTTGGGACAATTACATCGGTGTGAAGTATTGAAAAATAACCCCTCTGATTGATAAAATGAATCATCGGTGGCGCGTCCCCTCCCCACCGAACACCTCATTTGCCATATCTGGCATTTGCCGTGCGAGATCGGTTCGCGGCATCGGCCTGGTGATTGGGGGGAGGGGGTGGCAGTGCCCTCAGTGAGAACCGGAACATCCGTTGTTTACTGGAACGATACGGAGGAGGAGGAGGAGCCACGCGGGGCTTTGCCACCGCGATGCCGTGCTTAAATACGCCGCGGAGCCGCTCGGAGTAGAATGAAGTGCGACGTCCCTCGCGGAGATAACTGCTCTAATCTATAGCTGCTGGAGCGTTGGAGCCTTTAAGTCGGCCTCCGAGCGTTCGGCTCCGGGGCTTAGCCATCGGAGCCCCGGAGGTACAGTATTAAAATGAGGCACGGGTTGCGTGGAACAACCGGTTCATGAGGACACCGTGGCAGCAGGCTTAGCGCCGATGGCATGTACCCCCCCCCCACCAGTCGCGATTAGAGCTGAGCAAATATGGTTTAAATCCTAGTCATGGTATCAGTAAAGATTTTTCTTTTTGAAAAAGTAACCGGTCAGCAGGTCTATTAATAATGAATAATCACACCGAACTGTTACAGTCGAACCCAACATAATATCAGAATAAAGACGGTTGGGGCAGGAGCTTCAACTACCAGCATCAGGTCTTAGCGGTTGGTCTAGATGGTTGGCGTCAGCGCCCCCCCCACCCCATCACGCCCCCCCCACCCCCACCCCATCACGCCCCCCCCCCATCCTGGGTAAAGCTCCTCCTGCACCAAAAAACAACCAGGGCCACAGAAAAACTCGACCAGAAATGACAAAGTTCTGCTTTAAAAAGCGACACATCATTTATTTATGCTGGTGATTATGTGTCAGTGCTGCTCTGTGACTCTCTCCCTCCCTCCCTCTCCCTCTCTCTCTCTCTCTCTCTCTCTCTCTCTCCCCCTCCCTCCCTCTCGGTTCTAACCCTGACAATGAGGTTCTGCCCTGTAATTACTTTCTATTTCTGACGCCATCCGTCTCTGCTCGCCGAGAGCTGACAGGCTAAAACATTAGCACGTTGTCGGCGGCTCGTCAGACGCCGCGGTTCTCCGTTACACTTCATATTATCTTGCGCCCCCGACCCGGCTTCCCCAGATGGGGTTACCTCTTCGGGGTCCGGGGAGGAAGAGGAGGGGCTTTTACCCGTGCCGCCGGTTTAGAGCTCGACCGCGATTGGCGGGGGCCTCCTGGGTCCCAGGTTGGGCCCCCGGCGGCCGCTGGGCCCACGTTAGCCATTCTGCCTTTTTTTTCTTTGTCCCCCTGGCATTCCAGGCTGGGTTATCTTTTTCACCTTTTCTTCCGGCGGCGAGTTCTCCATCCCGCGCCGTCGGCACCGCTCACAATCGCACCCGGGGGCAGCAGGTGCAGCTGGTGCCGCTGATGGCGGCGGCGGCAGTGGCGGCGGAGTCCCATTTTCTCCCGGGCTATTTATTTAATGGATAATGCAAGGGGCGCAAAATGGAAATCATGCATCCGACCATGTCTTTAACCCCGATTCCCTCCTGCTACCTTCCCCAACCGCATTCATTCTCATCTCCGGCATAAATCATTTCAGTAACCTGTTATTACCAAACTCATTATATATCCTCCAGGATGTGTAAGTAGAAGCAAAAAATAAATAAATAAAATAAGAAAATCCTATCAAATATTTAAAGCTCCTGGATGGGAGTTCGAGAACGTAATCTTCATCTGCAACTGTCTGTGTCTCTGTGGCAACACAATCTATGGTGGAACAAAACCAAAAAAACCAGATGGAGAGACAGAGAGAGGGAAAGAGAGAGAGGAAGGGAGAGGGAGAGATAGAGAAAGAGAGAGGAAGGGAGAGAGAGAGAGGGAGAGAGAGGGAGGGAGAGAGAGAGGGAGAGAGAGGGAGGGAGAGAGAGAGAGAGAGGGAGAGAGAGAGAGAGAGAGATGGCACGAACCCGTTTTTGTTGAGTTAATGTCTAGAAAGAGACGATAAGACGGGAGCATTCGTAACATGCTAACTTCCGGGGCTCCCGCGGTGGCGGCGGCGGCGGCGGCAGGAGCACGGCGAAGAGGAGGAGCGATGCGACGGTGCCGGACGCTTTGTATTCAGGTCATTGAGGTCAGGGAGTTGGGGGGGGGGGGTGAAATGGGGGGGGTGGTGGAGGAAGGGGGCTTGGAGTAATCACGTTTACACCCTCCGACGCTTGACTCCTATCCCCCGCTGTTCTCCTCGCCCCCCCCCTTTTCTCCCAGTATCTCACATCTACCCTCCCTTTTTTTTTTCCTCCTCCTCTTCCTCCCGCTCAGTCTAAACAGAAACCCGAGCTCGCCGTTCCCGTGCGTCGCGGCGCTGTTTTGCCGTCTTGTTAACTCTCTGCCCGGCCTGGTAACATAGACTCCGCGTGCACCTAAAACTGTTTAAAGTCAACTGTCAAATATTTGGTTTTCATTATGTTACGGCTCTCGGGTTTCGTGTGGAAATTACGTCCCGCCGCCCCCTGCCCTCCGCTGTCTGTGGGTCCTGAGACGAAGCACTGTGAGAGAGTAGAGGACCGAAGAGCGGCACGGCTGAGGGCCGGCGGCCGACGCCGGCAAGTGTCCGAAGACGCTGGGACAGAGCGATGTCCCGGGTTCGGCCGCCGCCGTCGGCCTGGGATACTTCCTGGCTAATTTTGGCATCTCCATATGCTTGAATACGAACAGAACAATGGGCCCTTTTCAGAAGTTGTTCTATTTTAGAAAATCCCAGGCGGTTTACAGTCAGAGCCTCAGAAGTTTGCCAACGCGACGCAGACTCGAGCTTTCAACCTGTCACATTTCTATAATAAATGAGGGTGTGTGTGTGTGTGTGTGTGTGTGTGTGTGTGTGTGTGTGTGTGTGCGGTGCAGTACAGCATGTTCTGGGAACCAGTCGCGCCACTGCATCATCATCATCATCATCATCATCATCATCGTCATTATCGGTGCATTAACGTGCTAACCTGCGTGGCGTTTACGGGACAGAATTATTGCGGGAGATTGAAGCGGACGCTCAGAATGAGATTTGTTTGTTTTGTTTGTTTTGTTTGTTTGTTTGTTTTTTTCCAGGATACACATGACGTCGTCCGTACGAGCTGTTCGTCTCGTGGAAATTTGCACTGTGCGGTTTGAGTGATGTGACAAACACATTCTGGTTTATAATATAGTAAGAATGACACACACACACACACACACACACAAACACACACACACACACACACTTGCAGCACCCAGCTTCTCCGTCGTTCTTCCTTCCCTGAGCCTTTCTTTTCCCACTCCCCCCGAGTCCAATCCTTCTCTCTTATTTTTCTCTTTTTTTTTGGGGGGGGGGGGGTTTCTACCAATTAACCTCTGTCTTCAGCTTTTGTTAAAAAAAAAAAAAAAAAAAAAATTATGGTAATATTCCTTATTTTTCCTCGGTGCCAACAAATTCCACGGAAAGAGCCAAACCCACGATGAGCGGATCCAGCTGACAAGTGTTTTCCTCGTTGGCATGCGTGCCGTAGACCTGCCCCCCCCCCCGGCCCACGGCACCGTCCCGTCACCGGGCGGGTCCCCAATCAAACGCGCCGTTCTCGCAGGCTCGGGCGAATTTAAGCGGCTTTTAACCATTAAGTTCTTCTCCACGTGGAGGCCAGGGATCCCGGATGGGACTCGGCGACTCGGAGCGCTTTGTTGCTTTTGACCTTTCCACGGGATTTATTTATTTATTTATTTTAACAACAAAAGTGACATAAACGTCACATTTGCAGCCTTGACTCTGCCGTAATTGCCGCACGACGCCGAAGCCTCCGTATTAAACGCTCCTCCTCGTGAGGCGACCGTGGCGCTAATTCACTCGTCTCTTCGCAGGAGCTCCCCGCTCGACGCCGCCCAACTATTCCCGGTTGAAACACAAGCCGAGGCGAGGCTCGACCGCTGCGTAATGGAAAACAGATGCGGGGGGGGGACAAACAAAAAAACAAAACTGCCCGGGGATTGAATATAGCTGGGAAATGTCGATTGTTCACATGCCAGAGTTTGAAAACGGCTGCGGCTCACGGGCGTCGGTGGCGGGAGACGATAACGGGGCCACACCTGACGAGGTGTCGCCGCTTGGGAGAACGACACCGGCTTCAGCTGAACTCGATGACGGCTCGGTGATTGGTGCCGTATTTCACCGGGCGAAGCCGCCGTCTGGGATTATACGGGTCCGTGTTTTAATGAGCTGCTTTCGGGATTAGGAATTAGATCATAGGGTGAAGGGCTGAGGACTAAAGCAGGACAAAAAGAAAGAGAGAGACAACGTCACGCGGCTCATGGCGTTCGCTGCTGAAATCGGTGTCACCAACCCCCACGAACGGAGACGCCGACGCCGACGCCGGCGCCAGCGCGTCTCTCGGCCCCCGAAGGCAGAAGGGATTGTCTTTTCGCCAGCCCGTCATTTCAGGGGCTCTGTTTGTTGGAATGATCTGAAACCGGGCTTAAGTTATCAGACTTTCGCCTTCGTACTTTTTATTTTATCTCATTTTTTAAACCACCAGCTCTCACGTCTCCTTTTTTTTTTTTTTCTCCTGAGCTCTAATATTCGAGTCGCTTCACCTCCGGATGAGCGGCGACGGCGGCGGCACCGAGACGTGGCTCCGTCGTTCCAGCGACAGTCTGTGCCGCACATTCAACGGACTGAAATGTTTATATCGAACGTTTCGGCAGCTTGAAAATCACCATGGTAATGGTCCCAAAGACAAAAGCCCTAGCCTTTTGTCACGGGTAATTATCGCCGAGCAGGCCCCTCAAAGCCTTCCATTTGGCTCAGACCAAATTCACATTTAATTTCGCTCTCATGCGTTTGACACAGGGCTTTTCATAAATATTTTTTGTATTCAAATCAGGCTTAAATGAAGAATTTAAATACCCATTGAATTGGTTTCCGTTTGAGGCAAGTGGTTCAGTGCGAGTTTTCTTTTTCTCCCCCTCAGATTATTTCAGTACAAGAAACTATAGAAAGGATAAGGAGGGACACTTGAAGTTTTCCCTAATGAGGCCACCCTCACTGTATAAGCAGGACATTCAAGGAGCACAATACCTTGAAAATGAGCTTTGGTGTTAAGCCCCTGAAGTTTAGGTGTCTTATCTCCCACGAGCTGTTGAGACCTTAAAAAACTGACTTGGCGGAAAAGTAAAGAAAGAAGAAGAAAAAAAAAAGGCGTTGAGCCGTCGGCGAGGGCTGATCCCACTGAAGTGTCATCTCCGCGCGCTTGGGCCACCGCGGCCCCCGTCGTAGGCGAGCGAGTGGGTCAGAGAAATGTGAAAAAGTAACGATAGCGCCGGCGTCCGTGGATCCAACCGCAGATCAGACGCGCGCGGCCCCGCGCGATGACATCAGATCCAACACGTGGCTCCTCGCTTCCGGGGCGCCGCGTTTTTCACAGCCACCGCCGGAACGCTTCAGAGCGGTCGCGTGTCGCACCTGTCCGCGTGAAAAACCCAGGTATGAATGCACCACGGTAGCCAGCAAAATGGAGCTATTTCAAGCCAAGTATGTATTTTTAATCTTCACGCCAACATGGCTGCGTCGCTGACAACGTCACGGATGTTACAGTGTCGAAACTGAGCAGCACTGACAGAAAATAAGAAGCTTCAGGCTGTAGCAGAAATTGTTTTTTGTTTTTGTTTTGTTTTGCGGTGGCGAGCGACCGTCCCCGGCGGGCGTGGCCATCTTCCCCGCCGACCTTTTTAGGCCGCGGCCCGTCCCCGCTACGTTGACCCCCGCGCGGACCGAAGTCAGGTCTGAGATCCGGGGATCACGGCGGCGGTCAGGTGATCGGACAGGTTGTAAATATACCAGATTATCTAAACCACCTTAATCCCCGGTTACAGCAGGAATGTCGGCAATATCTTTGCACAGGAAAACTCACTATGATAAGTGCGGTGGGTCAAAGTCAACCCTGGCAGTCGGCCTGTAAACACTGATTTATGTTCACTTCATAGCAGTTTTACCATTTGACTGAATTTTCTCCTCCAGTCACCGTATGTTTAACTAACTGGGATTTATTCAACACCCGTGTGATTGTCTGACAGAATTATCCGACTTTTGGATGAAATCGTATGAAAACTCGGTTGTAAAACCGTTTCGGGTTGCGTCTGTTTTCTTTCTGCCATTTTCTCTCTCTCTCTCTCTCTCCCCCCTTCCCCGCCACCACTCTCGCCCATCTCTCGCGCTCCGCGTCCTCGCCGCCACCCGGCTCCTGCCGCTTGGTGGCTTGAACACCCCCCCCCCACTACAGCCAGAGACCGCCTGAATAATTCACGAGCGAGTCACCGCGAAGATAAAGCTGATTTTTTTGGTCCTTATGCAATAAACCAGGGACTTACACAGGGAAAAAAAGGGGGGTGTGGGGGGGGATTCTGTTAAAAACACTGCTGATAAATTTATAAGAACATACTGCAAAGCTAACTCTATAAATTTTTTACTAAATTGCATAGCGGTTGTTGTATAGGAAAAAAAGAAAGCGGTTCAGTGGTGAGGCGGACGTCCAGCAGGGATATTTATTTATACAAGATTTTACGTAAAAAATGTTTTTACTGCAGTGTGTGATACAATATTATTCTTGTACTCCCTGTGTAATCAAGTTCAGCCGGTAACAAATCGCGTAGGTCTGATTATTTTTTCTGTCCAGACATTATTTATGATGTCTGTAATATTTGAGTGCGTATAAAAAAAAAAAAAAAAAGAAACAGAAAATTTTTCCAAGGGTAGCCAGACTCTACAGAGATAAATTGCGATTGGCAGCGAGCCGGCGCTGTTCTCTCTCTCTCTTTTTTTCTTAGAAGTGTGTGCTCGGACGCTCTCACCCAGTAGTAGCCTGAGTGTGTGAGGACATGACCAAACAACACAAAACTTCTGTGAGACTTTGAGCCCCCCTCTTTTTTGTTTTTTTCCCTCCGTCTTGGCTGAAGGGAGGGCACCAGCTCTGACCCTCCACGCAGTTTTCCCCTCTGGCTTTTCGTTTTCGATATCGCCGATTGGTGATTGGTTTATGTCAAACGTTCCCGGACTAGTCTCCCGGCTCGTCACGCGCCCCGGTCGGCGACCCGCCGAGGGGTTAACCCCGTCATCTGAAAGCCTGACCGTTCCCCAGGTTTGTCACCCACAGCGGCACCGTTATCGCGTCCCCGGCGTCGCGGAGGGCTTCCTCCTCGCTCATTACTGGAACCTTGTCATTTCCCGGAGGGGAAACAGCAGACCCCCGTCCTCCCATGTTGTTTTTCCAAGAATAGACGACTCCCTTATCTTGTAATTGTATGTCCCTCAAAATTACTTCCTACCCCGTACGGTTCCCATGTACCACTCCAATTTCACTCTGTATTTCTGGAGCCCACCCTGGAGAATTTCTTTTTCCGAGCTCCAAGTACAGATTGCTGGAATATTTGCTTTCGGTTCCCGAATGAAAGAACTAGGTTCTTAACAACGCACGGCTCCAGCCCGGTTCCAAAAACGAACTTTTTTCTTCTGGACTCGTTGCCAGTGGCTCTAAACATGATGGTAAAATTACCTGCCAAAGCATTTTATTTATTTATTTATTTTAACCGACTGCAGAACTGCACAAGATACGATGTTGTTATAAAACAGTGTATTTGCTATTTACCCATCGGTCAAATGTTTGTGACATCGTTTGTGACATCGTTTGTGACATCGTTTGTGACATCGTTTGTGACATCGTTTGTGACATCGTTTGTGACATCGTTTGTGACATCGTTTGTGACATCGTTTGTGACATCGTTTGTGACATCGTTTGTGACATCGTTTGTGACATCGTTTGTGACATCGTTTGTGACATCGTTTGTGACATCGTTTGTGACATCGTTTGTGACATCGTTTGTGACATCGTTTGTGACATCGTTTGTGACATCGTTTGTGACATCGTTTGTGACATCGTTTGTGACATCGTTTGTGACATCGTTTGTGACATCGTTTGTGACATCGTTTGTGACATCGTTTGTGACATCGTTTGTGACATCGTTTGTGACATCGTTTGTGACATCGTTTGTGACATCGTTTGTGACATCGTTTGTGACATCGTTTGTGACATCGTTTGTGACATCGTTTGTGACATCGTTTGTGACATCGTTTGTGACATCGTTTGTGACATCGTTTGTGACATCGTTTGTGACATCGTTTGTGACATCGTTTGTGACATCGTTTGTGACATCGTTTGTGACATCGTTTGTGACATCGTTTGTGACATCGTTTGTGACATCGTTTGTGACATCGTTTGTGACATCGTTTGTGACATCGTTTGTGACATCGTTTGTGACATCGTTTGTGACATCGTTTGTGACATCGTTTGTGACATCGTTTGTGACATCGTTTGTGACATCGTTTGTGACATCGTTTGTGACATCGTTTGTGACATCGTTTGTGACATCGTTTGTGACATCGTTTGTGACATCGTTTGTGACATCGTTTGTGACATCGTTTGTGACATCGTTTGTGACATCGTTTGTGACATCGTTTGTGACATCGTTTGTGACATCGTTTGTGACATCGTTTGTGACATCGTTTGTGACATCGTTTGTGACATCGTTTGTGACATCGTTTGTGACATCGTTTGTGACATCGTTTGTGACATCGTTTGTGACATCGTTTGTGACATCGTTTGTGACATCGTTTGTGACATCGTTTGTGACATCGTTTGTGACATCGTTTGTGACATCGTTTGTGACATCGTTTGTGACATCGTTTGTGACATCGTTTGTGACATCGTTTGTGACATCGTTTGTGACATCGTTTGTGACATCGTTTGTGACATCGTTTGTGACATCGTTTGTGACATCGTTTGTGACATCGTTTGTGACATCGTTTGTGACATCGTTTGTGACATCGTTTGTGACATCGTTTGTGACATCGTTTGTGACATCGTTTGTGACATCGTTTGTGACATCGTTTGTGACATCGTTTGTGACATCGTTTGTGACATCGTTTGTGACATCGTTTGTGACATCGTTTGTGACATCGTTTGTGACATCGTTTGTGACATCGTTTGTGACATCGTTTGTGACATCGTTTGTGACATCGTTTGTGACATCGTTTGTGACATCGTTTGTGACATCGTTTGTGACATCGTTTGTGACATCGTTTGTGACATCGTTTGTGACATCGTTTGTGACATCGTTTGTGACATCGTTTGTGACATCGTTTGTGACATCGTTTGTGACATCGTTTGTGACATCGTTTGTGACATCGTTTGTGACATCGTTTGTGACATCGTTTGTGACATCGTTTGTGACATCGTTTGTGACATCGTTTGTGACATCGTTTGTGACATCGTTTGTGACATCGTTTGTGACATCGTTTGTGACATCGTTTGTGACATCGTTTGTGACATCGTTTGTGACATCGTTTGTGACATCGTTTGTGACATCGTTTGTGACATCGTTTGTGACATCGTTTGTGACATCGTTTGTGACATCGTTTGTGACATCGTTTGTGACATCGTTTGTGACATCGTTTGTGACATCGTTTGTGACATCGTTTGTGACATCGTTTGTGACATCGTTTGTGACATCGTTTGTGACATCGTTTGTGACATCGTTTGTGACATCGTTTGTGACATCGTTTGTGACATCGTTTATTTTAATCGCCTGCGTAGATTTCTTTACTCGCGTTTGGCGAGTGGCGACCGTCCGATCTGGACCCTGTTTCCAGCCATTTTTGGCTAAGGCCCTCATCTGCATCAAACCAAATCATTTTAATCTTAATGGGAATAAATCAATCGGAACAAACCCTAAAACAATGGTGAAGCCAGAATCAAAACCATTAGAGGAAACCCCCAAAATGACTTTCAGAAACTACGGCTTACTTATAATGAGAGTCAGCATTTCTGCGCTGCTTTTAAGTTTCGCTTTTATAAGCGTCCGTTAGACTTATTAGGCGTATTTGGACCGAGTCGTGCGTAAAGCACGTAGCCTCAAGTAAGATGAAATCGGAACTGAGTCGGAATCGATCAGCGTGATGAAGATTATAGAGCCTAGTTTGAGGTTTTCCCCTTTAAAAGGAGCTCGCCACTCATGTGCGAGTGGAGGGGGGGGGTGTTGGGGGGGGGGGCAGGCAAAGTTAGGTTAGAACTAAAAGCAACAACATTAGATCCCAGTGACTCACATCCTCTTCCTCCTCCTCCTCCTCCTCCTCCTCCTCCTCCTCCTCCTCCTCCTCCTCCTCCTCCTCCTCCTCCTCCTCCTCCTCCTCCTCCTCCTCCTCCTCCTCCTCCTCCTCCTCCTCCTCCTCCTCCTCCTCCT
>CM029119.1:15801395-15856395 GCA_016859345.1 Istiophorus platypterus
CGAACTCCGCGGCCGTCCTAATTATTTTTTAAATTATTATTCTCGTTCCCTTCCCCGCACTTTTACGCCGAGGCAGGGAGTCGGACCTCGAGGTAGGCCAGGGTTCACGTGCTACGCTTCTTGTTCGGGTCTGCGTCTCGTTTCATGAGTGGATCCCGCTGCCTGTGTTTCATGCATCACTGTGCGCTTGGGGAGTCGTATTTTAGCTATGAAGCTATGAAGACATCAAAGCAGGATCTGGAACAGCAGTAAATCTCAAACACTTGGATGGTTTGTCATCTGTTACATCACCTACCCTGCCAATAAAGTTTCATTAGAAGGCGCTGTGTGCTTTGTGCTGGAAAGAAATACCCCCGAGTAGCTGCTTTAAAATCGATCGTTTCTTGTGCTTTTGCCCGGAAACTGAGAACTGAAGTCCTTTGTTTGTTCAACACTGGCGAGCGTTAGTCACGTAAATGTTTCTCGATTGACAGAAGATTATTTAAGATCCTAGAACTCCACCTAACAATCATTTTGATTATTGATTCGCTACTGATTAGTGCGGAAAAAAAAAATTCCAAGAGCCCAGAGTGAGGTCTTAAAAACGCCGGCCCAGTCCAAAGCCGCCTTGAGCTCTGGGAACTTGTAACAGGCACTTTTCACAAATCTTTGGATATTCTGTATATTGCGCAGCGCCCTTACACATTAAAGTCTGTTTACAGGTCTCGCGCAGTGCTAATGCATGTGTGAAAAGGTTGTATTAAACCTTTTGTGGCTCCAGAGGGAGCTACTCAAAGCGGGGCGACGTCAGTCGGGTCTAATTAATACAGATATGAAAAAAAACAAACAAAAAAAAAAGAGGGGCGCGGAGCTTAATTTCAACCCGTTATTGCACCTTTCATTGCAAAAACCAACGTTATACGAGCGCCACATTACAAGCCACAGTGGGTGTTTGAGTTTCATCTAGGAAAGAGAACAAGTATGGGGGGGGGGTGAACGGTATCTTTTTCATGACTGACCTCCACCGACGCACCGGCACCGTTCTCCCAATAACAATAAAACGTGGTACATGCTACATACGACTCCCGCCCTCGGACTCCCGAACATCCCTGCCTTTGCGTTGCAAACCTCGTGGTTCACCTCGCTGACCCCGTCCGCACACACACATACAGGCACGCAAACAAACAAACACACACACACACACATCCATCCTGCGCCGCCGCCGAGCAAGCTCGACGCACGCCATCAAATATGGATGCTCCCTTCGGCACGGGCTCATTTTTTTTTCATAGCACAGTAATGTTCTCTTTTGTGCCGTAGAGTTTGCTGCACCGTGA
Source organism: Istiophorus platypterus (assembly GCA_016859345.1). NCBI lineage: Eukaryota > Metazoa > Chordata > Actinopteri > Istiophoriformes > Istiophoridae > Istiophorus > Istiophorus platypterus. The sequence continues at coordinate 15,802,712 of CM029119.1, forward strand.
GGGCTCTTTTCAGAGGCCCGGTGGTTTCCCCGCATCAGCGTGTCGCCGGCGGGGGAGGCATGCCAGTGTCACCCCCCCCCCCATATTTATCAATAGTTAGTCGCCATGTTCTTCGTTATTGACCTGTCAGCTTTAGTAGCTGTCACCTTCCCCGTTGACATTGGGTTTGTTTTTTAAAGCTCCACTATTCACACTCACTCTGGCCTCCTGGGGGCGATGGGCCAGAGCTGATTTGAGTGGAATGGAGCCTTGTCCATGTTCCTACACGGGCGTAGGAGAGGTTGCTGACATCAAGAGGACTATGGGGGGGTTCAGGTTATGGCTGGCGCCGCCAGCGGGTGTTGAGACATCGGTGCACCAGTGTCGCCACTCGCGCTCTTATCGACCACTTCCTTCGTGTGTACCCCGCCTCACCACCCCCGCGCTGACCTCGTTGAAATCCACTCAGGATGCCTGAAGGTATTGACCAATGGCTTTTAGATCTGCCTCGCTTCACATGCTGAACTCGACCGGCAGCTGTTTAGAAGGCCTGATACCGCAACACGGAAAAACTGGCAAAGACGCGCTTGCTCTGAAACCTCAATAGCCATGAACCTAATATAGTTTCAGTTTAATTGTCACAATTTCAATCCAAAATATTTTGGAACAATCACTGATTAGTTCGACATCAATCCTAAAACTGTTGTCGTCCAAATGCTTTGTTTTTCATTACGCACGCATTCTCTGCAAAAGAGGAAAAAAAAAAATAACATTGTGGAGTGTTGCCCGGGTAAAAAAACAGATCCTCCTCACATGGACAGTAATTGTGACTATTACTCATCAGGAACAAAGCAGGAAAGTATTGGGAGGTTATTACAAAACCACAAAGTCCATGGAGGGAGGTGGGTTGGTTGGAGGGGTCAAGAAAACCGTTGGACTTCTGGTGAAAGAGACCAGGGTCCAGGGGCCTTTTTCAACGTTGGGTTCCTTTAACCACGACCGTGATCATTTCCGACCTACAACCGGAAACCTACATGCTAATCATAGCAGAGTCAGATCATAGAAAGTCTGATCTGACACTGTATTTGCAGCAGTGATTTGTCAAACGTTGTCCTGTCAGTAAGGAACGCTAGCACAAGTTGTACTGGATGGAAATAAACAAAAGAAAAAGGTGTTTTGTTGATCATTTGTTAGGGACTTCCTGTAGAAAAGCCTTCCGCCGTCAGATTAATTGTTAAAGCTGGTGTCTCCTGGAAACGTGGCCCTGTTTGTACGGAGCTTTGGCTTCAGCAAGCGCCTCGTTGCCCCCTCCGTCTCGTTTCTCGTCTTTTGCATGTTAAACGGAGCATGATTGTTTACCAGCCTCTTCACGAGGCAGGGGGGAAAAAAACGGTGCCCCCGTCGCATCGGAACGAAAAGACGCCCCTCTGCCAGGCGAGGGCTGCGCTTTTGATCGCACGATATGTGCCGGCGCCTGATGTGGCGTGATCGTCCGAGCAGGACGGGAGTCCTGAGCAATCCTCCCGGGGTCTTCAGGAGAATTTCAGAGAGACTTCCGTCCTTCGGGGTCAGCTCTGTCATGGGCGGCGAACCGCCTCTACCCTGGGAGCAGCCCGGGCCACTTTGTCAGCGCCAGTCCTCGCTCTAAGCAGCACCAGCCAGGCGGATGAATAATTGACGCCCGCATTCTGTACTTTGGTGAATTTTAAAGCTGTATTCTGCAGAGGCTCTAAATGGCGGTGTTGTGGGGGGGGGCGTTAATCATTCATGAGCGGCTTTTACCCATTTTGCTTAGAGTCACTGTCTTGGGGGCGGGAGGCAAGTGGAGAAGGAGGGGTGGCAGTTGAGGGGGGGTACGGCCGAACGGATGAGCTCGTTTCCCGTCCCCTTCTGTGAGTCATTGGCGGAGGAGGACGGAGGCCAGTAGGGTGGAAATCTCCACCAAGGAAAAACATACCATTGGATGTTATAGCCTCAGCGTTCGCCTAGATGCAATGCCTGGAATACTAGTCTAGGCCCTTTAGTTAAGAGCAGTCTTCAGATTGCTCAAGTAGAACTGTTTACAACATTTACAAACAGGGCAAGTCCCCAAATCATGTTTCAAATAAACACAATTTTAAAAACCGCACGCACAGCTACGGGAAGATTGCAGGATTGAAACGGCTTCTTGACTTTCTTCCAAGGTTTGCTGCGAGAGGCGAAAGACGGGGGAAGGTGCTCAATTATGCCGGGGGCTGCTCCTCGGCTAAAGTATTTAATATTTTATAGCCAACGCCACCTTGGTATGGGTATAGAGATTGACGTTCCTCTTTTGGCGCCATAGGAGAGCTGAGAATGCCCCCGTTCAAATGCACCCAGGGGAGCCCCGCGCTTGATTTCTCGAGCCCTCCGGCTACATTGAGGAGGAACTCTCCGGGTAGCATCAGCGTTACCGTCGCCGCGAGGACGAACGGACGAGCCCGAGCGCGGTGCCGGGCCGCGAACTGCAAATCAACGTTTGGTCACGCCTGATGGGGATTAGAAAAATAAACCACTGCAAACAAACCGTTAACTTTGTTATTCCTGATTGATTGAATTCGGGTTTTTGATGACTTAGCCCGGGTTCATCCAGTTGTAATGTTTATTGTAACAGGAGAGGTTGTACGACCGATGTAAGTTGCTCAATGTGCTTCAGTCAGAGGGGCAGGTCAAACAAATATCTCACCCCCCCCTCCCTGGTCTACTTTTTTCTTCTCAGGGAGCTGATGCCCAAGACCCTGGAGGGCCAGATCACCATGGAGAAAACCCCCAGCTACTTCGTCACCAGAGAGGCTCCGGCCCGGATCTCCGCCATGTCCCGGGACACCAAGCTGATCGTGGTGGTGAGGGACCCCGTCACCAGGGCCATCTCAGACTACACGCAGACGCTGTCCAAGAAGCCCGACATTCCCTCCTTCGAGAGCCTCACCTTCAAAAACAGGACTACGGGGCTCATCGACACCTCGTGGAGCGCCATCCAGATCGGCATCTACGCCAAGCACCTGGACAACTGGCTGCAGTACTTCCCCATGGACCAGATCCTGTTCGTGAGCGGCGAGCGTCTGATCAGCGACCCGGCCGGAGAGCTGGGCCGCGTGCAGGACTTCCTGGGCCTCAAGAGGATCATCACGGACAAACACTTTTACTTCAACCAGACCAAGGGATTCCCGTGCCTGAAGAAGGCGGAGGGCAGCAGCAAGCCCCACTGCCTGGGCAAAACCAAAGGGAGGACCCATCCCAACATTGACCCTGAGGTGGTGCAGAGGCTACGGGACTTCTACAGGCCCTTCAACATGAAGTTCTACCAGATGACCGGGCGGTTTTTCGGCTGGGATGACTGAATGTGTCCTCTGGAAAAACAACAATGGACTAACGGGGCCACTCCAACAGGAAATGACGCAGAGATTTTGAGAATAAAGTCATAACATCACAAGAAACAAGAATAATAAAACACGAATCTAATCTAGTAATGGTCTCAAAATATAACCTTTTTTGCATTTTTGCAATTATAACTTTATTCTCATAATATTATGTTTTCTCATAGATTTATGTTTCAGTTCTTTTAATATTTTTGTAAAACTGAGCTTTAGTACAATTATGCCTTTAAATTAAATTTTGTTTTGAATTTGCAGCATAGTTCTGTTGATAATATATATATATATATGTGAGTGTGTGTGTGTGTGTGTGTGTGTATATATATACACAAAATTATATTGAAATGTTATGATTCTACTCTCAGAAACAGAGAATGAAGTAATAATTTTAAAGGAGGTTGTTATATTTCAAGAATATTAAGAGCAAAAGACCAAAAGATTATAGTTTAAGTGTTTGGTTATTATCAAAATATCAAGACCGATTTCCTCCAAATGTTATAACTTTTTTCTCGTAAATCCATGACTTTATTAGTGTAATCTTATGCATCTTAATCAGAACCTTTGGCCCCTTCTCTGATAACTTCGCAGAAATGTCGGCGCTTTATTCTCAAAGTCCCCCCATTTCCTGCCCCCCCCCCACTCCGCCGCCATAACGGCGTAACGCTCTCAGCACCGACGCCAAGTGGGGGGGGGGCAGCCTCTCCTCGGTGGCAGCCCCGGATCTCCTCATCGGGAGCCGCCGCTGATCCACCGTTACGCAGATGTTTCCCCCCCAGGAAGCCCGGCGGCGTCCTGAGGGATCTGCGTCCCGACGTCCCTGCACCGTCTGAAGAAAAGTTGTTGTTTTTGTTGTTGTTTTTGTTTTTCTGTTTTTTCTCAGTTCGAGGTCCTTGACTGTGAGACGGCTCCGTCGTATGCAGCGCTTCTTTGAGAAGACGGTTGTGATCGTCGCATTGTGTCCGGGGGGGGGGGCTTCCGATGAAAAGCCCCTCCCGAGGGATTTAATGCCATATTTTGAACGCACGTCGCTGCTTTCAAATTTTCTAGCAAAAAGAATATGAAAAGATAAAAATATATGTATTTTTGGAAACGTATTTATTGAAGAAGTACACGAGCAGTACGTGTGTGCTCCTCTGCGAGTACTTCCTCTTTTATTATTATTATGCCCCCCCCCCCCCCCCCAACGATGCCTTTAGAGTTTTGTTTGTTTTTTACTAAACATTAAAAAACAAGTCATCCCCGTTTTGATTATCAGGTCGTCCACTCTAACGTGTATTTACTATACACGCTTGGCCTTCAGCCCCGCCTCCCCGACCTTCGATCAAAAACATCGCGGGCCGAGGCGGCGACCGCTGTCGCCCCGAGCAACGCCGACTCCGGCGTGAGGAGCGAGAGCTCCGAGGGGGCCTTTGCCGAGACTGCGACTCAGATTTCCTCAACATGCCTCCCCGGGAACTGAATACACTTGATGTCACTGGACCTTCCTTGCCTCCAGGCGCTGTGTGTGTGTGTGTGTGTGTGTGTGTGTGTGTGTGTGTGTGTGTGTGTGTGTGTGTAACTCTTCTTAAACCGGAAGCAATGGAAGCAGCGAAACAATGGAAGCAATGGAAGCAGCGAAACAATGGAAGCAATGGAAGCAGCGAAACAATGGAAGCAATGGAAGCAGCGAAACAATGGAAGCAATGGAAGCAGCGAAACAATGGAAGCAATGGAAGCAGCGAAACAATGGAAGCAATGGAAGCAGCGAAACAATGGAAGCAATGGAAGCAGCGAAACAATGGAAGCAATGGAAGCAGCGAAACAATGGAAGCAATGGAAGCAGCGAAACAACGGAAGCAATGGAAGCAGCGAAACAATGGAAGCAATGGAAGCAGCGAAACAATGGAAGCAATGGAAGCAGCGAAACAATGGAAGCAATGGAAGCAGCGAAACAATGGAAGCAATGGAAGCAGCGAAACAATGGAAGCAATGGAAGCAGCGAAACAATGGAAGCAATGGAAGCAGCGAAACAATGGAAGCAATGGAAGCAGCGAAACAATGGAAGCAATGGAAGCAGCGAAACAATGGAAGCAATGGAAGCAGCGAAACAATGGAAGCAATGGAAGCAGCGAAACAATGGAAGCAATGGAAGCAGCGAAACAATGGAAGCAATGGAAGCAGCGAAACAATGGAAGCAATGGAAGCAGCGAAACAATGGAAGCAATGGAAGCAGCGAAACAATGGAAGCAATGGAAGCAGCGAAACAATGGAAGCAATGGAAGCAGCGAAACAATGGAAGCAATGGAAGCAGCGAAACAATGGAAGCAATGGAAGCAGCGAAACAATGGAAGCAATGGAAGCAGCGAAACAATGGAAGCAATGGAAGCAGCGAAACAATGGAAGCAATGGAAGCAGCGAAACAATGGAAGCAATGGAAGCAGCGAAACAATGGAAGCAATGGAAGCAGCGAAACAATGGAAGCAATGGAAGCAGCGAAACAATGGAAGCAATGGAAGCAGCGAAACAATGGAAGCAATGGAAGCAGCGAAACAATGGAAGCAATGGAAGCAGCGAAACAATGGAAGCAATGGAAGCAGCGAAACAATGGAAGCAATGGAAGCAGCGAAACAATGGAAGCAATGGAAGCAGCGAAACAATGGAAGCAATGGAAGCAGCGAAACAATGGAAGCAATGGAAGCAGCGAAACAATGGAAGCAATGGAAGCAGCGAAACAATGGAAGCAATGGAAGCAGCGAAACAATGGAAGCAATGGAAGCAGCGAAACAATGGAAGCAATGGAAGCAGCGAAACAATGGAAGCAATGGAAGCAGCGAAACAATGGAAGCAATGGAAGCAGCGAAACAATGGAAGCAATGGAAGCAGCGAAACAATGGAAGCAATGGAAGCAGCGAAACAATGGAAGCAATGGAAGCAGCGAAACAATGGAAGCAATGGAAGCAGCGAAACAATGGAAGCAATGGAAGCAGCGAAACAATGGAAGCAATGGAAGCAGCGAAACAATGGAAGCAATGGAAGCAGCGAAACAATGGAAGCAATGGAAGCAGCGAAACAATGGAAGCAATGGAAGCAGCGAAACAATGGAAGCAATGGAAGCAGCGAAACAATGGAAGCAATGGAAGCAGCGAAACAATGGAAGCAATGGAAGCAGCGAAACAATGGAAGCAATGGAAGCAGCGAAACAATGGAAGCAATGGAAGCAGCGAAACAATGGAAGCAATGGAAGCAGCGAAACAATGGAAGCAATGGAAGCAGCGAAACAATGGAAGCAATGGAAGCAGCGAAACAATGGAAGCAATGGAAGCAGCGAAACAATGGAAGCAATGGAAGCAGCGAAACAATGGAAGCAATGGAAGCAGCGAAACAATGGAAGCAATGGAAGCAGCGAAACAATGGAAGCAATGGAAGCAGCGAAACAATGGAAGCAATGGAAGCAGCGAAACAATGGAAGCAATGGAAGCAGCGAAACAATGGAAGCAATGGAAGCAGCGAAACAATGGAAGCAATGGAAGCAGCGAAACAATGGAAGCAATGGAAGCAGCGAAACAATGGAAGCAATGGAAGCAGCGAAACAATGGAAGCAATGGAAGCAGCGAAACAATGGAAGCAATGGAAGCAGCGAAACAATGGAAGCAATGGAAGCAGCGAAACAATGGAAGCAATGGAAGCAGCGAAACAATGGAAGCAATGGAAGCAGCGAAACAATGGAAGCAATGGAAGCAGCGAAACAATGGAAGCAATGGAAGCAGCGAAACAATGGAAGCAATGGAAGCAGCGAAACAATGGAAGCAATGGAAGCAGCGAAACAATGGAAGCAATGGAAGCAGCGAAACAATGGAAGCAATGGAAGCAGCGAAACAATGGAAGCAATGGAAGCAGCGAAACAATGGAAGCAATGGAAGCAGCGAAACAATGGAAGCAATGGAAGCAGCGAAACAATGGAAGCAATGGAAGCAGCGAAACAATGGAAGCAATGGAAGCAGCGAAACAATGGAAGCAATGGAAGCAGCGAAACAATGGAAGCAATGGAAGCAGCGAAACAATGGAAGCAATGGAAGCAGCGAAACAATGGAAGCAATGGAAGCAGCGAAACAATGGAAGCAATGGAAGCAGCGAAACAATGGAAGCAATGGAAGCAGCGAAACAACGGAAGCAATGGAAGCAGCGAAACAATGGAAGCAATGGAAGCAGCGAAACAATGGAAGCAATGGAAGCAGCGAAACAATGGAAGCAATGGAAGCAGCGAAACAATGGAAGCAATGGAAGCAGCGAAACAATGGAAGCAATGGAAGCAGCGAAACAACGGAAGCACTGGAAGCAGCGAAACAACGGAAGCAATGGAAGCAGCGAAACAATGGAAGCAATGGAAGCAGCGAAACAATGGAAGCAATGGAAGCAGCGAAACAATGGAAGCAATGGAAGCAGCGAAACAACGGAAGCAATGGAAGCAGCGAAACAACGGAAGCAATGGAAGCAGCGAAACAATGGAAGCAATGGAAGCAGCATAAGCAACGGAAGCAGCAGAAGCAACGTAACTCCCGCTAAGTTTTGCTCGTCAACAATATAAGTTTCATTCAAATGAAATGACACCCCCCCCCCAAAGCGTATGAAGGAAAGAAAGCACGTACCTGATAAACGACGTGGTCTTTTAACGCCACGGAGCTCCAGCGAGTCCAGCGAGTCCAGTCCTGACTCGAACATAACTTCCACAGATCGTCAGTCGTCAAAAGCACACCGGGCGCGCTATCGCCTTTAAACGAAAGGCCAAGCTTTTGGCAGGACCCTGAAATTAGCTGGCAATAAAAATGAATAAATAAATAAATAAATAAATGTTTTTGTTTTTTTTAAAGAGGCTCCAGATGAACGTAGGCAGATGCCCGGGAAGAGATTTGGCAGGAACGTGCGTAGACACAGGCCTCGTCCCCAACGTCCGGAAGCTTCTAATGAAGCCAAGTTGGACCTGGTGCTAAGTGCTGATGCGTCATGTGTAGAAGGTGATTTTCCATCTCTACCGCCACCTTTTTTTCTTTTTCTAGGCCTGTGATACTATTTACCTAATTAATGCCAATGGACAATCTACAGGAATATACCCCCCCCCACACACACACACACACACAGCCCCGACCTGAACGCTTGTCTCAGTAGGTAATTTTGTTCATAGTGAATATATTAGTTGCCGACGCTGAGCGGCATCGCGGGAGGCCGGCGACCACGTGTCGACCCACCTGCTGTGCTGTTATCCCTGCCCTGGGCGGGGCTGGCGGCGGACAGGACCCCCCCCCCCCATCGGAGGGTGCCAGGCTCTGTATCGAGGGAGCAGGACGCGGGAAGAAACCCGAAGTCTGACACCGGAACCGGAACCTGAAACCGGGCGCTCGGTGTGGTGAGCGACTCGAAGGCGCTGCAGAGAGACAGGAACCTCCGGGCGTCTCTGATCCGCCTCCTCTTTCTTCCTCTGCTCCTCTTTTTCTTCGCTCCTTTTCACCGATGTGGCGTCACTCAACACACCATAGATGTGTAGCAGCAGGAGAACCTGTGTGGAGTCACACCTGCACGATTAAACCGCGTCGGCACGAAACTAAGGCACGAAAGCCTCCACTCATCCAGACGCCGCCCCCCCCCAACCACCACCGCCACAGAGCGATCATTTCAAGCATACATGGCCTCAAATGCGACTTCACACTGTTGCACGCAAATAGTGACGTGCGCTTGCTGACCCGCCCATTTCCAACATGTGAGCGGCGCCGCCGCCCCCACGGAGCGACAAGGAGGGGATCAGACCTCTGTTTTCTCTGGATCCCAGAAGAGAAGCCCTTTAATCCCCCAAGGCCTAATCTGAGCAAATATCCCCGCCAGGCACGCTCCGCGCACGGCCTCCATCAAAACAGCCCCGGGGCGCCTCGACAGAGTTAGACTGGGGACGGAGTTAGACTCGGGACGGAGTTAGACTGGGGACGGAGTTAGACCCGGGACGGAGTTAGACTCGGGACAGAGTTAGACTGGGGACAGAGTTAGACTGGGGACGGAGTTAGACCCGGGACGGAGTTAGACTGGGGACGGAGTTAGACTGGGGACGGAGTTAGACTGGGGACGGAGTTAGACTGGGGACGGAGTTAGACTGGGGACGGAGTTAGACCCGGGACGGAGTTAGACTCGGGACAGAGTTAGACTGGGGACAGAGTTAGACTGGGGACGGAGTTAGACCCGGGACGGAGTTAGACTGGGGACGGAGTTAGACTGGGGACGGAGTTAGACTGGGGACGGAGTTAGACTGGGGACGGAGTTAGACTGGGGATGGAATTAGACTCGGGACAGAGTTAGACTGGGGACGGAGTTAGACTCGGGACGGAGTTAGACTGGGGACGGAGTTAGACCCGGGACGGAGTTAGACTCGGGACAGAGTTAGACTGGGGACAGAGTTAGACTGGGGACGGAGTTAGACTGGGGACGGAGTTAGACTCGGGACGGAGTTAGACTGGGGACGGAGTTAGACCCGGGACGGAGTTAGACTCGGGACAGAGTTAGACTGGGGACAGAGTTAGACTGGGGACGGAGTTAGACCCGGGACGGAGTTAGACTGGGGACGGAGTTAGACTGGGGACGGAGTTAGACTGGGGACGGAGTTAGACTCGGGACAGAGTTAGACTGGGGACGGAGTTAGACTCGGGACGGAGTTAGACTGGGGACGGAGTTAGACCCGGGACGGAGTTAGACTCGGGACAGAGTTAGACTGGGGACAGAGTTAGACTGGGGACGGAGTTAGACTGGGGACGGAGTTAGACTGGGGACGGAGTTAGACTGGGGACGGAGTTAGACTGGGGACGGAGTTAGACTGGGGACGGAGTTAGACTGGGGACGGAGTTAGACTGGGGACGGAGTTAGACTGGGGACGGAGTTAGACTGGGGACGGAGTTAGACTGGGGACGGAGTTAGACTGGGGACGGAGTTAGACTGGGGACGGAGTTAGACTGGGGACGGAGTTAGACTGGGGACGGAGTTAGACTGGGGACGGAGTTAGACTGGGGACGGAGTTAGACTGGGGACGGAGTTAGACTGGGGACGGAGTTAGACTGGGGACGGAGTTAGACTGGGGACGGAGTTAGACTGGGGACGGAGTTAGACTGGGGACGGAGTTAGACTGGGGACGGAGTTAGACTGGGGACGGAGTTAGACTCGGGACGGAGTTAGACTGGGGACGGAGTTAGACCCGGGACGGAGTTAGACTCGGGACAGAGTTAGACTGGGGACAGAGTTAGACTGGGGACGGAGTTAGACCCGGGACGGAGTTAGACTGGGGACGGAGTTAGACTGGGGACGGAGTTAGACTGGGGACGGAGTTAGACTGGGGACGGAGTTAGACTCGGGACAGAGTTAGACTGGGGACGGAGTTAGACTCGGGACGGAGTTAGACTGGGGACGGAGTTAGACCCGGGACGGAGTTAGACTCGGGACAGAGTTAGACTGGGGACAGAGTTAGACTGGGGACGGAGTTAGACTGGGGACGGAGTTAGACTGGGGACGGAGTTAGACTGGGGACGGAGTTAGACTGGGGACGGAGTTAGACTGGGGACGGAGTTAGACTCGGGACGGAGTTAGACTGGGGACGGAGTTAGACCCGGGACGGAGTTAGACTCGGGACAGAGTTAGACTGGGGACAGAGTTAGACTGGGGACGGAGTTAGACCCGGGACGGAGTTAGACTGGGGACGGAGTTAGACTGGGGACGGAGTTAGACTGGGGACGGAGTTAGACTGGGGACGGAGTTAGACTCGGGACGGAGTTAGACTGGGGACGGAGTTAGACCCGGGACGGAGTTAGACTCGGGACAGAGTTAGACTGGGGACGGAGTTAGACTGGGGACGGAGTTAGACTGGGGACGGAGTTAGACCCGGGACGGAGTTAGACTCGGGACAGAGTTAGACTGGGGACAGAGTTAGACTGGGGACGGAGTTAGACTGGGGACGGAGTTAGACTGGGGACGGAGTTAGACTGGGGACGGAGTTAGACTGGGGACGGAGTTAGACTGGGGACGGAGTTAGACTCGGGACGGAGTTAGACTGGGGACGGAGTTAGACCCGGGACGGAGTTAGACTCGGGACAGAGTTAGACTGGGGACAGAGTTAGACTGGGGACGGAGTTAGACTCGGGACGGAGTTAGACTGGGGACGGAGTTAGACCCGGGACGGAGTTAGACTCGGGACAGAGTTAGACTGGGGACAGAGTTAGACTGGGGACGGAGTTAGACCCGGGACGGAGTTAGACTGGGGACGGAGTTAGACTGGGGACGGAGTTAGACTGGGGACGGAGTTAGACTGGGGACGGAGTTAGACTCGGGACGGAGTTAGACTGGGGACGGAGTTAGACCCGGGACGGAGTTAGACTCGGGACAGAGTTAGACTGGGGACAGAGTTAGACTGGGGACGGAGTTAGACCCGGGACGGAGTTAGACTGGGGACGGAGTTAGACTGGGGACGGAGTTAGACTGGGGACGGAGTTAGACTGGGGACGGAGTTAGACTGGGGACGGAGTTAGACTGGGGACGGAGTTAGACTGGCGAGGGATCAGACCTCTGTTTTCTCTGGATCCCAGAAGAGAAGCCCTTTAATCCCCCAAGGCCTAGTCTGAGCAAATATCCCCGCGAGGCACGCTCCGCGCACGGCCTCCATCAAAACAGCCCCGGGGGGGGGCGCTCTCAGATCTCGGATCGCCGCTGTATTCCCGTATCTCGGGGAGGGATCTCTGGACTTCAAAGCGCCATTCCGGGTCTCGTCGGACCAGATGTCGCCCAGATACCTGTGCTTTCTTTTTTTTTTTAGCGATGGAGATTTGTCTGGGAGCAGGACTCTTTCCAGACGTGTGTGTTTTGACTTTGGGAGCTTTCACGCATCCCTCCTTAAGAGAAACATTCAGAAATCGCCATGATTGATCCTGACGGATGATTAAAGGTGTATTCGTGTTAAGCTCAGACTTTCCTCCTCCCCGGGACTGGATGGAAAGCTGGGCGATGTGGCGACGTGGCAACGTGGCGACGTGGTGACGTGGCCTCTCCTGCCTGGAGCTCGGACGTTTCTAGGGGAGGTTTCGCTCGCTCACCCTCATACTGAGGTTCTGCTGGGGGGAGGCTGACACCGCCCGTCAGGTTTGGATGCTAAACCGAGAAGCCGGAGCCAAGAGGCAATTAGCTTGGCTTCGCGTCGGAGACCTGAATCAGGGGGAAAAAAAGTGAGTCTGACTGTCAGAAATAAAGATTTTCACATTCTTTTCAAACATGCTGACAACAATAACAAAACGCCTTTATATACTGATTTTTACTCCCAACGTTTTACTTTTTCGGCGTATTTAGTGATTTCCCGCGTCATCTTGCAAAGGCGATTCTGCGTACGAGGCAAAAACAGTCGCATGGCTCAGGACAGATTCGGCTCGGGATGGAATTAGACTCGGGACAGAGTTAGACTGGGGACGGAGTTAGACTGGGGACGGAGTTAGACCCGGGACGGAGTTAGACTGGGGACGGAGTTAGACCCGGGACAGACGGGGCAAAGTTGGTAGGAGAGCGCGAGTTGTTTCGGAGGCAAATTATCCAGCGTGACCCGAAACAAATAGCTCTAAATAAGTCATGACACACTTATTCCCAGTCACTGCACAGTCTCTGTTTGCCTTATGAATAAATGAGACCGTCGCCCCTGTTTACCTCATTACAGACACTGGCCCCGTCTCTCACACACACACACACACAGGCTGCATCATGGCTGGAACTCACCTTGGCTCCGAGCCTCTTTCCACCCCCCTGCAAACACGCTGACACGCAAAAACTCACGAGCCTTCATACAAAATAAAAAACATATTCAAGCATAATCATCAAAACCCAAAGTTTTTCTCTTTTTTGTTTTGGGTTGTTTTTCCTTTTCCGTTTTCCGCGGTGTCGTTCGCACGGAAGCGACACGAGGTTCCGAGCGAACGACGAAGCGGCAGGAAAGGGAGCTCGTTAATAATTGACGGCGTCAGAGTTCAGCGCCACAGCGTTGAAGTGAAAGGGACGGCGTGCAAAAAAAGTCACGGCTCCGGCGAGTAATTATTCATCGCCCGAGGCCGCGGCGGCAGCAGAGGCAGGGGCGTCGCCGGAGAGAGCCGACATGACGGACTGGCCCGGAGGATAGCGCTGCCAGCCGCTGCTGACGGGCCCCGTGTTTCACCTCAGACTCTATATTCTGTTCTGGTGGCGCAGGTCCCCCCCGCCCGCTGCCGCTCTTCAGTCTGGTTCCTTTTTTTTTTGGGGAGTGTTGGAGAGGTCGTCGGAGAGGTCGTCCACGCTGACAGCGGCATGACTTGCAGCACAAAGCCAAGGGGGGGGGGTGGTGTCTCTGCTCTTGCTCTGACAAACCAGTGGTGGTGGTGGTGGTGGTGGTGGGGGGGTCAGGGAGCAGCGCCCTGGTGAGCATCGGTGCTGGCGAGCACCTACCCCCCCCACGCATCACGACCTCCTGGTGAGGCTTGTTGCTGGCAGGTGATAAAGGAAGCGGCTGGCACCAGCACGTGCCGGGGGGGTAGCAGCCCCCCCCCCAGGTCACGGTGGAGAGGGAGCCAATGAATGGAGCAGCCAGTCGTTCAAAAACCAACAAAGACGGTGGGACAAAGCTAGAAGACGACGAAACATCCAGACTAAAACCCTCAGACGAGCCAGTTTCCTCAGCCCATGTCCCTGTTGTGCGTGTGTGTGTGTGTGTGTGTGTGTGTGTGTGTATACACTGGTTTGTACTTGTGTCAGGTAAGTGATCCAGGTGGATGGGGGCTCGGGGGGGGGGGGGGTCCTGTTTCAGGGCAGCAGCTGGCGAGCGAGTCACCACTTATATTTTGGTCCCGCCCCGCGACTCCTTTGTCCTCACATCACAAACGAGGGCCTGCGCGTCTGCAGCGTCGCGATTGGTTGATGCGTTCGGCCTCGTCCTCCCTTCGCTGCCGACGTCTTCCCCCACGCCGGGGGGGTGACGACACGGAGAACGGTGCAACGCAGACTCGCGACGGAACCGGGAGTCTGACGTTGTCGTAGCAGCCGAGGGTCGAGACCCCGAGCGGAAAAGATTTTAAAAGGTCGGCAGACGTTGTTTCGTCGGCGGGTTTCCCTCGACTCGTGCGATCAGGGCGAGGGTGGGGCGGGGCCGGGGGGCCAGGGGGCTGGGGGGGGGCCTTCAGGAGGACACTGTATGTGGGACAAATTAAACAGGCTTTATGCTCCGGGTTTTTAAAGCGTGGCCTCCTCAGCTCACCACGGAAATTGAGTTTGTGACCGAAAAAATGCACTTTGCTCTTAGCCCCCCCCCCACATACACACACAAACACACACAAACACACACACACACACACACACACACACACACACACACACACACACACACACACACACACGGCCGTCACAGACACACAAACTTTCCCCTTTGAAGGCTAAACGGGCAGAAACGAGGGAGGATTGGCCGTTCTGGGGAGTTATGGAAGCCCTGATCCTATTACCCCCCCACCCTGAAAAATGTGTCTGCAGGGCCCAGGAGCTTTTAACCTTTTGCTGCTCTGCACTTTGATTCATGGGGGCAGGCGGTGCTCTTGTGCAAGTGTTGGGGGGGGGGGGGGTTAACGTCAGTGCTGCGTCGGCCTCTAGGAAACGAGGAGCCCGGCGTTTTCTCTCGTCCTGTAGGTGGAGGGATTCCCCGTCGTCCAGAGGAAAGAGGAAGGTGAGGAATCAGGGAGTCTGAAGTACCGCGGGAGCCCTCGGACGGAACAGGAAGCGCACGTCTGTGCTAGGCGGCTCTACGGTCCGCGCGAGGAGCGTGGTCGCCGCGGGAGCCCTCGAAAACGTTACGGTCGACCGGGGCAGGGACCTTCGGACGGACGCCACCACGAGCCCGAAAAATGAAGAAAACGAAAACAAAAAAAGTGATATTAAGGGCTAATGTCCGAGGACGTTTCTGTTTGTATGGACGCGGCTGCAGCATCAGTGGTTAAAACAGCTCAACACCTGCAAGGACGCGGCGTTTCGGCGAATGTCGCGCCCTCCTGCCGTTTCCACGCGGTGGTCCGCCGTCCCCGGGAAAGAGACATCAAAAGTAGCCCAAATCCCTCGGCAAGTAGCCGCGCGCTTAGCGTCGTCCCCGAAGAGGGAATCTGGCCTTTTACGCCTAATTTAGCGCTTCTTGATCAAAAGGCTCTGGAGGATTCTCAGTTGTTTTTTTTCCCAGTCAGTGAAACAGACTGTGTGTGTGTGTGCGTGTGCGTGTGTGTGTGTGTTTGCTTGTGTGTGTGTGTGTGTGTGCGGTTAGCGTCTCAGTCAGGAATCTCTCACCGGGCGAGAGCGGATTAACACATCAAATCCAGCCCCTCCATCAATGGGGAGGTAATGGAGCGATGGGATTTAAGCAGCTTCCTCCCGACTCTCGCGTCGCGTCATACCAACTCCTTTTAGCCGCTTTATAACTACTCTGCTTTGTCTTTGTTTGTTTTATTAAGAAAATTAAGGCAAAATTAGCCGCGAGTGAACCCCCCCCCCCCCCCCCCCCGACGACCCTTCTCACTGACCCATCGTCAGACCGATTTGTCAGCGACGACCTTTCGGGTCTGTAAAAGAAAAACAAACAAACAAATTAATAAAACCCAACCACCGCGACCACGACCGCCTCCGGACATATCCCGGATGTTGACACGCAGCCAACAGCAGAACTTTGTGAGTTTCCGATGGGGGGAAAGAGAGCGGGGCCCCTCGGTCCTGAGCCGTAAATGTTAATGGCCCCCGCCTGCCTTTGTCTTATGCGTGTTTGGTCCGGGAAGTTAATGCGGTGTTTCACATTAAGCTCGCGCCGCGCTCAGCACTTTTTTTTTCCTGCATCGCGTTGTCGCATGGGTGGTACCCCCCCCCCCCCCCAGCAGAAGTCATATCGTTTTCATAAAGTGGATAATTAGGACGATTACGCATGCTGGTGCGTGCTATGCGCTCATGGAGGGGGGGGGGGCTTTCATATGTGGGGTTCGGAGCAGGTCGCTGCATGGGTCGTTTTTTTTTTCCCTGCTTTTAATTCCATGCATTTCTTATATTGTTTAATCAACTAGCTTAAAACTACTCGCATTTATCCCGCGGGCTCTTTGGTGGCTACCATCGGTTTTAAAGAGCCGCTCTCAAAATCTTGCCTGGTTTTTCCGAACATCCAGATGTCAGTGAGTGGCGGTGGCTGGGCTTACGTTGGAAAAGGAAATCATAGGAACGAGGACACCGGACGCGCGGCCGGCACGGGCGCGTAGCGACGGGTGGCGGGTCCCGTGGTGCGGCCGCGGCCCGACCCGCTGCGTTCCCAGCGCGAGGCCCGCTGCGGGAACAGCGTGCTCCTACTGGTTTTTCCGCATCTCCGACCACGCCAAACATTAGCAACGCCCTCCGCACGGATTCCGGGTCACGCATGAGGGCAGGAGAGAGAAATCCGTTCCGGCAAGTTAGTGCGAGGAGGCGGTCGATGATTTAATGTTCCCTCTTCCCCCATCGCCCCCTCTCCATCATCCCCATTCCTGCGCTTTCTCTCTTCCCCAAATTCCCGTTTTCCTTCCTCTGTCCTCCTCCCTCCAGTCCCCGGCCAACAGAGCAGCGCCGGTAATATCACAAACGGTGCCGATTAATCCTGCCCCTCTCACTTTTTCCCTAATTTCTAACGCCACAGGGGCAAATCTCGGTAGCAGCTTTGGCTGGAAAGCCTGACGACGGGTCGGAAAAACGTGTCGGAAATGGGACCTGCGGGAAAACCAGGACCGGTAGAAGCGCGCGTCCTTGGTGGTCGGCGGAACATTCGGTCAGATGGAGACGGTGTTTCTAAACCGGTCACCCCCACAGCCCCCACCTCGGTTTTGGTCTGCTTCCCGGTCAAGCTGGACATGACTCCACTAAGTGGAGTAGCCCTGGGCCCCCCCCCCCCGCGGCGTTGGCGGCCGCCTTTCCCGGCGGCAGATGGACAGCGCCTGCACCGACGCCGATGGCTCCGCGAATCCTCCGAGGGCCCCGTTCCTCTCCTCTCTTTTCAGGCCCTGCGAACAAAAGCAGCATTTAAAAACAACAACAACAACAACAACAACAAAAAATGAAAAAATTAAGGGGGACAGTGCGAAAAAGTGATAAGACAGAAAAAACGGCGGCACCGAGGTTCCGCCTCACGTCCGGTTGTGCCGAACATGACTCGTATCGCAGGCTAACACTTGAACACGGCTCCGTTATATCGCGGAACAGCTGGACGCCAAAAATAAATGAGGGTTGTTTTATTTCACTTAACAGTTCTGGACGTATCCACACAACCTAGTTTTGTTTTTGTTTTTGTTTTTTTACAGTAAATCCAGCGAGGAACAGAAGAAATAAAATATGAGCCTGGAGCATGGAAAAATGAAAAAAAAAAAAAAAAGATCCTCCCTCGCTCTCCCGAAAAAATTCAGACATCCGGACCCCCCCCACACACACACACACACACACACACACACACACACACACACACACAGCTTTCATACAGTCTCTTTCCAAATCTATCCTGTAAGAGTTTTCGTATTTCATCAATGAAGATCCCAATGGAATCCTCCTTAAAAAGGCTATTTTAAATCATCCGTGCTGGAAATTTGTCACTTTTTTCTTTTCCTCTACCTTGAAGAAACATTTCAGGATGAGGCCCCTCCCAGAGTTAAGGAAAGGAAGGGAAAGGAAAGGAAAGGAGAGGAAAGGAAGGGAGAGGAAAGGAAAGGAAGGAAAAGGAAAGGAAGGGAAAGGAAAGGAAAGGAAGGGAAGGGAAAGGCAGCTCGGTCTGTTGAGCGAGGGGGGTGACGGGGGAGGAGGCTCCAAAAACATGTCGGGGGGAAATGTGCGTTATCAGAGTGGTGGCAGCCGGCGGCGGCCTGGACACGGAGGCGGGATCATGGCGGATGGCCGATCCTGTCAGGGCCGTGCCGGGGGGGTTAGAGACCAGGAAGTCGGCCCCCCAGCGGGCTCCTGCAGGAACCCCCCCCCCCCAGCGGCTGATGAGGTGTCTTAGCCGACTAGTGCCGCGGAGCTCCGGAGGTCGTTTCCAGGCACTAACTGAATCACACGCACGCAATTGAGTTCTCGGCCACGGATTCTTCAATTAGGCTCAGCTGAAGGACGGGAAACGCGATTACCGAGTTTAACGGGAGGAGTCGTCCCGAATTATAGGTCGGGGGTGTGTGTGTGTGTGGGGGGGGGGGGTCATACGGGAGATTCGAGGCGAGACGAAAAAGTTCTGCAGGCGCTTCAGTGGTCACGAGAAGGGCAGCTCCCCCCCCCCCCCCGTTCCACCTGCTCTCCATCACCAGACCAGCTCCGCCCACCTCAACACCTGTTCCCATCTCCCTCGTCAGCTCCCCTGCATAAATATACATGTACATATACGTATATATGTATATACATGTATACCAGGCCCGGTTCTTCGTGCCCTTGTGGTTACAAGGATTGGGGTCAACTAGCTCGTGACCTCTTCCTGTTTTCGCCTCGTGTGTCCACCCTTCCTGTGACCTTTAAGTCTTCGGATGACGCCACTTCGCCGCGCCGGTCCAGCCTGACTGTCCTTGCGTGACGCGGGATTTCCTGCCCGACCTCATACGCTCTGGGGTCAATGCGGGTGGCGGCAATTCGTCTGCTTTTTGAGGGTCAGCCGTCTTTGTTTCGTCCTCCAGATTGTCCTCCAATTCCTGTTCGTCCCTCTTCGACGCCGCTTCGGGGTCGGAGGGCGGCGGAGGAACCAGGACAGTGACTGACGGCTGGTAGACAGGCGGTTAGCGCCGCCCCCGCGTTGCCCCATTGCCCCTTCCGCCCCCCGCCCCCCTGACAGACCGCCTCCTTGCCCCCCCTCGCCCCCCGCCGCCCTGTGAGCCGGCGGCGGTCAGCGGACTGACGGATGAAGCTGCTGCCGAGCAACACGTCAGATTAAACCATGCGGGTGATGAATTTGGTCAAAGTTCTCATGGTGCCTCTCTCTCTCTCTCCCTCTCTCTCCCTCTCTCTCCCTCCCTCTCTCTCTCTCTCCCTTTCTGTCTCTGTCTCCCTCCTACGCCCACAGATGAGAGTTCATCAAGTCCCATCAAAGTCTTGTGCGGTCAGAGGGAACATGTTGCCCCCCCCCCACGTCTAATCTCCCTCACTGCCCCCCCTTCCTCCCCCGCCTCCCTTCTTCCTGTTTCCCCTCCTTCGAGCTATGCTCCTCCTGCCACCGACGGCACAACGCTCCGAGTATCCGGCTAATGTTTTAAACGTGCAGTTAAATACGCCTGCTCCGGTTCAAGCCGCCGCTCCCGGGAAGAGACATCCATTATTAACGCGGGGGAAGAGGCTGGGGAGGAGGCCGAGGGGGGAGAGGGAGCCGCAGACAGCATCACATTAGCCCGGCCGCCGAGGGACACTCCATCTTGTCGAGGGTGCGGCGTTTCGCAAAGCGCCGTCGCGGGATGTTTTATTGCAACTCGGAGGAAAACGCACTCGGATGGTTCGCGTGTTTGCGGCGAGTTGGGTGGTCTGTGATGGATAAAAGGGAAAAGAGGGAGGGACCTCAAAGAACTTTAGCACGGCCGAGACTTACGCTTTTTTTGACCAACGTTTTTGAAGGAACGGGCGCAGGTTGAAAAGCCGTCGGGACAAAGATAGGAGCCGGGACCCGTGCGCCCCGGAGCTGCCTGCATGTGGCTCCCTAACGGCGACTGATAGGCGCCGTTACCTCCGATGGTTTCCCGATCTAGCTTCCAGTGAGCGCGCTCATTCGCGGGGAAGGGCCCTTCCATTACAAGTGTGCCGAGCGTGATGCGGCGGTGACAGTGACGCCTGCCGGAAAACATCTAAATCAAGGCGCCAAAAACGGGACATTCAGCGGGATGAGATGTAAATAATCAGACGGCCGGAGTGGAAAAAGGAGCCGTAGCGGCAGCGAAGGCCACATTTTAAAGCCGTGGCTATAAATACATGTGGAAATAATTACATCGGCCCTTTATTTAATATACAGCACTTGGCATTTTCAACATGTTCAGTAGTTAACGGACGGTTAACGGCCTCCGGCGCTTGTCTGTCCTGCGTTCGTTTTCCACTCGACTCTCGGAATTCAGACCTTTTTTCTTTGCCCCGTGCTCGGCGTCCTGCGTTCGGGGGGAGAGGGACCCGCCGAGATCTCTTTCCACTAACAGACGGGAAGTTGAGGGTCCATTAGGCCGAGGCGCACGCTTCGGCGCGCTCGGTCAAGAACGCCGCGGAACCTTTTTATTCCGCTGTGAAAAGGAAATTGCAATCCAGACATCTACTTTACAAATCTTGGGACCTTCCCAGAAAAAGAAACCTTATCCAATTATCCCGAAGGTGCCGAGAAAGATGATGGATGTGCTGCGCGTTCGCCTCCTGCCTGCCGGAGCCTCCGGTGGCCCGACGCCGCCGGCTGCGGATGTATAGGGACCGAAAACTTTTCGCTACCATTAAAAGCCACCATTTTAGGGGCGGCACCTGCACTGCAGCCTCTAGAGCTTGACACAACCAGAACAAAGACTATTTCAACGCCCCCCCCCTCGCAAAAAGGACCGATGTCATCTATACCAGCCTGGAGTCTGACCAAACGTATGCAAACGAACAGCTCGGAGCAGAAACCGACGTGCAGCCGTGCGCCTCCGAATGCGCCACTATCCAAACCGTGAAGCAGACGAACGACCACGGCGCGGGGGGGGCTTGCCATCTGTCAGCTAGGATAAAGCTGTAGAGTGAGCTGAGAGCAGGCGAGGGCTGGCTGCTCCGGCACGTCGCACCGTTTCGCGTGACGCGGTTGGCTGAAGGCAGCAGGGTCGCGGCGAGTCCTGGAGACTGTCCAGGCCTCGGCGCCGACCCCCCCCCCACTGTCGTGAGGGGAATATTCCGTCACTTATTTTAAGACCCATTAAAATAACCAGTTTTTATTTAAACACTACTCACGCGCGGTTATGGTGCAGGAAACCCGTGTTCATCCTTTTACGAATGGGTCCCCATCGGAGTAACGGAGGAACCTGAGAAGAACTAAATGAGCCGGTCTGCTCGGACCCGGACCTCCACCCAGCTCTGTCTTTTTCCCCCCATCCACCGACTTCCCAGGACACGGGTGTGAACTCGGCGAGCGGAAACTCAGGGGAGACAACACACTTTGCGACGAGGCCCTGACCTTGACCCTAACACGGGGCCCGGTGATCACAGCGCCACTGTTGATGATGATGATGATGCTATATTTCCAACCTTTTTTTATTTTTCCCGGTTGCGATTAGACGAGGATATAAAAACAAAAAGTTAGCCTCATGCTACGTGTTCAGACCCTGCTGATCCTCTGACTCGTCTGCCCTGATCGCCGTCTCTGAGGAGAAACCTCGCCGAAGAGCTCTGACGAAGCCGCTGCGAAGCCGCTGAGACACATCAGCAGATCTGTCGGAAATAAAAAACACCAAAAAAATCACCTAATCGGACTTTTGTTTTCCCTGTTGTTGTTTTTTTAACCTGCTTGCTGCCCTTTTTTCCTAATTCGCTCTGGAGAAAACAAACAACAAAAGGATTTTTGTCAGACATGCTCTGCACAGTATGTTGGTGCCCCGGGGGCGGGGGGGGGGGGTATTTCGGTAAACTTCCAGCACGGTGGGACACATTGGAGAGTGGTGGCGAGGCAGGGATGGGCCGTGGGTGGCGATCAGAGCGAGGACGGCGGCAGCTTGTTGTTGGAGAATCTGCTGCTGGAGCTCCTGCATGAGCGGCTGCTGTGAGAGAGATAATAGTTTTGTCCCCCCTCCAGGCTCCCTGTCTGCTTCTGGTAAAGCAGCCTGGCCTATATGAGACAGGGGGAGGAAAGGTGGGGGGTTGGGGGGTTGTTTGGGAGGGGGGGGGTAGGTGTGGATGAAAAGATTAGAGAGAGAGAGATGGGGGGTGTGGAGTTCTGGCTTCGGGGCTGCTGAGCAATGTCATACCGCCGTGATTCATGCGCTGGCAGTCGGGGAGGCAGTATTTCACGGCTCGCTTTGTGGCGGCGGCGGCGGCGGCTTCAACCTGTGCAAGTCGCTCATTTGCATGCGTGCGTGCTGTCTTTTTACCGACGGCGCAGCCTGGGTCGCCGTATCGTATGTGGCGAGCACGCGGAGGCGCGGAGGCGCGGCGGTCGCGCGTCCCCCTGTGCTTGCACTTCGGCAGTTGAAATAGTGAATGGGGCGAGGGGAAGATGATTTACTGAAATTCAGTGTGAACCAAAATGACTTGCTTGAACAATTAGACGTTTGATGGGGGCAAACTGACGAGGTGGAAATTTCGGCGCCAAAATTAGCAGCGGTGCCAAAGGAAATGACTCAGCGTTCAATCACATATAGTGAAAAAAAAACAAAACAAAAAAACTGCTGTGAGAAAGTTTCCAGGTGGATCCAGATCCGGCACGTTCTCATCCACGTTCGTGTGGGGATCACGAGTGAGACGTGTGTTGACTTGTGCAGCGCGAGTTGATTTGGTCCCCGGTCGGGCCCCGGTCGGACCCCCGTCAGCCCCGATGCCTCGTCTCCGAGCTGCAGTTTAATAGCCTACGATCAGTTTGTGCGCGACCGTTACTTACTCTCGGTGACTTGTTCAGGTCCTCCGCCGGGCGCGCGTGGTAACAAGCGGGGGGAGGGCGGCGTGCGGCGGCGCAGCCGCTCCTAAACACGGAGGTTTTAGCGAAGCGGCCGCGGGCCAAGGCTCGGGCCGACCCTCGCTCCGGCACCGGGGCTCTGGGTTTTCTAGAGCAGCATGTGGAAGTGTTTCTTGGCCTGGAGGAGACAGAGCAGGGAAAAAAAGGGGGGATGAAACAAACAGTGGCAAAAAAAAGGAAAGAAAAAAGCAGCCTCTGCGCGGGGATGAAGGAGCCGGGACAAAGCGCATTACTCTTCATTTTTGTCGCATCCAGCTTGCCAGCGAACATACGGTGGACAAACAACAAGCCGCGGAATTATGATGAATGCAGTCGGGGGTGTGTGGGGGGGGCGGCCAACTCGCAACGAGCCGCACGCGTACGATCCTTAAATTTAGTTTGGTTCGAGGGACCCGAGCCCCCCAGCCCCAGAGCCTTGATAGCGTGTCACACCCGAGTTCACGATTCCATATAAACACTTAATAAACCAGGGTGTAAAATTCGCTGACCTCTCATGGCGTCCCCCAATGACGCAGCCAACGCCCTGGGACTATGACGGCTCAGCAGGGGTGCGCAGATAACCCTTGCCCCCCACCCCCCACCCCCCACCACCACCACCAACCCTAACCCGTCTCTGAAGCCGGTTTTTAACTTCGCCTCCCCCCTTTTTTCTCTCTTGTCACAATATTTTCATTGCATTGCAGCTTAAGCCCTTAATAACGCCCCCCCCCCTCCTAAGACTAAACACGAGGTCAGACGGGGTGGGGGGGGGGGGGGCTTGTCCACAGTCGGCCTCTTTGCGCCTCGATGCCTCTAATGAAATTAGCCTGTTTCCAAATTCCTCGGAGTCGGGGAGAGACGACATTATTCCCGATGATGTGCTGGCGGCTCGTATTTGGATTTTACTTTTGCAGGCGAACGCTCCCTCCCACTCTGACACTGACAATAAACAGCCTCTCCGTGTGTGTGTATTTGTGTGTGTGTGTGTGTGTGTGTGTGTGGTCTCCGCTCAGCAGCTCTGTAAAACAATGGATAAACATGGGGAGTACGAGGCCACATTTGACTCCATTTGACTCCAGGCATCATCTATACTTGCCCTGGCTCCTGGTAGCCACTCCTGGTAGCCGCCGCTCCAGGTAGCAGCTCCAGGTGGCCGCTCCTGGTAGCCGCTCTGGGTGGGCCGATTCCATACAGAACGCGAAGTTGATCCTGAGACAGAAGTTAAACAAACAAACCAAACAAACAAATATGTCGCCAAATTAAGAGACGGTTTACGCCCTTGTTTGTTTTGTTTTATTTGGGGCAAACAAAACACAAAATGCAGAAACACTCCCCTGCAGTCACATTTTCGGGAATACTGCCAGGCGAAAAACTGGGCTTAACCCTCTGCCTGATCGCACCTCTAGTACCCAAAGATGAGTCTGTTCCTCGGCATTTCTCTCTGCAGCCTCTAGCCTGTGCCGTCAGCTATCGGCGGAGCCTCGGGTTTTTTTTCTCGCCACCTTAAGCCAGCGCATACGGTCGGTTTTTAGGCATCAGGCTCAGAACGGCTCCATTTCGGTATTTTTAAACACATCGGGATTGGAGAAGCCGCGTCAGAGCGGCATGTAATCCTGCTGCGACGGCCGCCCGAGGGGCCCGAGTTCAGGGCAGGCGGTTCCCCCGCCCGGAGTTTCAAGTTTGTTTGCAGAGATCGAGACTTGAATCCGACTTTCCGGAACTCAAACGCGGCTCTGTTCTCGGAAAGCCGTGGCGCATGGCCTTCTTCCGATTTGGACATTTTCGCGAAGAAAACAAGGTTTCCTAGACATTTCTCAGATACTTTGACCGGGCTTATCCTCGAGTTCCCGTGGAGACCGTTTCGGTGCTCTGTTTTACGACGGCTGTTAGAACCCTGAGCGACGGCCATGCGGATAAACCGAGTAAAAAAAAAAAAAGGCTGAAGGGGGATGTGCCAAGGCTTTAACTGTTCTTAATATCCAGCGATTAAAAGGACTATTGAACTAAAAGGTTTCGCCCCCCGGATCATAACAAGCGTGAAGGCCGGGCCGACCGTGACTCTTTCCCCCTGGGTTCTGCCCTTCCCCACAATCGGGAGCTCGGTAATTATCATTTTAAAAAAACTCCAGACGTGACTGCTCCCGTCGCCCCCGTCGCTCCCGTTGCTCCCGACGCTCCCGCCGCCGGCGGTTGCCGCTGTCTAACCGATTTTCGTCTCGCGTCTGGTCTATACGGCTCCGTAGCGCTGAGTTCAGCGGAGGGGATGAGCTGGCTGAGAGTTGGTGCGATTTCTCTTCTCTCTCTCGGCTTTTCCAACGAAGTCGAAATGAAATGATTGATGGCTGCGAAGCCCCAGCGGTGGGCCAGGGCTTGTTTCGCAGCCCACAGGCTTCTGAGTCTGATTAACTTGTTTACGCAGACGGCGAGCGGGAATGGGTGTAGGCGGATGGATGGACGCGGAGTCTCTGGATGGAGCAAAAGGATGAACAGAATGTGTCTCTATTAGTTTCTATTCCATAAGCTGCTTCTCCATTTCAGAGAATGTAATGTAGCAAATGTTGGAAAGTGAAGCTGGAAAATCATTTCAGAAAGTCGCTTTTTGTTTTTCTTTTTTCTTTTGGGTTCAACAAAGGAAGCATTTAGAGTTTAGGGTTGTTTTTTTTGGGGGGATTTTTTCAAACCCTGTCCTGTTCTTTCTGATGCCGCAACACGATTCCCGTGACAAATCCGCAGAACGAGGCGGACAATGAAGAGCGGAGTTAAAATGCTGCTGCGGTCGGAGCATCGGGCTCCGACGGTGACGCTCAGCTTTGATTGTTCGGTGTCCTGTTTTGGCCGGGGGTCGGCAGATGAGCCGACATCGCCGCCTGCAAACTCGCCCCCGGCCGCCCCTCGAGTTTTTCCAGGCGGTGAGACACGACCCCTCTTCCTTCTCTTGTCTTCTGGAGGATTTAAGGCCCCCACGAGCGGGTAGTCGTGAAAAATAAAAAATCTCGCCGGCGGGCTGCGCTTCCCTTACGGTAACCGCTTCCGAACGGCTTCGGAATAAAAGCTACCTGCGATGGTGTCTTTACGGAGCCTTTATGGCAAATGAGGTTTTTAAAAACAGCAGAGCTCCAGGTTTTCCTTCACTGCAAATATAGCTCCTCGGTTGTTTATCGCGATGCCCTTGAGCATTTCCTAATGCAGATAAGAATTCTTCACTGGCAAGAGGAAGATAAGAAATACCTTAGGGCACCTGCTCCCGGGGGGGCGGGGGGCAACTCCCCAGTGTGTAGGTTTCTGAAGGACCTTTTTCGTACCTGTTAGCATTGCACTCCTCCTCCTCCTCCTCCTCCTCCTCCTCCTCCTCCTCCCTTCCTCGGCCACAGCTAGATCACCTTTCAGTATAAAAGTCCTTCTTGGCCTGCCGGGGCCAAGGCAGCAGATGTTACGTTGGCCTGTTCACGCAGACATGCTTGATCCAAGATGATTGTCCGTAATTACAGGCTGTAAGCTGATAGTGGGGGGGGGGGATAGGCGGCCCATTGAGATGTCAGTCCTCCCGGTGTTTGTGAACACATTCAGGCACTGTCGTGGATACGGCCCCCCGACGGAGCGAGGGGTCGACGGAGTGAGGGGAGGTAGCTGGGATTTTAATAGGAACACCTGGAGAAGTGGAGCGGGTTAAACAGTGAAAGGGTTTGTAAGTGTGTGTGTGTGTGTGTGTGTGTGTGTGTGTGTGTGTGTGTGCGGGGGGGGGGGGGCTATGTTAGAGCTGGTGTCTGTTATAGGACACACATTTTCCCTCAAAAGACCATGAGGTGTGTGTGTGTGTGTGTGTGTGTGTGTTTTGATCGGAAAAAAAAACAAAAAAAAAACATTCTCACGTTTGTTTACGCTCTCAACTTAAAGGAGTAGTTTCATATTTTGCTTGAGGGTTATAGGATAAGATGGATATGTCTTTCATAGCTGGCTGTTTAATATAAAGCAGCCAGGAGACAGTTAGCTTGTCTTAGCATTGACGTCCTGAACCGGGGAGACACAGCTGCCCGCCTCTGTCTTATCGTAAATAAATCGACCTACAGGCAAATCTGAAGCTCATTATTTAACAGGTTTTTCTCTTTTCGTTTAATCCAAGGCTCCTTAAAATCACTATCTGTTGTTTCTGCACTTTGGCTTTTGTAGGGATTAAACAAATGAGGTATAAAGTGTAAATTAATACAAGAGTAGTATCATGTTCTCATCCGACTCTGAGACTATAAAACAGCTCATCTCCCAAAACGTCGAACGGCTGAAAGTAAAACCTTCACAGCAGGGGTCATTAAAGTGTTTCCTAAATGAGCCGTGCTTACGTCTGCCGTTTTCCCCCACATGACCAGAAATGTGATCAATTTTAATGAGCTTTTGTCCCAAAAAGTTTGCAGCTTCGAGGGGGAGGGTGGTGGAGGAGGGGGTGGAGGGGTATCAGCCGTTTGTTACCCGCTCGCTGAAGGATCCGCCGGCTTGTCGCGCTGTCCCTTCGGACTCCGACAAAACAAATTTCGGCAAACGGCTTCGACAGCTTCGTCAGTGCGAGAGAGGAAAAAAAAATAAAAGGGAGAAGCCGGAGAGTCGGAAGGATGAGAGAGAAATGTAGGAGGGAAGAGGAGAAAATCAGAGGGCAGGGGATGTTGGGAGGCACCTAATTGTCTACTGCAGCATGTAATGACAAGCTTACTTCACATCAATCTTTCATTATTAAGAGCTATTTCTGTCTCGATGCAGCAGCCACACAGATTCATCCCGGGGACGGCGCTGAATTAGGAGGGGGACACGGGTCCGTCTGCAAACCAAATGGGAGAAACAAGGGAGGACGCGAAAGTGGATTAATGTTAAATTAAAGTGGGAATTTAGCAGAAGATTCCGGCGGAAGTTTGCTGGTTTGACCCCCAGAGACAGAAAAAGACGCCGTTCCGTTTGGCAGCGGGAACTTTAGCTTTCTAAAACCCCGGATTATGCCAGTCGCTCGAGTTCGTACGATCTCATCACCAGGTCGCCAGCGGCTTTAAATCACACCGATTTGAGCTTTGACATTTGAAGTATTCGCGATCATCCAATGAGATGTTCTCGGTTTCGATCAGATGCGCGTTCTCCGTAATATGGGCTCCAACTTTGGAATTTTATTTATTTATAATCCTTGACGAACCGTCACTTTATTTGCCTTTTGTTTCCCTCAGCTCACTTTACCTCGACTTCTAATGTATTTCAGCTGTTTCACATGGCGTTTTTACCCTTGAGAACACTGCCCCCTATCTTTGAAAACTATATAGCAACACATCCTATGTGTGTGTGTGTGTGTGTGTGTGTGTGTGTGTGTGTCTAAAGGCCTCACAGAGCTCTGCTTGGTCCAGAGCAGCTATGACAGATGATGGAGGAACAGAGGAGGAAGCCTTGAGTGAAACTTTATAATTAAGACCCATTTCCCTCCCACTTTGCACATGCTGCGTGTTGCGCCGGCCATGTCCGGCGTCCGGCGTCCGGCGTCCAGCGTCCGGCGGTGGGGGCCCGGGCGTGGTGACGCAGTGGGATGGACGAATAACTTTGCGGCAGGCGGCGGGGAACGGGTGAGCCGGGGGGGGGGGGGCGGTTCAGACGTGGAGACGAAGAGGAGGAGGAGGAGAAAGGATCAAGGCCAAGGAGGGGGATCTGACTCATCTCCATCCTCCTAATAACCCCACTGGATAAAATATGCTTTGACTGGAGATGATTACCTCTTTATCACTGTTCTCTCTATTTAACCCCCCCCCCCATCCCCACCCCCCCAACTCTCTTCCTCCCTGCAGCTTGTAGCGCCCCCCCCCCCCAATCCTCTCTCGGCACCCAGGAAAATAAGCCTCAGCCTCCGCGACGCTGCTCCCTCCTCCAAAGTCCCGAGGAGATTAGCGCCCTGAACTCCCCCGCAGCGTCACTTCTTAGCTCTCCAGAGATGAGGCCGGCTCCGCCGGACGGCGCCGAACGGGAGAGGAAGCGAAACCGGGCCGTCGCACTGGGATTCAAAATCAATCGAGAACGGTTGTGTGCATGTCCACAGAATCTGATCGGAAGAGATGCTAGATACCAAAAAATATAATTCAGTATAAAAGTGCTTTAAAAAAAAAAAAAATCAATGTTTTAATATTTCTGTTTTTAGCCTGGCACTGCCACTGTTAGATGCTTTAAACATCTCTCTGCTAACTCGCTCTCTCATGAAACCGCAACTCCAACTCTTGTCTTTTTCTTTTGGACATTTCTGGTCACGTACAGAATAAATCGTGAGCTTCAGAGGTCAACAGCTGTACTTTTGAACTTCGGACGGAGCCAGGCTAGCCGTTTCCCCCCGTTATGCTAAGCTAAGCTAACTACCTCCTGGCTCCAGCTCCATAACATACAGACACCAGAGAGGTAGCAATCTTCTGATCCGACTCTCAGCGAGGATGCGTATAAATAAGCCTGTTTCAGGAAATTTCAAATTATTCCACTGCTTGCTGCGGCCAGCTGGCCAGCTGGCTACAACGCATGACGGCGGCTAGCTAACGCCAAGACTCGGTAAGCAATCGCGCGAGCTGGAGGAGCAGTCATTAGCCCGAGGTGATATCCGCATTGCCCCAGGCCTCGTTTGGTAATATAATTGGACAATATTTCAGTTAAGCCGAGGAAGTGGTGGATAAGCCGCGGTCTGAATAAGATTTACCCACGAATACCTGCCCTCGCCCTCGCATGCAACCCCTTGACTTTGCAGGAAAGCCCCATGTTGTTCTTTTGCAGCGCGGGGGCGCACTACTGTAAAGGGCCTCTTGCGACCGGCGGCCTGGGACCCCCGTCGGAAGCGCCGGGCCCGGGGACGGAGAGACTGTTTTCCCAGCTGTCTCAGGCACGCCAGGCATGAGGGAACGACGGAGGAGGGACGGACCCGCATCCCCGAGGATTAGCCGGGCAGAGGACGTCCCGGTGCTGAGAGGGAGCGGATTTGAAAGCGCTTTGCCGACGACGACGCGAACCCTCTGAGTCTGCGGGCCGGGGAGGAGGCCCTCGCGAGACATGGAACCTTTGGCGAATGGAAGGCGGAGGGCGGGCGGGCGGGCGGGTGTGGGGGGGGCCCGCTGGAGAAAAAGAAAACACAACCTCATCCCTGCAGCCTTTGAACTGGGAACCACCTGCTCGCTCTTAAAACAACTTGTCTGGCTTTTTATTATTTTGCCGCTCGCCGCTGTAACACGTGTACATGGAGCCGTTTCATGTGTTGCTCGGGGGAAGTCGCTGGATGTTTTCTGCATGCGGTCATGTTCCACATGTCGAAGCTCCGCATTTATGGGCTTGTTGATGTTACGACGTGGGAAAATTCCCCATCATACTTTATATATATTCCGCATATAATAAGCGCTTGCAAACTTCTTTTTTTCCTTTTTTTTTGATTGACAAGTGAACGAAGGGGAAATCTTGCTGTAATTGCTATCATTAATGGGAGTTTACACAAAGGAGAACCGCCTCACCGTGACCATGAATACGTAAAACATGAGCCGTGTCTCTAATGTCAGGTGCAGTTTGAAAAGCGGGTTAGGAACTGAAAAAAGAACCAGGACTCAAATATATCCGGGCAGTTCTCATCTTCCGTTATATGGCTTCGCTCAAATTTAAGCTGTATTAACAAAGCGACTTCAACTTTCTTCTCCAGCCTCCATTTTTCTTTTTTTTTTTACGCCCCTCCACACTAATTTTACTATTTCAAAGAAAGAACTCCTTCTCAACTCTTCTCACTATTTTCCACACAAAGTTGAGCCGCCCCCCTCTCAAAGTTTTATTTTCAAAGCCCTGTGTTGTGGGTGTCTAGACATCTCAATTGGCAATGATATGGAGGCTGTCAGTAAGAGATATGTTCATCCACCGCATTCATCTCAGCAGGCATCAAAAGGCCCCCCCACCCCACCCCCGACAGCAGCCTCCGTCACACCACAGGTGGAGGATACGCTGTGAAATGGCACCATTGTCATCTCTCCATACCATCTGCCTCACTTTCTCCACCACCACCCCCCCCGAAACCCCCACCACCATCACCACCACCACCTTCCACTGCCACTTGTTGTCGTCGCAGAGCAGCAACAATGGGCTGTCACCTTGTAATGAACCCTGAGGGCGCAAGGCACTGATTTAAAGTCCCATTACCGTCACAATGGGGGTGGGGGGGGGCTGCAGGAATGATGGCCGAGGTTCCTGAGACTTTTTCTGGCTCCGAGCACAGATGGTGCTCTCTGGGTAAACGTTGTGCAGCGAGGCCGTTGGACAAAAAGAAGGTGAAAGTGTGGGGGTAGGTGGTGGTGGTGGTGGTAGGTGGTGTTGGTGTTGGGGGGGGGGGGGGGGTTGCTCCTTTTTTTTGTTGTTGTTGTTTTTGGGTTTTTTTTTCTGGTCAATAAACTTCTCCGGGAATCTGTTCTTACGAGTTTTTTTTTTACTTTTTCTTTTTTTCTTCCAAAAAACAGAAACAAAGCTGCAAATATTCTGCACAACCGAAGTGGAAAGAGGAAATTGGGCGTTTAAAACCTCATAGAGCAGAGGTATGTTATCAACAGGCACGATCCCCTTTTTGTAAGGGGGGGCGGCGGCGGCGGCGGCGGCGGTGGGGGGGGGGGCAGGAAAAAGAACACGACTTCTGTTGTGGCGGATTGTGTCGACTCTTGTTGCCCAAGCTGCCCCGCGTCTCCACGCTCTCCACGCGGCCCGGGTCCGAAATAAAAAAAGGCAGCGAGCAGCGTGAGGCCGAGGCGACCGTGTCCGCTCATGTCACGGGGCTCTTTTCATCTCCCCATGCCGCCATTATGGCAGGTCGGGGGGGGGGGGGGCTGAAGGGCAACGCGGTGGCAAAGCATGCTGGGATACATGGAGTGAGAGTCGCTCTCCCGAGGGGCGGCGTTACTTGTTGCCAGGGTACGGCGGCAGCTGCCTCAGCGCTGCGTGGTAACCGACCTATGGGGCATTAGTTCTGGTCAGACCCCTGTAGGATGTTGCTCAGCACCTGCATTTTAATCCTTCATCTGTATCCAAATGGAGGATTATCGTTGCTAAAAAATGCGTATGAAGAGCGTCGGCGCTTGTTTTTTCTTTAGAAGAAACAAATGCTTCAAACTTAAGGTTTTAAACTCTTTTTAAAATCCAGCTGAAATCAAAATCATATTCGCCAGATAATCAATATTCCTCCTTCTGTATTTGCTTTGGCTTGCATACATGTGAAATTGTTTAAAATTTAACATAAACAAAAAGATTTTAATCCTGTTAATTTTCTGCAGTGATGACGCTTGGTGTTGTTGCATTGTTTATAGTATCGCCTCAATCTTCGTTATGCTAGCTTACGAGTCAGCTAACAAGGCGGCTAGCTGGTGGGCGCTACTAGCCGTCTGTGATTTTAAGTGCTCCATGTGCTAAACATTACTCCATGTGTTATTCAAATTACAGGGTAATGTGTGGAGAGTAAAGCTGCATCCATTGTCTTAAGTTTCCACAGGCCGATCATTTGCCATCACCACATCTGGACCCGTGAAAGAGAGACGGCTAATGCTAGTTAGATTCCTTCCTCATGGGACGTGATCAAAACTCATGTCCAAGCAAAAGGCTTTTCATTCGTCTCTTTGAAAAGATGAAAACTACTGTGTACAATAGCGGCAGTGTCATTATCGTTTGTATTTCCTTACGCAGAGAATGTGGAGAATTTGAGCCTCGGTTTGGCTAAAACTCTTGGATTTCGGCCTTTCTCTGTGACGGACGGGCAACATGTGGATTTTTAACCCCCCAAAAAAAACAGTGCGAGGATCGCGGATGCCGAGCTTGTCTCATCACTCACCCGCCGGGGCGAAGAAACATCTTGGATCAAACGCCATCCGGTGTCTCGCTCCCGCTCCCGGGCTCATCCAAGAATCATCAAGACGGTTTTGTGGGAACGCTGTGGGAACGCCACGCCGTGGGAGAGGAGCCGCGCTGCACAGAGAACTCGGAGCTGTCCGCGAATTAAACGGTTTGCACGCCGGCCATTTTTTTTTTTTTTTTGCTTTCGCCTCTGTTTCCTTTACCTTTCCAGCTTTACGAGGTTTCGTTTCCTTCTTTGGTGAAATCGGACGCGTCTGTCTCCTGCGTCCACGTCCCGCCGACCTGCCAACGCTTCACCGCGTGCTCCGGCAACGTTCCCTCTCTGGCCGCCGCCACGTCTTAATCCCACATGGCCAGACGCCGCAATCCGCAGCACGGCGCTATCAAAGCCGGTCAGGGGAGAAATCTCGGTCACTCCGCCCTGCCAGGGCGAAAATGCAGATTTTCAGAGGGAATTAAATAAAACTGGCAACTAAACAAGGTGTTTTGACGGAAAAAAAAAAAAAGAATAAAGAAAGCGCGCTCGTCCCATTAGCCCAAGGCTCGGAGCCGGGAGATCAAACCACATTACCAAGTTAAGGCTGCTTCTAGGCCACAGGCTTGACCTTTATGGAGACAAAGTGATAATCTCCGGACAATGGTACATGCTGATTTGGCGCGGCAAATGAGTTTATGAGAAAGAATGGCTGCGTCCTCCTCCTCCTCCTCCTCCTCCTTCGCCACCACACTAGCCAGCTCATCAGGCATGCGGTCCCAGCTGGCACCGAGGCAATATGAAACACATAAACCCCTCTGATATTAATGACTCTGTCGAGCTGAAAGCCTCTGATGCTATTTGGAGATAGGCGCTAAATGTCCCTGAGTACTGGGAACACAACATTATATGCATTCATATAAATACCCTCTCATCTCTGCACCAAGACTGCCCGTCCTTGAGTTCCCATGAAAATAATAAGAGGTGGGCCTCCTGTAACTCGATACCCAGATATTGCCTGCAGTGGTGGCGCCGAGAGATGAAATGAAATCAGAACAAGGTGATGACAATGATGCCACTTGTGGTCGAGTCGGAGACTTAAGGATCCAGCCCCCCCTCTTGTTTCGGCCCCCGCCGCCGGCCCCCCGCCGCCGGCCCCCCGCCGTCCCTCTTTATCCTCCCCCCTTGGCACTCGACATTATGATGACGCTGGTAATAGCAGTAATCAAAAAAAAAACAGGGGGCTTCAAATGGGGCGGCCATAATCATCACAGTGGCAAATGGTATAACTTGTCAGTAAATGAAACAGTCAGACTGATATGGGATAAAATAACAATCTACTTTAAGACAAAAACAACAAAACAAATACAAATCAAGAAATCAAGCTAAAAATGAAAAACACAGTAAGTTAAATATAATTTAATTCATTTACTTTATCACCCGGGATTAAATGATGATAACGATACCTACCAGCAGCAGCTGGCTAACTTAGCTTAGCACAAGAACTGGAAACAGTGGGGAAACAGCCAGAGCGACCCTGTCCGAGGGGAACAAAGTCCACGACCGCCACCTCTGAAGCCTCGACCAAATCCAAAGTACGCAGACGGCAATTTTTTCGTTTACAGGAGTCGTGTGTCAAACTAGTTCAGGGCCGGTGGCCAGAGAACTGGTGCTAATTGTCGTGATAATTGTCAAGCTGTACCCATTCCCAGACTTCAGGCCAAACTTAGCCGTCCGGCGGCCAGACACAGTGTCACATTCACCCAGCAGACGTGCGGGCGGAACCGATCTTCTCGTTCTCAGGAAATAGGGGGCAGGAAACCGAATGAATGCATTTCCCCCCAAAAAAAGAAAGAAAATCACACTTTTCCGCGGAGGCTAATTTAGCGATTGTGTCGCCCTGGGTTCGCCATTCGAACGGGCCAAAACAAGCACTTTTAATAGGTGGTTCCTGGGCCATTAAACCCAATGAAGTCATTCCAACATGATTGTTTTCGTGGTTTTTGCAGTCTCTCGGTAAGTTTCTAACCAGGAAACGAACATACTGATCCAACACGACTGAGCCCAGTCGGCCGGCACCCGGTGCCGAAAAGCTACCGATTCAGACGCCGGTACCGATGATCTGGTTACCTCAGTTCGGCCCGGGAATTTTGTGATGAAAGATTTGTTTGATTTGTGTCACTCTTGGATAAGATTAAGTTTTAAGACGAGATTCAAAGGATGATACTAATGATGCTTTTATCATCGCGCCGACAGCGAAAGGCTCCGTCCCCTCTCGGTTCTGAGCCTGGAGCAGACGTAAGACCTCGGCCCAAGGATCTAGAGCTTTGTAGGAATTCATATGAGGCTAATTTTGTATTTAGCTCATTTCTATTTGCAATAAATACTACTTTTGTTCTGCCAGGGGAAGTGAAACATAGAGGAATTAAACTCTTTCTGCAGGTTGCCAGGGGCACCAGTGCCGTACGGAAACGCCGCGGTGGAAGACAGAGGCTTAGACGCGGCCGGGCATCCCCGGCAGCGAGGCCCCTAATCGGCCCTTGAGACGGGCCAAGAGGCTGTCATCTCTAGGGGGTCCCGAACGTCCTTTAACGCCCAGATCTGTCACACACCTGCCACTGTCTTTTATAGGGGCCGAGGCGGTTGGGGGGGGCAGCTCGTACGCTGGATCTGCGCCGATGAGGCCGGTTATCGGCCCCTCCCGCGGCGCTTCAATAACAACGTCAGTGTCAGGTTCCCCCTTCAGCGGCACACTACACATTGACAAGGAGGGGAGGGAGTGGGGGGGGGCAATCAAAGGCCACTCTTCAACATTAGGGAGGGATTGGCCCGAGTTTAACCCTCGCCCGTCCTTCTCCCGAGAGCCCCCAAACAGACCAGAGGACTCGCAGCGGGCGAGTGTCCGGTTTCTCTGCTAGTTTGGCCTCTGAACCGTGCGGGCGGAGGGAAGGGTAGCTCAGCCTCTCATCGCGGACCCCCCCCATCCCCCCCGGGGACGGGGCAGCGCCGGGGCTGGACGGGCCCAGGGGATCCTTGATTTCATTACGAGCCTGTCAGGAGCCGGGCTTTGTTGTCTCGCCGTCCCCGTTGCTTCCTGCGCGGGGATCCCCCTCCGAACGGCGCAGGAGCCATATCATTACCCTGTTTCAGAGAGAGCGCTAATTAATCTGCAGCATGTTAAGCAGCCTCGTGCCGAAAACATGGTCTGAGAATCATGTTGGATTAGAAAAAGGTTTAACTGGTTGTTAAGGAGCAAATTCACCCAAATTATTAAAAAAATAAAAAAATAAATAAAAATTTACCTCTAGTTGTGTAAACATCCAAATAGCCGCGTTGTTCTGGACCCAGGATTTGAGATATGTTAGCAATTATGAATATTTTGCTAACTTCATTAGTAAGGTCAAGTGTGTGGCAGTGGCAAAGAGCGCCATGCAATAGTTTTAGATTGCGAGACAAAGTACGGTTGGGAACGTACTAAATGGGCCGATGGTTTGGTCTTTTGCCCGGCTGCGAGATGTCATTTTCACAAGTGGGTTCGCTTTTATACAAATACGTACTGTATTTCCCCTCCCTACTACTTTAATTGCTACTTTATTTTCCCCACTTTTCCCCTGTTATAAATACAGATTGTGGTCAAGGACTATCGACGTTTCAAAATCTATTCAGGCGAAATAAGAAATAAAAGCCCCTCAAGAAAGAACCCAAAGCAACATCCACACACATCAAAGAAACAGTGTCTCCATTATAGGGAATAATCCACAGAAACATGCCTTCATGGATTATATTTATTTGGTAGAAAGTAGCTCCAGTAAAATCCGCTGGCACCTTGGTCCGTGGATTATCATGGAGATTTTGAGGAAGAGGCACCGCCGCTGGATTTCGTCGATGTAATATTTCACTGCCGTGTATCATGGTGTTGGCAGAAATCCCAGGATTAGATATCTCAGGATTATATATCTCAAAATCTGGACCGAAAAAAATATTATAATCGAAACTGTATCTGCATTTAAGTGGGAGAAGTACTATCTTTGTAGCTTTGACAGTGCGTCCTTTTAAATGGCTGTATCGTCTCTGACCTGGACCTCAAAGATTGGACGGCGCGTGGCGCTCACAGTTCGCTCAGATGAGACCAGATCGGGGCACCGGCGTCCCCCCGTTCGGCCGGGGCGCTAAGGTCGGCCGTCGCCGGCGAACGCGTTGTCTCCGGGACTGCCGTGGAATCGCCGCGGGATGTTGTACTCGCTCCGAGATCTTCCGGGGGCCTGACACTCGGAAAAAAAGAAAAGAAAAAAAGCAAAAAAAAAAGAACGAGCCAACGTTAAATCATGGGTGACAGACATAAACAAAATGGTCAACTCCGGCCGGTCGCCGTGTTTGAATTGGACGAATCCCGACTCCGGCTCGCCGCAGATGGCGCGACCGTCCACCCAGGCAGTGAATAAGAGAGTAGGTGTTGAGCCCTAATATCCCACGTCTGGGGCTATTACCATTCTGGGGCGACAGCGACGGCCAAGCCAAACAACAAAACTACACTCGGCATTCGCCGCACTGGAATAGCCACTACTGAAAATGTCAAACAACGGCTTCCTCTCACGCGCAGTTACAAATTATTCCAAGGTTTTTCTGGTTAGATAATCAGATTACCGCAACAACTCTTCACTTATACCCACTTCAACCCCGGCGGGCTGCTGAAAAAAAAACAAAAACCAACAAACATCCCTCTGGTCACATTACACAAATCAGAGCGAGCAGCTAACTGAAGACAAAAAAGAGAGAAAGAAATCGATTCGCTGCTTGGACGCGTTCATCGGCTCCGAGTGGAGCCGAGTGGATCGAGGGGCTCCGGCCCGCAGAGGAACCAAGTCGGACGGATCCGGAGTCACGTTATTCTAGCGTTTCTCCGTACCGAGACCCCCCCCCAACCCCCAACCCCCCTACAATTATAAAAATATTCATTTGCCTCAGTTCCTCTCATTTTCGGCTCCGGCCTCCGGCTTGGCAGAGTTTATCTAACCACACAGCAGCGAGTGGGGGTTGCGTGTGTGTGTGTGTGTCTGCAACCCAATGTCATTTGTGCCAATTTGAATGACACTGGATGGAGTTTAAAATTAATAAATAAATAAAAATAAAGGAGAGCACATGCAGCCTCCTTTTTCAAAGCGTGATCTCGCCGTTGCACGGTGAGGGCGCGGGACACTGCGGTAAAATTCCCAAAGTTCCTGTTACGGCCCCTCTCGGAAGATCGGGATGACTCGGATATTTACGACGAGCCATTATTCTTATTAGGCTTGTAAAAGGAGGCATTAGCTCACGGCAGGCGGCGGTAAAATTCGCTTTACCTAACAAGGGCCAGGCCGGGGTGAGAGAACAGATATATTCAATCAGAGCTCTACAAGGTGATGGCAGGAAGCCCAGTTCCATAAGAGGCGTCCTGGGTTGATGAATGTGATGAATTGGGTGGGGGGGGGGTCAGAGGTTGAAATTGCCCTGCGTTTCGTTTGAATAATATAACATTCGAGTTGGACAGTGTGGATATGCTGTTTGTGTGCGAGGGAAGACGGCCGGCCGCTTATCAGCGCCCCCCCCCCCCCCCCGACCTCCGCCGCCGCCAATACAACCACCGCTGCCGCCACCGCCGCCACTCAAGTGCCCCCACGCGGATCCCAATTCTACACGGCAGCTTTAGGAAATCCGGCTGTCCCAGGGTGTGTCAAATCCGACACGGGAGGATCCTGGAGGGGCTGAGGAGCACAGGCCCTCGCTCTCTTTGATTCTTCTTTTCTTTTTTCTTTTTTCTTACGCCACGGTTCTCGCATGACCAGATAACTTTGCAGGCCCCCGTCGGACAGCTGGGCCGAGCCCGGGGCCGATATCCTGGGAGTGGGGAACAGGTGGGGGTGGGGGTGGGGGTGCACCGGTAGCCGTCTGGGGCGCAGACGACTCAGCCAGTCGTTCGGGTCCTTTGGGCTTGTATGCGGACGAGAAGACGTTTGTACCTGCACGTTTTTCCGAACGGCGCGAACGAAAAGGCCGAGGTACGTTCAGCTGCTTTCTGCACCTCCTAGATTCCTCTGACAGACGCGTTGGTTTAAAACTCATCATGACTGATAGTCACAGCGAATAAAAATACGGGAGCGGTGACATTAGGTTGACAAATAACTGGATTTCCCCTTTGAGCTAGTCGGAACAGTCGGGCCGAGAGAGAAATAGCTGGATATTACGCTTGAAAAAAGGCGATTTATTAGTATGTTTTGCGTCGTGCAGCTGTCCGACCTCCGGGCGAAAGTTCGAAAATTCATGGCGGCTGCAGCTATCAGGCGCATCAGTTCCCCGACAAGCGGATGCCGTCTGCTCGTCTGAGGGATGTTCTTCAACTCCTCAAGGCTGCAAAAAAACCAGCATCAAGGAACATGGACTCCATCGCAGCTCGGGCCATCGTCGAATCCACTGCGGATCAAATCAACTCGTGTCGTCGTTACGCTTCACTCTTTCTGGCGACATTAAAAAAAAAAAAAATTCGGAGGGGGCCCCCGCTCCAAGCGTAGAGAACGTATATATTTTTGCTCAGGAGAATGTAAGAATACGACGTGATGCGCCCCCCCCCGGGTGACGGTTTCTCATGGTCTCGTGGTTAGACATTAGTCCATCATCCCCGAGCAGGCACCGGCCGCCGGATCTCCTCATTCATCCCACGCAAAAAAAACAAAACAAAAAAGACCGAACGAATCTCCGACAGCGGGACGCGGCGCTTCATCCTGCCCAGACCATTAGCAGAAAGTGTCCCACTGACAGACGGCAAAAGACGCGGGGGGAAGGAGACGGAGGGAAAACAGGGATGCGGAGGCAGCGCGTGGAAGAGAGTGAGATAAGGAGGTATACGGAGGGGGAGGATGAAATATGAGGGAGACCGGGGTAAAGAATGAAGCTGCCATGACGGCTAATAAAGTTCTGATGCAAATGCTCGCCTGAATAATTCAAACTGCACCGGGCCCCGAAAATGCAGCGGTCAGAACCGAAGCCGGAGAATCAGATTCCCCCTTCCAACGCGAGTTAATCACAAAGAAAACAAAAACAAAAACTAATAAACAAGCATCGTAAACGGGCGCTTTGGTCGGCGGGGGGGGGGGGGTCGTGCGGTCAAATGTGCTGACGAAAACGATTCGGGGTCTGGGTTCAGGAATTAACCTCCCGGCTAAAATAATAATAATAATAATAATAAAAACAAAAAACGGCACAGTTGGTTCAACCCACTGATCGATGTTTCCCTCGTTTCCCTCAGTCCTTATGAAACTGCACCAACTCTTTAACTTAACCTTCAAAATGGGAAGGTTTCAGCTGCTGAAATGGAAACTAAAGCAATGCAATGATTTAAAGGTAAAGATTTGTTCTTTCATTAATTATGATAGAGAGCAACGGTCGCCGAGTGGAGCTTTGCAATGAAATGAAACTCGGCTTTATTATAAACAATCGTCACAGACACTGGAAACATGTAACGCTACGTGTACGCGTCTCTCGTTATCGGAAGTCGCTGAAGAAAAAAGACTTTTACCGTCCTAACCGAGTGTTAAAAGCACTAACGTTCGACGAGAAACAGACAGAAATGAGAAATCGTTTCAGGATCGCTTCACATTTATCCGGATTCTGGGTAATGAACAAAAAGCTATAAAAATAAACATATGTGATATAATCACGTCGGCTGGGAGAAATCCTAAGATAAGCCTAAGCCACTTTAGAGGAATCCCGATTGTCCACATGGGCCCGCTTGTGGTTTTCCTTCGGAACCGCGGAGAACGCAGCCTCGGAAAAAAAACACACAACAAAACAAACAAACAAAAAAAAGCCGCCGTCGGGGCCAAACCGAGGTTATGATTGTGGCTTCAAAGCGGTCGGCATGTTCCTGGCTTACTGGAAACTGGAAGCACCGACAGCTACCGCACACGCCGGCAGGTCGGGGGGGGTCGGGGGGGGTCTTCGTTAGAGCCGAACCGCAGACCGAGGAGGGGGAGGCTCCCCCCTGCTCCCCCCTGCTCCCCCGGGCCTCGTCAGCCCCCCTTCTCTGTAATTAGAACAGCAGCCCCCTCCCACCGTAATGTACGGTGATGGGGTGTGTGCAGTGATTCAGCCCTGCTCCTTTGTCATGCTACTGCCTCTTGGGTCACGTTGTAATACGATATATATATACACACATATACACATAAATAAATGAACACATATGTATATAAATATAAAAAATATGGGCTCAAAAGTCAGCAAGTTCTGTACTGTACTTATTCATATTAAAACATAGTATCTGGGTAATAATTGCAAAGCAAATAATTTAATCACTGGATAACAAGGCAGGGAAAATGGGGGAAATGGGGTCACAGAGCCATGACATGAAGAGATTGTGACCATATGTTGTAAAATTGTAAAATACCTCTGGAATAACTCCGGGAAATGACAATGTAGACGTATGTTGTGAATGTGGACGACTTGTTGTTCTGAGTTTAGTTTAGTTTACATTATTGTAGCTTTAACTTTGTGCACCAGGTAGTTTGCCGTCTGTCAGTGGGACACTTTCTGCTAATGGTCCGGCTCGTACGTCTGTAAATAGCCAGATGTTCGGCAGAGGAAACCAGCTCCTTTACAGTTTGGGTCGGTTTCAGTTTCAGTTTGACTTTGGTCGGAACCGTTTTACAGACTCGTGCGTAATGATCTCTTCTCTCAGCTGTTACTTGTTTTCACGCCTTTGTTATGCACATGCGTGTTTGTAAAAAAA
Organism: Istiophorus platypterus; assembly: GCA_016859345.1. Taxonomy (NCBI): domain Eukaryota; kingdom Metazoa; phylum Chordata; class Actinopteri; order Istiophoriformes; family Istiophoridae; genus Istiophorus; species Istiophorus platypterus. Next base: position 15,844,315 of record CM029119.1, read on the forward strand.
ACCAAAAAAACATAACAAAACAAAACAAAAAAGCATTTTCAAGAACCTGGTTTCCTGCACTAACGAATCACTGTTCTATACAAGGGAAATCCAGATGGGTAACAACCCCCCCCCATACACACACACACACACACACACACACACACACACACACACACACACAGTGTTTCTCGTTTTGCAAAAATCCGCTCGCACGCCGACTGAGATTCCGCGGGCTAAGATCCACCTCACATGAGTTTGACCCGAGTCTGATCAACCTCTTGCTGAGGAGTTCAAGACCGGGGGGGGGGCAACCCGAAGCCCCGCCGCCAGAGCTCCCCGCCCCTCTTGTCCCGCCTCGCCTCACCTGCTCAGTCTCGTCTCTCTCCTAACAAGGCTGTGATTGGATGCTATTTTTAACCTGTTTGTCCAAAGGTCCTTGGCATATTGAAGGGAGTAAAAAAAAAAATGGAGGAGAGGAAGAAAGATGAGCCGTCATCGTAACACATTTGTGTCGGGCGGCGTCCGACGTGTTGCAGTAATCTATGGGAGCACTTATGTCTGTGTCATGAAGGCGCATTCATCACGTTCGTCCTCAGTCTGTGGCGGCGAACACGCCGGGTGGGGGGAGGGATTTCAGTGCAACACCCAGGCAATGCATCACAGCCGACATCCCTCCGCGGCGAGGGACGAGGGGGCGAGGGGTGAGGGGGCGAGGAGTGAGGGGGCGAGGGGCGAAGGGTGAGGGGGCATTGGACGAGGGGCGAGGGGCCCTCGACGCCACCCTATCCCACGTTCCGAGCTGTCGGGGCAGATCCGGGCTTGATTGGGGGTCCGGAGCAGGCGGTGGGGGGTCCGGCACACAACTGGGAAAGGGACTGGGAAAGCACTTATCTCTGTAAAACGGAACAGTATCACTTTTCCCGCCGTCCTGGGAGCGTTTACCACAGCTCAGAGACTCGGGGGTTAAAATGAACTCGGGACTCCGGACTCATGTCTCGTCAACCACCTCTTTCCCTTTTCTTCTTCTATAAACCTGAATCTCTGCTCCGACTGTGTTTTCTCCATTAGACGATATAAACCTGTCAATACTTCTTCCCCCCCGGTAGCGAGATGTGATATATAGTCCGTGGAGATGTTTGTCTTACTACGCTATGAGAGCACATATAAGGTGTCGAAGATGGACTCCTGAGTGACACCACGGGTTCCTATAATGAGGCCATTCATTCTGGATGTCTGCTTTCTCTCTTTTTCTTTTCTTTTATAGGAAACAACCAACAGAAAGACAGTTGGTATATAAACTATAGAATAGCTACGGCTATAGAATATTACCAAAAAAAAAAAAATCTGATTTCACATTCGATCAAAGGACAAAACTCAAATATAAAATGGGACCAGGAGGAGGGAAGTTTTTATAAGAAATATCCAATCACTGAGTTTAAAACTTGGTTATATGTGTAGCAGAAGCTAAAAATGACACTTTGTAGAGATGTGATGTGTCGGGGGTCCGGGGTCAGGGGTTAGGGGGTCGCTCCTATGTGTCCTAACGAGACATGCGCCCAAACTGGCTTCTTCTCTATGGCCACATCTTGAACATCTCAACATAAAAGTATTATGAACCATTAGCCGCCCCTGGAAAAAAAAAACAACGGAACTGCAGAAAGCGTTCACTGCACCGATGCGAGAGAAAAACGGGAACTGAAAAAAAAGAGGAGCCAAACCAGCGGCGCCGGAGAACCCCTTCGGTTCCGAACAGCCGGTTCTCACGACATAATTGATTAGACAGCTCGGGCTGCTATTCAGTCAGGAGCCTCCGGGCTGAGCCTTTACTGCCATTTGAGATAAAAAGCGACGCGCTATTAATCTCTTCTATCTTTTCCACTTCTGGGTCATGGAAAAAAAAACAAAACAAAAACATCAGGCGGGTACAGAGGCAGCAAATGAGCAATTATCCAACAGCCCTGTTTGGACAAGACCTGCGTGCGACTGACGCTAAATTTATTAAACCGTTCCAGAATTAAACTGTCAACGATTTTAAAAATCAAATTACTCACGGTGATGGAAAAAAAAAATTACAGAGATAATCGTGTGTACGGCCAAACATGCAGAACAGAGACTGTGTATATATATATATATATATATATGTATATATATATATATATATATATAGTTTGTTGCTGCGACGCGGATGATGTCACCGCGCGGTGCTGCGGCAGTGCGACCGGCGCCGGGAGCGGATGACTGGGATCAGGTCATGGTGCAATCTGTGGCAAACGAATTCAATTTACGATCCCTCACGCACATGCGGGTTTTTGGTTTGTTTTTGTTTTTTTGTTTTTTTGACGGCGGCGCGGATGATGAAAACTCGCCGACCTCCTTTTCATTGCCTCATTACGGTCTCGTCCGGCTCCCCGCCGGATGGCGCGGCGGCGTCCGATTCCCTTTCACATCACACGCTAGCAAAAAAGAAAAAAGAAAGAAAGAGAAAAGTGACCTTGCGGGGGCCGCGGGCGATGCCCGTCTGCTGCGGCCCCGCGGGACCCATTCGGGTGGGCCTGCGTTTTCCACGGCCCCCGGCCTCATCCCTCGTCTCCCTGCGTGGCGCCCCATTATCTCCCATAGGGAACAAAGCCGCCCTGCAGTGGCGAGCATTTCCTGCCCCCCCGCCCCACAGCCGGGTACGTGTTTTTTCGCGGCGGCTACACGCCACCCCCCCCTTCTCCCAGCTGGATGGAGGGGGGCATCTCGCTGGGTCGAGGGCCCCCAGGTTTAGCGGCAGGAAGCATTGTCAGAGAACAAAGCTGGTCTGTGTTTTGGAGATACAGCTACGAGACGCTCGCTCGTGGGGTGTGAAGTGCTGGGAAACCTTTTTTATTTTAATCTTGTCTGGCAAACCACTGGAGACACAAAGTAAAATGGGTTTTTTTCTGGGCTTAAATTGAGTTTTCGCTTGTGAAAAATGAAGAGTCTGGCTCAAAAAATTGGTAGACTCCCAACAACAGGACCCCCCCCCCCCCCCCCATCCCTCCATACCAGGAACCGCTCGGCCACGGTTCACGTCTCGTTGGCCACAACGAGGTGGCGAGAGTCGCTCTCCGTACGCGGACGGACGACACGGGCAGAGGTCAGGAAATGACGCCGGGGCGCCGACGACCGGCCCCGTTATTTGGGTCGAAGGCTTCGTTGAGGAAGAAGAACCAAGGACGAACGCTGAAGAGCACTTTCAGCGGCCATGTTTTTTGTTTTCCAGTTGTTGAAAACTGCATTAATTCTGAAAAGTTTTTTTTTTCGCCCCGTTCCCAGGGGCCTCAGGTGTTTCAGTTCCAACGTGGAGGCAGAATCCAAGAGGATGAACCGTTTTGCCAAAAAAACACAAACCGTGGAAAAAAATTAATTAAAAAAAAAAAAAAGGCAAAAAGCAAAGCGGCTGCTTTTGTTTAAACGCTTCGCCGAAAGCACATCTCTCCCAAATGTACAGCTTGGGCCCGAACAAAACATTTTTCTTTTCCTGCATCCGACACTGCCGCCCGTCTGCTGCCTGGCTCGGCTCAGCCCGATGCATCTGTTTGCGTGTGTGTGTGTGTGTGTGTGTGTGCACAAAAAAACAAAACAAAAAACAAACACCTGCATATCTCTCTTCCGGCTGAATCGCTCAGAAGTGCTGCCAAGTGGAACCGGACAGATGTGGGGGGGGCTGACGACTCCATCACTCTCCGGAACCCATCCCCGTCTATCAGGAACGCCGCAGCCGTCCTCGGAATTCCATCAGGTTGTTTTTGTCTGCTGCAAAAAGAGGCATCGAGGAAGGGCGTCCGGAGACGGAGAGAGGGAGTAAACAAACCGAAAGAAAAACAAAAAGAACAACAAAGAAACGGCGGAAACGGCTGCTCCCCCGCAGGCCGTGCGCCGCGGGGTCAGGGAGCAACGTGTGCGGTCCATCGCGCTTCCGACGCGTCTCCCCGGTCCCCGTCAGACGCTGGGCTTAATGATAGGCGCTCCCGTCCAGCGGTGGGGGGGCACAAAAGGGCAGTGGCGGCGGCGGCGGCGGCGGTGGGGCCAGTCCTCCATCGTGGGCCGCCTTCCTCGAAAAAACCTGCTCCCGAAAACCCCCAGATGCGGAATTTGAAGGCCGGATGTTTATTTACGGATGTTGGTTTACGGATGTTTGTTCACGGATGTTTGTTCACGGATGTGAGTGAGTCACCGCTGATTGAGTTTTCCCGGAAAAGTGTCTATCTCTCTCTCTCGGCCTCCCTGGTTTCTCTCACCTTCCCTCCCCCCGCCAACCTGCGACACGCTGCCTCCTCTCGATTAGCCCTAAAAAAATGTGTGTGCGCTTGTATGTGTGTGTGTGTGGGGTCTCGGAAAGATGCACGTGGCTCTGGCTCTGGTGTTTTCGTGCCATGTCACGCCTCCGCCGCTGCCACCGCCGCCGCCGACTGGCAGATGACTCTGGAACGCACAGCGCCGACCCGACAGGAGCGGCGGTGCCAAAACAAGGGGATTAGAGCCGACGTTGAAACCGACCGGAGGGATCCTTCGCAGCCCAAACACTTTAATTAGTTTTGCCATGAAGATGTGATTTGAATTTGTGTATAATTGTAGGATTTGGGGTCAAGCTGAATTCTAGTTGCCCCTAATTAGTTGATTTCTGGGAAGAATTGTGTGTTTTTGTTCTATTCATTAGGAAAATAGGAGTTTACCTAAAAGAAATGCTCCAAGAGAACTGAAGTAAATACTCACAGATTGTTTATTATTATTTTATTGCTAATTAAGAAACATTTATGCTGTAAATGCATCTGGATCTGGGCACTTTTGTTTACGTCCGGATCACGGATTGTACCTTTAAACATTGCAGGTTAAGCTGTTTTTTCGTGGCCGGTAAAAAGTTCCTCGTCACGGTGTTGCCAATGTGATGACAGGATTTCTGAGACACGCCGAACCCCCCGGTCAGTCGCGGTTCCCGAGGAGAAGCGTGGTTCTCGGGGCCAGTAAGCGGCCTGCAACAGGTTCGGCTACTTCCTTGGCTGGTCACTCGGTGCGTATTAAAACATTGGATGTGATGTGACAAGAACGTTTCTAAATTCGTGTTTTCGGAAAAGTTACGGCATACGGCTGTGGTCGTGGCCGTTTCTGGCGCTTCCCGCCGCGCCCCCTTTCCGCCAGAGCGCAGGAAGAAAAACGTGGCGTCTTGCTTCGACAAGAGTTTGGGACTAATCTGCGCCAAAAAAAAACACGCCGCTCGACTCAGATGCACGGACGGAATGTGAAGTCTTTCCTTTCCCTCCTTAACGTTCCTGGATTTCCTTTTTTTTTCTTCCTTCCGTCCCCTAATGCCCGCGAGCGTCTGACTGCGAATGTGCAATAAACTGAACTTTATTTTTAAATCGGCAATTTTAGAAGAACAGCGAAGGCGCTTCTCATAAAAGAGACGTTAGAACAACCCCTTTTTTCCGGGAGTTATAATATTTATGACTCGGTGCTTGACGATGCAGGAGCTGCCTAAAAAAAACGAACCCCGCCGCTCGAGGTAAATAAACCTTAACTGGACTGAGGAGGTGTTAACTTCTCGGCGCTCGGTATGTTTAACCTTCAGATGACCGAGCTCCGCGGTCGCACGGCTGTCTCGACCTTGAATGCTCGGAAAACACGCTCACGCTCTCCCTCCCCCCTGTTTATCCTATTTGTCGTGAACAAGGCATTAGCCACAAGAGATGTGGAGGGACGCTACGAAAATGAAAACACCAACATAAACATTAATTTTTACGCCGCTTCGAAACTTTGCTCTTGCTAAAGTGGAATCTGGAGCTAAATCTGTATTTCTCGAACCAAGACCGGGTAAATAAATTTTACCGTAGGACGCAATAAAACCCTGGATGTTGAGTCTCATGCTTGGAGGCCAACTGAAAAATGAAGCTCAAATGTTAGCATAAGGTTGTAGTGGGGTTTTTTTCCCTATTTTATTGTTTTTTTTTTTCTTTTTTTATTGTCAACTAAAGCCATGAAAAAGTTCAAACCCAATAAAACATCAGCCCGAGGCCTAACGGCTCCAACCGAAGAGATAAAGCCTTAAAAAAATGATCAAAATTAAATGGTTTTTTGAAAAGAAAAAGAAAAATGGCAAACGACTCGGCCGTCTGCAGAAACAGCTGCTCGCTTGCGTCTCCGCAGGGGACGGGGGGGCACGTCCGTGGCGGCGGACTATTTTCAGCGGCGGCTCAAGAAACACTTGTGCTCTGGCGGGTATCGACCACAGCAGCACCTTGTGTTCGGGGTCAACTCGGGATGTTCTTCGTTTTTTTTTAATGATGTTTTGAACGACAGACTCTGGACGCGCGGATCAGCTCAACCTTGGGTTTTGCCGTGGAGTTTGTTGACAGAAGGAAAATCTGGAATATTACCAGACTAATCCTAATTCAATTCCGAAAAGATTTTATTTTAGGAATTTGACTGTATTACTGTATCGCCCAGATACTCAGTTCCATTTTCCAAACTAGCTCCGTTAAAAGCAGCGATGCAAGTTTATAATAAAATTTCGGGATTCGTTTTGCGGAAAGAGGGCGCGCTCGCCTGTGCGCGTCTGCAGGCCGAGCGAGACCCGGGTCCAGGGAGCGAATCTCAACGGCTGTATATTATCCATCCGTCCCGAGTCGTGAGATTACTAAATTATGGATGTGAGATTAATCAGGAGGGGGGAGAAGAAAAAAAAGGGGGGGGGCCTTGGTGTTTGCACGAGGGGATTAATCTTGTCCTTGTTACGCCGACGGCGAGAGACATTACTCATGGGCCCTTCATCACCCCCCCCCCGAATCCTAGAATGGGAACCATACCTCTGGGCCAGGAGCCGCTCTGTCCTCTCCAACTCCGCAGACTCTGACAAAGCAGAGTTGTAATTTTGTGAAATTGTTGATATAAACAAACAGATGAACAGCCGATTTTTTTGAGGGGGGGGGCATGAACATATGGGTATTTTGCATGAGAGAAGGTGAGTCTCCCTTAGGGTTAATCGGGTGCGAATAAGAAGGAAGGTCCTTGTTTGGTTGGGGAAATCTCGAGCATTTGTTTCCAAATCAATACGGAATAAATATTAGTTCATACCAAGACTAGTATTAGTAAATAACAGTCTCGACTACTATGAGTCTGCAAATGTGAAAAAAAAATAAAGTCCCAAACGAAGAAAGCAAAACAATGGCAAAATTCAGGAGGCTGCTCGAAACCCTGCTGCAGCGGGTAATGGAAAGCATGCTGCTCCCCGGGGGGGGGGTCCTGTGCCCAACACGAATCCGCTCGGTGGCGAAGGGGGAGGGTCGGGGGAGAATCCTCAACGGGGCCCGCAAGACACCACGGGGGGGTTGCAAACGTCCCGGGGATGTGGGACCCACGATGGCCCCACCCGAGACTCGACGTAAGTTCTGTGAAGGCGAGGCGAGGGCGGAGGCCACGGCGGGGGCCTCTCCGGGCTTCGCGTCCCGGCAGGGGAACCCCAGGGGGCGGGAAGCGCCGCCGCCCTGGTTACGGTTCTCCATGTTGGACAGGGACTCGCGGGATTCCCTGTCTCCCCACCCTTCCCACGTCACCGGAGCCCATATAGACCTCAATCTCCGGGCTTCGGCTCCACTTACGTCCACGTCAATCCCCATGATAAATTCAAACAACAAATTACCCCCCCCACGGACGACAGGGGCTCTCGTCCCCGACTGGCGCAGGGCTTTGCTCTCATTTGTCTTCGGCACCCCGGCGCCGGCCGGGGCCCGGCGGCACCATTCATCTCCCGTGTTGCCGGCAGACCAGGGGGGTCGCGCTGCCTGTGAGGGGGAGGCCCGCCCCCCTTCCGAGAGCCGCCGTCGTTGGCAGGTATAGTCTTGTTCTCGGGGCCTCACCGTGGCCCTGCGGGTCCGGCCGCGGTACTGGCTGTAAAATATGGTGAACAGACTGTTCCTGGCCAATATTGTGTTTGACTTTGATGCGTTGATGTGTCTCAGTTTTAAATATTTGTCCGTTTAAACGTGATTTTCTTTTTTTTTTCTTTCGTTTTTATGATCGAAACGCTCCAAGAAATCCTCACAGATCCACCTTCATTTGTCAACTAGCTGTTTTGCACAATTTACATTTTTGAGTCATGGGGTATTTGCGCAACACAAACACTGCATGTGTGTGTGTGTGGTGGGGGGGTTGATGACAAGCCTTAGATTTATTGAGGCGCGGTCTCCCCATACATCAAAATTTATAGGTCAGAGGTCGCGCAGGTTCCTGATTAAATCCGTATTTTCATAACTGGTCGGCCTTCGCTCCCTCGAAGGGCCGTCGAAGGCTCAGGACTCTGCAGCTACGGGGAAATAAAATGTGATTCGGGTGGAGGGAACCGTGAGGTCGGAGTTTACTCAGTGAACGTGGCATCACCGAAAAGGTGAAATGTAAAAAATACTCCCCTAGAAGTAAAAGCACTGAAGCAAACAGACTGGTAACTGGTTATTCAGGTTTACGTTTTACGTCGGAAGCGTTTAACTTCCACACAGATGTTTTTTTTCACTCTGTCGTTCGTCCCGGGGCCGAGGTGGCGCCACCGGGGCCGGACAAGGATCAAAGATCAGCCGCGTCCTGGACGCCTGAGCGGTTCCTGCGAGGAATCAATAAGTCGCTCATATATTGACCAGGTCTTCTGTTATAATTTGACCGTATTAAAGCTTAACGCGCGTTTCTTCTTCCAACCCCGGCCGTTTGCAGCGCTGTGCTCCTCTTGCGCCATAGAAACGCGGCGACATGGTGGTTTGGTCACGTTTTCACGGGGCTTTTTGTTCCATAACTGCCTTCGCTCTACTGAGCAAAAGTGTGAATGATAGAAATATGTAAAAAGTAAAGTAAAAATATGTGCATAAACTAAGTTAATATGTCGAAAGAAGAGTCAAAAAGTACCAGAGTGTGTGTGTGTGTGTGTGTGTGTGTGTCTCTGTGTATGTCCATGTGTGTATACTGGTGTATACAGAGCGTCATTAAGAGGTTACATTAGGTCCTGCATTGTGTCGGGGGCTTTGACCCCGTGACCCCCCCATCGGCCCCTCTCTCCGTCACCCGGTGCAGACAGTTTTTCCCCCCCGGCGGTTTCCACTGTAAATAAGTCAAAGCCAAACAAGTCTGTGACTGGGGGGGGCAAGAACGGCCTCGCCATTGGAGCCGCCCTCCTGGGCAAAGAGAATGCTGGGAAAAAAAAAAGGAAAGGAAGGCGCGTCGCCAAGCAATTCCTCTGGTGCTCATTAAGTTTTCATGATAAATGTTTTTTTAATGACGACCTTTGGAACGCGGAGGGAAAAAAAAAAGAAATAAAAAACCCAAAACAAAGTGAAGGGAAACCTCGGCGAGTCCCCTTTGTTCCTGCGCGTTTGCGTAATTTATGTGGGACGGTGACACGGCCGCTTGCCGCCGTCTGAAAGGACTCGACCCGGGAGCCATGGGTGAGGTGCGGCGGCCGGTGCGAGGGTCAAGGGGGGGGGGGTTGCCCTCACATGCGCATTTGGCCTTAAAGATGAAATTAATATGGAAAAAAAGGAGAAAAATTCATTCGACCTTCACGAGCGATGTGTGTCTGTTCGGCTTTATTCCTCTGATCTTTCCCTGGTGCAGATACCAACTTTCACAAAAAACATATTTCGGGGGGTGGGTGAATGGGGGGGGGTGTTTATAGGCACTTTAAAGGGGCACACCTGGAAATTGCCCCGCAGGGGTCACAAATAAAAAATATAACGAGTGCTGTGAATCCGTTCAGCACCCGTCGGCCCTCGCCGAGCAACAGGTCCTGTCAAACGCTAAACGGTTTCCAACTCGGACTGCGCCTGTTGCCCTACATGCCGAGGGGGAGGGGGCACTCCATCCTCCATCGTCCTCTGTCACTCCTCATCCTCACTCTGTCTCCCCTCGAGGTGACTGAGACAAAAAAATAAAATAATCCCCCCGGAGTTAAATCCCCCCCTCGCGCCTTCACGCCTCCGCTCAGAGAACCGGAGAACTCCCGAAGGACGGGGGTTATCTGTCCTTTTAGGCCGACTCCCTGGAACGCTGCCACCGCGCGAGACGCTCCAACGGCTCCTTGTCGGGGCAACGGAGATACCCGCGGCGAAAAGGGCCACACATAGACGCTTCGGAAAAGCCCTCTGTCTCCGCACATCAGCCCTGGGCTGAGACCCTGGGGGGGGGTTGTCCTGAAGTGGGGAGTTTATCTCGCTATATCCGTTTTCCTGCATCCGAGCAAACCGGACAAGTCGGGAGCGGGATCAATTCCATTCACATCGTGGCCCAGAAAGCAGACAATAACAAACATGTCCAACATGAATTACAGCCCCGACGGGTCGTCTGTTAACCTCCGTGGTCGGCGTCGGCGACGACCTATTCATCGGCAGCTGTTGTCATCACCAACATCGCTGATGGGGGGGCTCCAGTGCCCCCCCCCCCAGCGGGGGGCCACTGATGGCTGAGGAGTGGCTGAGGAATGATAAGTGGAGGGATAAACCTTTGTGATTGGGGGGGCTCGACCGCCGCTGAGCATCCAGTTTCAAGGCTTTGGACGCAAACAGAGCCCCATTCAAACGGGGGCTCGCCGGAGCCTTAACGTTAGCTTCATGCAGAGCCAGGCTTAAAAGTTGCATAATCCAAATGTAAACAAAACAAAACAAAAAAACCCAAACAAATCGTGGATCATCCTGCGATGGGAACGCGGCGGCCGTGACGCTCGTTGACGCGCCGACTTCCCGACCCACCGGTCCGATCCCGCAAGAGGGTCTGTGGTTTTCCACGTACAACCCGCCCGGGTTCCTCCCAGTTCCCCGGTTCACTGGGGCCACTCGCTAACAAAGAGGCCTGAGGCGGAAACGCCCCCCAACGACGACGGAGTGACACCGGCGGCTGGACTGAGCTTTCTTTCCCGAGCCGTGTTAATCAAGAGCGTGGGAGTTGTCGAAAGATTCATGAGCAACTGAATGGAAGCGAAAGATTTCATAACAAACCGCCCCCCCCCCGACCACCACCGGCAAAACCCGACTGTTTATAGCCAACGCTCTTGACCATAGAGAGGTGATTTAAAATTCATTTCTCGGCCTGTGGTCGTCGATAAGCGAGCGGCATCTCGCAGTGAGACACATTAAAGGATATTAACTCTGCCCCTTCATGGCATTTTTCTTCTTCTTTTTTTCTCTGCGGTTCTGTTTGTACTTCAAAGGGCCTGGCGCCTTTTTTTTATTTTTCCTTTTAAACACAAAATGTGCTTAACCTCAGGACGCCATGTACGAGGTCTAAATCTGAATCTGCCCACCACGGCGCGTTAGAAGCAACCGACAGGGTGTCAGATCGACTCGGCGAACTGGCGACGCGGGTCGGTTGGTTTTTTTGTTTGGTTTTTTTTGCACGCCGTAGTGATTGTTCCGGTGCGGTCTCCTCGTCTATCACTCGTTTTCTTTTTCTGGCTCTCCGGTCCCCCCGGAACAAGGCCGGAAAACGGGGACCCTTCCGCATCGCTTCTCCCCTTCGGCGGACGCGTTATCGGTTTCGTTCCCCCTCCGTGGCGCCGACAGACGCGACCCTGCGCCACCGTTGAGAGGAAGTGCATCCGAAGATCACTTAACCCGCATTCGTTCTCAGGCCCCTCCGTTTCCTGCACCCAGCTGTTTGTTTGTGCTGCTCAAAGGGCCGCGTTGCCATGGCACCTATCTGCGTTTTTCCATTCGTTGCTTTATCATGTGGCCGCTCGCCACTTTGTGGGTCCGCAGATATAATTCCCTTTCATACGGTTGATTTTACGGTCGGCTTTGCTGTCTGCTCCCTGATGGATCGTTCCCCCTCGGAAAGCGACCGTGGTTCCGTTTGTAAGCCGGCTATCTCCGAGGGGAGCACCTGGAATACTTAAGCTGCACGAGGGTCACGTTAGACGCACAGATCCGAGTTGTCGTGACTCGGGTCGGGAAAAAAAAGACCGGGCCCTCGTTCTGATCCATTTCCCCCCTCGCTTACCCAGCTATACACATGCGTCTGAGGCTGTTTTTACACCTGTAGTTTGGCTCATTTGCTCTGGGCCTATTAGTTCTGGTCCGGTTCGTGTTCACGCCAACTTTTTTCCGC
>CM029119.1:16458895-16793895 GCA_016859345.1 Istiophorus platypterus
AAAATCCCTGAGAGCACATCTGTGCTGCTGGTCTGTTTCTCCCATATCTGTACTGAACGAGTGCCAATGAATGATGGTGATGGTGCGAAATCGCCATAACAACGTAAGGTCAGATGCATATTACAACCTGTGTTCTGGTAATGAATGGATTAAGGTACAGCTCGTCTTAAGCCAACCACCTTTGGAGACTGTTTCACATTATTTATTCGTTTGGGTTAAAAAAAGATGCATGGTCACCTGAAGGAAAGATTTTAATGCCATCAAGTTAAAAAAACCCCAATGGAGCAACTTCATTGGTGTTTTGCACTGAGAAATGTCTAAAAATGCCTTAATCCATATAACAAAACTTTGGTGTGTTTTATAATGAAAGGGGTTTTACTTTTTTATGCAAAAACACGTGTAATATCTGATCAGTTATCTGCTGACCGTGCACCGAACTGTGCATCGAGAGAGCACATTCCTCTGTGGTTAACTGTGTGACCTTTGTGTGTTGCATTCAATATCCTGGAAGAAACCAGAAATCCAAAACAACGCTGAGTAAACCAGCTCTGTGGAACCAGGTCATTCTGCTTTGGCTGTGCCCTCAAATTGATTGAATAAACCTGGACTGAGTTTTTCTCTATATCTGTTTTGGACACATAATCAGAGAAACACACACACACACACACACACACACACAGTGTCCATGTCAACCTCTCTACCTTTTTTTGGCGATTACAGCTCTGGGGGCCGATGTTTATCCACCGGATGTGGCATTTTTTCCCCTTTCATCACTCCCTTGGCGTGTGTTTGTGTGTGTCCCATTTTGTGAGCGCACAGTACAGAGTGTTTATGTATCTTATGTGTGCACAAAAAAAGTATCTAATGGCACCTGATGGGGAAGCATCACTGAGAAATTACCGGTGAACAAGTGACCATTGGTGGTTAAAATGAGGTATGTACCATAATAATAATAATAATAATAATAATAATAATAATGTTTGCAAAGCAGTTTCTGACATGAAAGTAAACATCACACAGAAGAAAAAAAATATTTTAAAGCATTCTGACAACTTTTAAGCAAAACAATTTAATCAAAAGTGTCATTTTATGTGAGAATTTTGCAAAAGAAACGCACGAAACTAATTTGGATGGGGCAAAAAAAATCCACAAAGGAAAATTAGACTATTCTAGTCGGTGAACGGGGTTTAGGCTTGTGTGTCACCTTACCTTATCGAGGCAATTTATTTTCTCTGTGGGGTAAACTGGTTTCTTGCATCTTCCACAGGGCGGATTCATGATGTCTGCAGGGACTCGTCACAGCACAGAGAGGAAAAAAAAAAGAAGTGACAAGTCGGAGAGAGAGAAGTAAAGTCGGCGGAGGTGAAGAGCGGCTGTGATGAGCGGCCGGGACACGGGGCGTCCTCCTCTCCGCCTGCGGACATTTCAATTAATATACGGACGCGACTTCAGGGCGAGGAGGAGTCAAGCCTGCAGCGCGACGCCTTCGCGTTCCTCCAAGCGCCGTCGGACGCAGGAGCTCCCGCTCGCTGTGCGTGTGTACGTGGGACTCGCCAAACAGGCGTTGAAACTGTAACAGACAGTATGAAGGGCCGAAGGTGTGTAGTGGTGCTTCCGCAGGTATTTGAGTAACCCTCATGTGTTCTCTGTCATTCATACTGCAAATCCTCGAAGTTAACCCGAATACGGTTTTGATTAAAAGCTCTATATTGAGAGAATTTTGATTTTCATCAAATTTTCTTCATAACGTGAGATCAAGTGTGTAAAAGTACAAAAATTGAGAAGGCAACCGATGCTGGTTATTGAGTTGTTGTTAAACCTCTCACTCCAAGTGTCTGAATTACGGGTTTCGACTGGGTCCCTGAAGGTAGCATAAAATGCATTAAGGGGAATCCGTAATAACCTTAAAAGGAGACGCAAACGATAACACAATGTAATGTAATAACGCTTAAAGTTCATTAACGACGGGCCCCGTTGACGCATTCATGGCGGGGGATGCAAAGATTTCGGGGGAAACAAACAAAAGAAAACAAACCCCAAAACAAAACGAGGTTATGTTTCCCCGAAAACGGAGACCGAGCTAAGGCTTAAGAACTACGAACAAGTATCTCTGGTCTCAAACGTCTCTGAAAGTATCAATGAAAGCAAAGACGCAGTAAAGACAAAGTATAAACTAAACGCAGCGATGACCGATAGCTCAACAAACGGTGTGTGTGAGTGTCTGTGTGTCTGTGACGGTCTCTATCGGACACCGGGGTGAATTACAACAGCTCCGTCCCCCCAGCGCCCAGTGTGAACGGCGGCTAAATGCCTCATCACGGGTTTAACTCATTAGACCGTGCGTGCTAACGAGAGCCGTAGCGCCACGGAACCAAACATACGTTATCGCGAAAGAATAAAAGCGGTGAACGAATAAATGGAGTTCGGTGCCCGTCGACCGACAGCGGGGGTATAGCTCAGTGGTAGAGCATTTGACTGCAGATCAAGAGGTCCCCGGTTCAAATCCGGGTGCCCCCTCTTTTACCGCCGCCGCTGCGGGCGACGAGCGGCGGACCGCCGGGAAGCGACGCCGACGCGACGGCGGTTGACCGATATATCTCCCGGTCAACCGACGCGTTCCCCGGCCAACGGCCACGGCGAGCCCCCTCGGATCACACCTCACCGACGCGTCCTGGCGTTTTTACTCGCTTTCGTTTCATCGTTGTTGTTATTATTGTTTTATTATTGTTTTTTAGTGTTTGTTTGTTTCGCCCTACACATTTCGATGATCATTTTGCGATCATTTAAACACGTTACAATACCAAAGGCCGCCATCACTTGGACTACCCCCCCCCCTCCTCGGGATGGTATAGTCCACCTGCGTTAGGTGCAGACTACTTGCTGGAAGACGTTGGACAGAAGTTTTCTTCAGTCCCGCTGCAGGTCTTGTGTTAATGTTCCTACATTCAACTGTAAGTCACATATTGATATATTAATGAAATGTCTAAAAAAAAAATGCCGTATTAATGATTACTTACTAAGATAACTGAGCCTCTGTCGGCCGCTAGCGCCGGTTGTACTAATTAGGACCGATGGAGAGCAATGGCCAGCAGCGTTAGCTTAATTTATTCATCGCTAGTTAGTTGGAAAGCCTGTTACACGTCTGCTGTGCCAGGTAAACCAATAATTATATTAGTTATAAGCAGTCAACCTGCTTGTATGTCAATATTTAGCAATCTACGCTCTTATTAAACAGTAATATACATATTTGCTCGCTATACATCTATTTGCTGTAATTGCAGCGTCTGCTTTGTTGGTGGTTGTGGGATGTACAGTAGCGGTGTGTGGTTAGTCGTAGTCTTTTGGCTCCATCGTGTGGCTGCTGGTCATCAATGATCGTCATCAATCCCTTAAAAAGGGACTGGTTTTTGTTTGTGTAATGTTTTTCTTTCTTTTTGTTATTTCCCTGTCATTAGGAAGCCACACACACGCACAGAGTTATTTGCTCGTGTGCACCCTGTCAAGATACTCGTTAAAGCTTCACCCAACCTGATCATATGAACTACTCCATTTTGAGTATTTGCTTTAGTTGTGTGATAAATGGACATAAATGACAATATTGTTTTAGTCGGCAGATTATTTTCTTGATTAATCGATTGTTCCTTTAGTCTATCAAATGTCAAAAAGTAGTCTAGAATGTGTAGAGAAGAGTAAAAATTGGCAAAAAATTACTTTAAAATTACTTTAAAATTAATTTTTGAAAATCACTTTACAGTCCTAAACCCAACATTTTAATTACCAACAGATATGAAAAAGAAAAGATGTGAATCCTCTTATTTTGGAAGCATTTAACAACAAATGTTTGGCATTTTTTGCTTGGAAAATTACAGAAAAAATTAATTGACTATCAAAATAGCTCCCGATCACTTTTCTTTGGATGGACTAATCGACTAAATGACCAATTGTTGCAGCGTTGTTAAGAAAAATACGTCTGGTCTAAAAGTGTGCCAAGATGATCTGTGCACCAAGCATGAGATTAATACCAACACTGACCACCAGCTTTTATTAGAAGACATTTAAACAGAAAGGTGCAAAGAAAACTCTCATAACTTGATGTGTCTAAAATTCATCCAAACATTATTTCTCCAGAGAAGTTTGAGATGATCATTACAATCACTATCAGTAATATAGCTAAATATCTGTTGTAGTCCACAGAGATATAACATTTTATGAACCAGTCATTGCTCGCGTAGAAGTTTCAAGAAACAAAAATAACTCCATAGAATGAAAAAAAAAACCAAAAACACATAGTTAAGTTGAGCTGTACATTGGTTTGCAGTATGAAGGCTAGTTCGATTCATTCCCTGACATCCCCTTTGGATCGATGGGTTTTTTTTGTACTGTTACACATTTGCATCTCATCCTTGCTGTACAGTTCCTGTACAGCTTCCTCTCGGACCCTCCAACCCTTGGATAATATGGCTGATCTTCCTGTGTGCGGCGGCAAAGAGCAAGATGCAGGGGGAAAGCTGGCAAGGGATTTGAGAGCAGTTACAGTAAACACCGTTCAGCCACCAAGGGTTGAGTGGGGGGAGTCCCGTGTCGGTGGTCTGCCCGATCGTCCATGTTCATCCTCTTGTAGTACCATTGCAGCCCTCAAGTTGGTTGTCTTTCTTTTTCTGGCCTAGACCCATGAGTCCAGGACCCTTAGCAGCACTGCTCAGCTTCAATGAATCCCTCCTTTTCATGACCCCCAAGCTCGACCTCAGCATAACTGGAGTGGCAGCCCTGGTTGCGGAACTTCATAGAGGGCCAGTAGTTATTGGTGCGTCGCTGGAAACGACAAACAGTATTTACTAAAGGCCAAGCGGCCGACAAATTTGAGGGGGCATGCGAGGTATATTAAAAAAGAAAAATAAACTGTCGACTCTACATAGTGTATGAAACCGCAGTGTTTGCGTTTGGGTGGGTGGAGCCTGAGGTTGTCCTCCTCACCTGCATGAGGTAGAATGGTGGAGCAACTGTAGGGTGTGTGTTGATGTAGTAGACAGCCAGTAAGGTGAGCGCTACAAGCAGAATCAGGGCCGCCACTACGCCAGCGATGATGGCTGTGTTTTCTGTTATCCCCTTATGCTTTGGAGGACCCGTCTGTAAATCTGAACGATGGGAAACAGAGGTTGTCCGAGACCCTGCTGATAAACTACCCATCAAAAGGTTTAGGGCACCCTCAACATTTCCACTTCCTCACACACTTACAAGGGTAAGCAATAAACTGCATGCAGGGGAAAATAAAATGGTTTGTGTCACCCAAAACGGAAAATAGTGTAAACATCTTATAAAACAGGCCTTTGCCAGGGATCAAGAAATGGATTAATTTGCAGCTTTTCTGCAGAACGGGACTAAATGAAGCCTTGAAAGTTGATGCAAACAACTTGTATCAATTAATAACAAAACTGTCTGTACAAAGGCCGTGTCAGAACAGACTGTGTTACTGTAATCTCTGAAACATTATTATGATAACATTGCACTGCGGGAAGTTGTGCTGTGCACTGCTATCAGAATGTTGAGAAAAAAGGTTAATGACACAAATAACACTTTCCGACATTTTGTGAGAACTTTTGCAACAGTACTGGGACAAAGTTTGTGAACCGTGTTTGATTTCATCATAGAAAGAATGCCTCTATTGTGTCACCTTTGAATGAGTCAAAAATTTAGATAAAGTTAAACACAATGATTCAAAAATATATATTTAATTGAGGTAAATACAAGGATTCCATGATTTTTTTTAAAAACCTTTTTTTCAGTGTTCAATACTTTTATTATCAGAGCATACTGAGAGTTTAAACTACATTAATTTCAATAACTAAAGAAACATGGAAGTGTTCTAAAACTTTTGACAAGTAATGAATGTGTGGTCTAACTTACTGGGTTAAATTCAGGGTTTCTGCATTTTTTAAACACTCATAGTCATAATGGTCAAAAACCAGAAAACTAGTAGGGAATATAAGGCCTATATTATATATGTAGTACTTTTTTTTAACTTTTAATTAATTCACAGAACATTTTTTATCACATTTATGTATAGTGTAACAGTAATTCTTACTATTTAAGACTAGAATGAAATTAATTTAAGGCTTTTTAAACTTTTCAAGACAGGCAGATACCCTGAATATAGGTTACTGGAAAGAAAAGGTCTGGTTGTACAGGCCAACAAATTCCAGTGTGTTATAAGATACAGCATATCGCTAAATGCCTACAAACATGCTCGGGAAAATATTAACGCGGCTCAACTTCATTTATATCTACTTGTTTATAGTAAAACTGACAAAATGCACAACAGCAGCACAGTCAAACAACCAATGAACTGACAAGGTCTCTAACAGCCCTAAGCCAAGATGTGAAAAAAAATGTCAAGATGGTTTGACGGATAATTCTGGTTTATCAAGATTTAAAACTTATTCATAGTTGTAGTCGTTTATGATCATAACAATGCACTAACAAAAGCAGTCTGATGTGGCAGGAAATAAGAAGTCATACAATCAGAAAGGTTGTAAACAAGCCAGCAGCCACTTAGCCAGTTTATTCAAACCACGTAATTTGGAGGAAAAATAGAATTTGAGCACACTTGTAATTTTGGTAATAATCCCTCATTGCATGGGGAAACTGTGTGTGCACATCGAAACTAAGGCAAGTATGTTGGGTCAAAGTTGAACCAGGAAGTAGGTCCTTCCCTGTCTGACTTCTTTTCTAGATGTCGCTTTGTTCCCAGATCTTGGCAATTAACTTGATGAGCACAGTATTTATTACTGCTGGCTAAAAATGATAAAACAAGACCCTAGTTGTAGTTAAGATACAGAAGGTCAAGTCCTAAATATATCAGTGAACTCATAAACGGAAGTTACATTGAATAGTTTATTGTCAATGTAGGGCTGTAACGATTAATTTCATTGTCAATTAATCTGCCAATTATTTTCTCAGTGAAACAGTGGATTGTTTATTTCTTGAGTTGTTAAAAAATAATATTCTTGTTTTGATCAACAAACACTTAAAAACTAAAAGACATTCAATTTAGTCTCAGATATGATGAAAAGAAAGCGCATTTCAAACAACGTTTGAGGAGCTGAAGCCAGAATATATTTGGGATTTTTGCTTAAAAAAAGGAAAAAAAAGGATTTATTTATTATACAATTTATCCACTAATTGTAGCATCTCTATTAGTGTGTAATTCTATGCCGCTATCTCTAAGAAACAATGAATACAGACCATTTGCTCTTAGTTCTCAATCCAAATCCTGTCCAGTGACTTGGATTCAGCTCTGGCCATACACTTTACCATCTGGACAGTTGAGGTTAATCTTTACATATATACACTCTCTCTGTGTCCCCTGCCCCAGATTCTCGCTGCAGAGAAACTCACCTCTGGTGACGGGTTGGTCTTCGGGCACCGCCGAAGATGGCGTTGGACCCGGGGAGGAGTTGTTGAAGGCGCTCATAGATCCCTCAGGTAGCACTGGGTTGTAGTCCTCACACGTGCCTTGAGCCTAAGCGAAAGTCCACAGGAATGAATCAGCGAAAACAATGAAACGTCATCATCGTTTCTCCGCCGCATATGCGGGAAACGTATCTCACCTCTTCGGGGCAGTTATAATCTAACCACTCCTGCCTGTGCCGGTCGATGCCGTCAGAACATCTGGAACTCAGCGAGAACAAAACGAGAGGTGAGGCCCCGGGCTCTCAGAGGCGTCACTGCGAGAAAAATCTTTTAGAGTTTCAGCCTACCGTTGAAGGGTATTGCACCAGCCACAGCCAGTTGTCAGGGTGGATGTCAGGCAGAGGTCACAGGACGTGTGCTGAAGACAAGCTGGAGGGATGGGATACACAGTGTTCTGAGGTTAGAGAGGTCAATAATGAGGCGAGGCTGTCAAATGAAGGCCAGTTTGTAGGAATACTTGCTGGGTAGAGGAGTGAACTCAAAAGCCGATCCGCTAACAATCTTTGTCGTGTCAATCTCCACGCGATGATACTCATAGATCGTACGCCGCTTTGCATCTTTGAGACAAATATAAAATGTTAGTGTGTCCTGCAAGCTTTGTGCTTCTGAAGTGTGGTTTAAGGGGCTACTCAGCTTTTACAGAAAATCAAGCATTGTTCCGTGCAGATAAAAGAATAAAATCCTAGAAAAAAAAAAACAAAAAATCTCATTATTATTATAATTATAATAATAATAATAATAATAATATAATATAATAATAATAATAATAATAATTATTATTATTATTATTATTATTATCCAATTTATTCATTTAAAAACAAGCTTCTCACTATAAAAAGGCAAATCAGAAACATACATTTTTTACATAGTGAAAAATATCTGGTCAAGTCTAAAAGCAGACTATGTGACTTTTATGTGAGAAATTGTTCATTCACACGCAGACTGACATTTAATGAGATTACTGAGATGGACTTCAGTATTCATACTGCACTAAGGGTCATAGCCACACTGTGTATTACATACTGTCACGAAACTCTATGTACTAATACACATGATAGAGGTGTACATTGTGTCCTGTCATTTTGATATGAAAGTTTCTCAGTTATAACAAAGTGACACCTAATTTTTAAGGCACATACCAATATGGATATGTTGGTTTAAAAAAATCTGATATAAATACATTAGTCAGCATTTTTTATCAAACAAATAATACATTTTAGATCACGATCTTTTTAATATTATCTGATTTTAAAAAGTACTGAGCGGTATTTTACTCTTGAAAAATAAACTCAGCGGCGCTCTCCAGTGAACAAACTTTGTAATGGCAACACCGATACCTGTGGCATCATTTCTGTACTCCGTTAACAAACAACAAACACCAAAAACCTGGCCGGACCACATTATAAATGTTTGTATTTATAATGGAAAAGGCTGTTCGTAATAACAAGAAAAATATGGCATTAGAAGAACAAGAAACAAGTTTTTTTGTTAATAGGTTTTGAAGTCAAGTTTTTTTGTTTTTTTTTGAGAACTCACCTGAGAGCTGTGAGGAGGAGAGAAAAGCCATGAAAGCGTCAGACAGTCCCACTTTCACTGGATGCTCGGTGGAATTAATTTGCTCCACTGGTACAGGGATCTGAGAATGAACAGCAGTTTTTTAATTTTTTTCTAAACAAGGCTAAACCTGACATGTAAGCAGTGGGTTGGTTCTGTTTCCTTATAAAAACGGAGAAGACAGTTAGGGAAATCCACAACTTACGTCCCTGTAGTTGAAAACGATGGTGCCATTTCTGTGCAGGGCGGCTTGGAAAGTAAACGCCCCCTCAGCCTCCCGGTCCTTTAGCCGCACCTTGTCCCACTGCACCACGAACAGGTTACCTGAGCAGAGTGAGACATAGAGGCCAGTCAAAGGCGTCCAGGAGCCCCCTAGTGCTACGCACTCCACCGAGGAAGCCTTTCATTTACCGTTGTCCGAGTACCTCACTGTCGAGTTTTTGGAAAAGCTGGGGTCAAAGTTGGCCATGAGGGGGGCAACGTATTGTGTGGCAGTCAGCATCCGGTGAGTAATCTCCCCCATGAAGATGAACCCTGGCAGGGCGGGGGCAGAAAGACAGGTACATAAGCTAAAAACACTTCAGTCAGTTAATTCCCCTCCCTTTTTTTTTTTTTTTTTTTTTTTTTTTACTCTTTAAGGACAATTGCACATGTACTTGTCGCATTGTTGACATCAGTGCCAACTGACTTTTTTTATCCAGTGCATATTGTAGAGTTTCATACTTTTGAATTTATTAAAAACCTCAATACTTTCTTGAAACTGTCATTGGATATTTGGTCATATTTCTAATCTTGTTTCTTTCTCTTTCATGCTTGTTTGGGATGGAATTGAATTAGCGAATGCTAGAATCCGGCTGTGTAATCCATCACATTCGCCCAGTCTGCGCCATGTTAAAGTTCCGTTATCTTTATTATTTATTTATTTAACAGACCGTAAGATGCAGTTAAAAGCTCTGGAAAAAGCTAATAAGTGGACCTTGAAGTCAAGGTCAAGGTCATTACTCTTGTCAAAGCAAGGAAAATACACCAAAAAATACAAAACTGTAGAGTGTGTATGTGTGTTTGTGTGTGTGTGTGTGTGTGGGGGGGGGGGTGAAATAGTGAAATATTAAAAGTGGTATTTGAAATGGCTTATTTTGCTTGTATGACAGCAGAAATAAGAGATGAAGTGCAACACATGCTTGACAGATACAATGCGCAGTGCAGCTATTTAACACAGCAGTTCAAATAATAGCAACTTACTGTAGTGTATGATTAGTTTGTGGCTGTTCAAAAAGACGTGATAAAGGCATTATACTAACGTCAACTACGATTTCTGGATCCAAAAAAGCTCATACTGTGAAAAAAACAAAAATTAAACAAATTTTATGCAAGTGTACTCCAGATTTTCAGTCTCTTTTGGATGAAAAAGTTATAACAAATAACAGTTCTTTTAGCTACTTAAAATCATCAAAAGGCATTTACATATAATTAGATATATTTTGGCCTCTTATGCCTGAAAATTTCCACAGGGTAGAACAGTGTCTCCTTAAGGTCATTGGTAGACGTTTGGGCTCCTGATCGGACGGGTGAAGCAGGCGAGCGCTGCCATGATATCAAGCGACATGATATAAAACTCACCGCCAGTGGCTACGATAATTTGTCTCAAGTGGTGTCCATAAAATGGGAAATCAAAGGAAAGCGCCACCCTCTGTGTGGGGGGGAGAAAAAAAGTCAGACAGTGGGGGTTAAATCAAACGGTTATGTGCATGCATGCTTGCGTGCATGTGGTCCTCTCACCGCCGCCTGTCGATGTGTATTGGACAGTATGCCGTGGATTCGGACTTGGCTCTTGTGCAAGGTGTTCAGATCTACCCACAAGTCCTCGGTCCGTCTGTCCGCTGGGTCGAAACTCTGCCACTGGTAGTACCTCTGGGAGTCCTCCTTAGAAATAAAGGACGATCGTTAGGAAAGAGAAGTTTTTTTTTTTTTTTCAGAAACACGTGTTCCATGGTGAGGTTTTATCATTCTGAAATCTATTCGTTTGATTTGTTAATAACATGACTATTTCACTATCCATCAAATTTTCGTTTACAATTCCTAAATTACTGTAGGTACCAGTTAACGCTGGAAAGTGAGAGGAACAGTTTTGTGATTGTGATTACTCTCTAAGAGCTAAACCCTAGGCCTGTCTTTGTATCGATGGGCTACATACTAATAAAGAATATAAATATTACACTTGTATCTTGCCTAATCACAAACTGGGGTCACTCAGTTTGACACAAATTGAGTTTGTCAAGTTAATTAGTTATCACATAAAATTTTAACTTAAATTAAAATTTAGTTAATCATGTAATTAATTTGTGAGTTATGATCATTACGCTATTTCAATTTACAATTTGATAGAAAAATATAGTTAGACCTTCAGTCCTGATCTTTATTTTACACATTTTTCATCAAAAAGAGGCCATTTGTTTCCCCTTTGGGGGAGAAAAAAAAATGGATTTTAGTCCCAGACACTTGAGTTGCATACTGTAGTTTTTTAATCGTATATTGGAGATTTGGAACATAATTTTAAAATTATATCACAGCTGCAGTGATTATTATCAGAATTTTCCAGGTTTTAGAAGGAAATGTCAAGAATTGAGGGAGAGAGACTGATAACAAATGTCTCCGGCTATATTTGAACAGGGGATCCTGATCTTCATCACCGTCTTAACCCCTAAACCACGGGGGCTACCCTCAATTAATAATCTGTCATTTTACAAGCAAAAAATTGCAAACATTTGCTGCTTAAAGCTCCTCAAATGTGAGGAATTAATGCTTTTCCTTGTCGTATGAGTTACAGTATCATAGTAAACTGAACATGTTTGTGTTTGTGACTGTTGGTCAAACACAAAATAAATTTGAATATATCTCCATTGTTTGGAAATCATAATGGGCATTTTCAGGTTATGACATTTTCTTTTAGACTGAAATATAAATCCATTAATTGAGAAAATAACTGGCAAAATGATTGGTAATGAAGCTAATCGTTAGCTGCAGTCCCAAGTGCGCAAACCCTCTTTATCCCTTTTTTCTAATAAACTGACCTCACCCCTGAATATTATCGTTTGTAGAGGGATTCATCTTCATGCTTGTCATCATCAGCCTGAAATCGATTTAACTGCTGTGATAAACCCTTGACTAAAACATTCTTTTTACTTTTTTCAGCCATTTTGCAGTGACGTTATCAAGTGTCCCTGTGACGGTGAACCAGAGAGGATCCGGGTTAATGTCTCTCCAGGGCAGTGGTTCCCAGCCTCGATGACGGCTGATAAATCCAGGGAGTTGTAAGGTAGGAAATGCAGTTGGCTATTTCTTGTGAAAATGATTCAGATGAAACAGTCTGATTCTATAATTATTCTGATTTCCTCACAAGTCAAAGACATATAACTCGTCCAAAGGGGTTAATAAGAGGAGATTGTTTTGTGTTAAGGGTAAGTTGGGAGCCCCTGTACTGGGACGTCTGAGGATTTCTTTGATTTCTGTCCATACGCTTCCACTTGGGGGAGCTGTTTACGCATTGCCCACAATGCCTTGACGGCGAGGGTCTCCGTCTTCCGACATATATCTGCGCCTGATGGCATTATTAATGTATGCCGCAGCTCAAGGTGAAAGAGAGCAATGGTCCTGGGGTTTAGTGTGGGCTCAGAAAGTGGAGCAGTTAAATGCAGCGCTGCCTCTCCAGCTGCTCCATTTACAGAAAGTGACCCACTTTTTTTCTCCCATCTCCACTGCCTAACACCAGCCTGTGTTTTCTAGAGGTGAGGTGGGAGGGTGAGGTGGGTGGGGGTGGGGGTGGGGGCGGGGGATTTCTAGGTGAGGAGATGGGAACAATCATCTACTTTTTCCCTCGCAGCTGACTGACTTTTTGAAGAGACTCCCATTGGACAAGAGGCAGAGGGTCTCGGAAATTGGGATCAGACCCCCTCACCCCCGCACAAAAAAAGTCAACAGCAGCAGTATAACAGGGTTACTTGTGATCTTGTCCAAGTGAGTCATCCGCAAGCGCACACGTGTGCACATGCTAACACACATCCAGGGCTTAAACAAACACTGTAAGTTGGCAGGACGAGGTTCTCGTCTGTTTTCAATTTGAATTGTAGGGAGTGGAGGAGAGAAAAAAAAAGTACAACACAATTTATTTGGGTTGAATTTTACTGAGCTGATTCAAGTGAAAAAGGAGTCTGGGACATAAGACAAATAAAACCTCATCATACGCACTCGAGCAAACGCACACAGAAGATCTGAAAGGTAATGAATGGAAAATGGCACAGGGTAGGTCCACTTGGCATAAAGTTAATAACAATGACCTCTATTCAAAGCTTCATAAATTTGTCAGAATAAAGATTATAACCCAGTCTGACCTTTCAGCACAGTGTTAACACAATTACACACCCGTAGTCAGGTTAAAGCTTTTTTTTTTTCTTCTTTTTTTTTAACCTGATAATAACCTAATGATAACTTTTCAGTTCCACATTATTCATTTAGAACAAAGTGTATGTGGGGAAGTTTTACATCTCACCTGCTGTAGCCACACTTGAATTACATTTGACAAACGCATCCTCAAACCCTTTTCTCTAGTAAAAGTAAAATATATAGCCCGAAAATACAACCAATAATGCGTCAGTCTAACTACTGTGTTGATGTCCAGATCCTTTGTTTTTCATTGCTCTTAGGACACTAGGGCGAGCTAGCTACCATGAAATACAAGAACACATGGTTGCTTTATTTCCAACGCCCTCCACACGGTTCAGCTGATGACAATGCTGACTCTGTACTTGGAACTTGCAGCAGCTTTAGACTGAAATCAAGAATCCATTGTTTAAAAAAAACAAGCAAACGACCTAATAACAATTTCAGGTGGTAAGTCTGCCATTGCCATGCCAACAGCCGGCTGTTGTCATTGTAAACCACAGGATGTGCTTTGCTCAGAGCAGAAAACTCAACAGATGTAGCAACAGTAACCAGGGAAAAAGG
This sequence comes from Istiophorus platypterus, assembly GCA_016859345.1. Classification (NCBI taxonomy): domain Eukaryota; kingdom Metazoa; phylum Chordata; class Actinopteri; order Istiophoriformes; family Istiophoridae; genus Istiophorus; species Istiophorus platypterus. The sequence continues at coordinate 16,472,921 of CM029119.1, forward strand.
GACTTGGCCAAGGGACGGCTGTTCAGTCTCACCAATATGCGGGTCATGTTGTCAGGCAGGGTGCTGATATCAACTCCTCCTCCTCCTCCACCCCCTCCTCCTCCGCCTTCGGCCTGTGTGTTGCGGGCCCCTCTGTGTTTGCGTGGGGTCTGTTGGTCCCTCCTGGCTCTGTGAAAACCGAACGGACCCCCATCTGTCCGCAGGGGAGTCCGACTCAGCGCATCTAGAACAGGACAAGGAATTATGGTCATTGAACACATACCCAGTTATGTGGCCCTGGGCAGAGACGTCCGGTAGGACCGACTCCATTAAACCCACAGATGTCTCCTGAACCCTGCGGGGTCAAGATTTTTTTTTTGTTTTGTTTTGTTTTTTTCCTCTCTTTTTTTTTTTCTTGCCACATTTTGTTCATGCTGTAACAATCGCTCACCTGTGACTGACCATCACCGAGGCAAACTGCCAGTTCCTCGACAAATGAAGCACCGAATTCTCCATCACAGAGTTTTGGTTAATTAATTTTGCATTTTTCTGAGAATAAACATGATCAGCAAAATTCTCTATCTGATTTCAAAATGTGTGAAAAATATCTGGTTTAAATGTTGTATTTAAAAGGAACAAAAACAGTTGGGTTTTTTTTTTTTTTTTTAATTTTTTGCTTTTAAATCTGGTTTTTGACATCTGCTCTTTATTGGTTACCATAATTTTGATCATTAACAGGGCGACGTGTCCACAGAAAAATGAGGTCCATGTCTTTGTGAGTTTTTGGATCAATAGCTCAAAAAAGATGGGGAAAAAAACACAACTCACAAGCCCAGGGAAAAAAAACAACCTATAAATACATTTCTATACATTTGTCAGGCAGGAATAGTTTCACGATTGCTTCTTAATTTCAACATTAAACGAATGACATATCTTGTGTTTATTTGCCAGATATTGGCTATTTATCAACTAATTGTGAAGCATGATACAGCCTCTGTTCGGTGCCAGCATACATTGCCCAAATGATCCCATATGCATGTGTTTGTGCTCTTCCTGAATTTGTATTCACATCCCTGCTCACCACCTACACTTGTGTGGGTTCTCATATAATCTGCTCAACCGATCATAGATGCATGTTTATATTTTCTCACATTTACCTCCCTTCAGGAATGGGTTTCTTATCTTCTTCTATTTTTCTTTTTCTCTCTTTTTTTTTTCTTTTGACAGTAAACTGATCCATGACTCATTGTTCCTGCGCACATTCACGGTCAACAGAGTTGCCAAATCAGCAGAACTCACTGGGTGCTCGGCAGTGTGAAGTTCTCCGTTGTTTTCCTACTTAGAATCAGGTTAAGGGACTAAGTCCAGTTTGCTGTCCAAATTTTATGTGAGCTGTTAATTCACTGAACTGAGTAAAGTAACAGCATGTTATGAACATCATGAGAGAGGGGAAAGACAAGAGCCAGCCTGAGGTTCAGACCTCCCTCTGAGCATTTTACCTTTTAAAATCCTCTTATCACATATTCCCAAAAACATGTGAACACCCTGGATGCTGCCCACATGTTTTTGTTTTTCTTAAGTATTTGTCAGGAACTGTTTTTTTTTTGGGGGGGGGGGGGTATGTGCTGGCTACGTCTGTTTGTTCAAGACAAAATCTTAATGCTACAGCATTCAATTAAATTTTAGATGAGTTTGCTTCCAGCTTTGTGGCGAAGTTTTTTTCGAGGGCCTTTTCGGGGCTCAACAAAACAATGCCCCCGTGAACAATGCCAGGCCTATAAAGAAATGTTTTTTCCAGATTGGTGTCAGGGAACATTTCTAGCCTGCAGAGAGCCCTGACCTCAACCGGCCCAACACCTTTGGGACAAACTGGAATGGACAACATTAATGCTCTTGTGGCTGAATGGGAGCAAATCCCTGTAGACATGGTCCTGGACTCTTGTGGAGAAACCAGAAGCATCGAGGCTGTTATGGGAGCAGATGGGTGATGTTCAGCAATCACGAACGGGTGTTATTTTGGGCCATCTGTATAATACTGACCCGCATGGTCAAAAGTAGGCGTTTATCCCTTTGTGCCGAAGCATAAATGGGTGATAATGCATCTAAATATTACAGCTTATTGGATATTGGGCATGAGGACTCTGTCAACCAGTTGTCAAATGCAGCAGATGATAAATTAGCTGTTAACCATTAAGGTAGATATGAAGCTAGAGCCAGTAGCTTGTTAGCTTAGCATAGCATTATGACTGGAAACAGGGAAACTGCTAGCCTGGCTTTGTCCAAAGGTAACAAAATCTGCCTACCAGCACCTGTAAAGCTCAGAATATTGAAAACTTAATTTGTTTGTTGATAAATACAAAAATCAAGGTTTTAAAAGCTGAATTTTTGCAGGAGATGATGTGAAGGATTATTTCTTGGCTGATTACAATTACCTCCTGCTCCTTATGCTGTTATATACTGTGACTTATGAGATTTGATCATCATAATCAAAACTGGTCTCTCTTGTTAGTGGAGTCAAATGCAGTGACAAAGAGACAATGAAAAGAAAAGCGGCAAAATGGGACGAGAGAAAGAAACGTAGTGAGGTTATCACGCACACAGGGGAGATCACTCTAATGAGGGATCCTGTTTGATTACGGTGCAGTGGAAGCTATTTCCACAGCTTCAGAACAAGAGGCTCCTAATTGGGTCAGATTGGCAGCACTCATCACCGTCCCCATCATCACCAAACAGCTGAGGAGGCGTCAAACGGCATGGGGGTGAGATGAGGAAGAGCTGTGAGGAGGAGGCGGATCAGAGACTGTGCATTTGTTACTACAGAATGTGCATCAAGTCCTTCAGGAGTTCTGATGTCTAGTATATGACCCATCCTCTACACACTTTCAAATTTAGGTTTTCCTACTTCCTAAGTGTTTAACTTGCTTTCTTTCCTGGAACATCTCTGACTTCGTCTAACTTTTCTGCAAGTGGCCCCGGATGACCCTTGAACAAAAAGGGGCTGAAAAGAGTTCAGGCGTGGGCCGGGCTTTACATAAGTGCTCGAGCTAGGCTGACCTTGGTCCCATCAGGTCTGGCAGACACGTGTGTGGGACCTGCACTGGGAATGTGCAAACCGGTGCAAAAAAACATCCTGGTGGCTTTGAAACGGGGCCCAAAAATCCAATGACTAAAATGACAGATGTGACAAATTTGCCTGCAAACAGCGGGTGGTTTAATTGTAAATACAACCCCGGTGCTCCCCCAACTTAGAATGAAAAGGAATGGAAATGATTGTGACAGCCCTCTAAATTTAGAATTTTCCCATTAACTGCCAAGATGGTGCTAATTTACATCATTGTTACATCTGCAGAACGCCATTTAATCCGCGGTATCTTCCGTTGCCAGGAGTGTTGCCCCGAGTGTGAATGAAACCTCTAATCCCGCCTGTTTATGTTTTATGGTTAACAATTACATAATCAGCTGTTTTGGGTTGATGGCACCTGTGCAATCCGCTGTATCTGCCTCCTCAAATGCATCTGCATTGCAGCTACCACCTTGGAGATCTAGTGGGTGTTAACAGTCACGTTGAACTAGGACAAGGCATTTCGAGCCATATACAGCGTGGTGGTTGTACAGGTCGTGATCATTCATCCCATCGCCATCTCCCACTCACCTATTTCCAATTGCTCAGATCTCACACATTCAGTGCGTCTTTTTCCAGAAATGTACGTTTGCTCTGTGGCCCTACTGGTTTCTGTAGCTCCAGCAAAATACAAGCTGTTTATCATTATCTACCCATTTTTTAATCTTTAGTTGTTGATGACAGATGTCTAAAAAAACACAGTAGGTCATGTCTTTGCTGTTTGAATATCAGCTTCTGAAGACCAGAAAGCAACTGAAGACCAGACTACCCAGCAATTAAAGCCACGTTCCTCAACTGAGACAAAGCTAAATAGTCTTTCAGTCTGTTCAGCTGGATAAGGTCCAGTAATGAAAAATAAATTTCCTTCCTAAAATAATCTTTTTTTTTTTTTTTTTCTGGGTAACTTCAGAACTCTTTGAACTTCAAGTGAAGGTGAGGATACATCAAGGGTGTAAAGGCAGGCACTTGATCTTTGGAAAGGAGAAGAGAATTATCTGCAGGCTCCGGCAAAAGGGAGCAGAGGGCCAACAATCATCGCTTCAGAGACTGATAGTGTTTTGCACCAGAGAAGGATGCGGTGCATTGAAGAGAGCGAACCAGTATGCACCTTCCACATCTGAGGAGAGGTAATCAAATCTGGAGAAACAAAGTCTTGACTCTGCAATCAAGTCCTGCTTGGCGTGGTGTCCGTATTGGGACGGGGATTAGCGAAGCACCTGCAGTCTTCTGGCAGAGCAGTGGTTGGTGGAACAGTCAACACGCGGCAAGGTCACTGCAGTGTGTGTCTTACAGTTTAATACAGTGGTTTTATTGTGGTTGGATTTCAAACAGCTGATCTGTGCTTAAAAACCAGCCCGAAGCTTATGGCGTGGGAAGAAGCCATTTAGCGCCTTCCGCTGAGAGGAACAGCAGTAACCATAACACACAATCACAAACACTGGCAGCCGAGCTGATAAGGGCCCGAAAAGAAAAGGAGAAACAAAAAAAAGGTCGCCTTAAGTTAAACATGGACAAATGGATCAGATTCAGAGTTTGATTTAAGTGATGAACTGTCATGGAGTTGTTTTCTGGAACTGATCTTTTTCCATTTTCAGTGCAGATGACATGTTCCCATTTGCAAAGGGGCTTAGCCAGATGTGGTTTCCTCTATTTATTTTCAGTGCTGTGTAATTTTTAATTTTCCCAGTAGAATTATTTTAGTAAGAAATGTACAGTAGCGCCTGACTAATCTAATCTAAAACTCTTCAGAATTAAAATGCAGTTTAGTATAAAGTTAAAGACACTTTGAATTCATCAAAAAATGAAAATAGGGATGCAACCACCGATTGTTTTCATTATTGAATTATCTGCCAGTTGTTTTCTTCATCAATTGTTCGTTGTACGAATTGCAAGAAATGAGTAAATAGTGCCTGTCACAGTTTCCTAAACCCTGGGGGGGGATCCAAACATATTGGATTTACAAACACAAAAGATGAAGAATGGCAGTAAACCCACAATCAGCTGGAACCATGGAAGGTTTGGCTTGACTCAAAACACAAACATAACAAATGATTATGGAAAAAGTTGCGTTTTTTTTTTTTCTTTTCATCGACCAATTGACTCGTAATATACCCAGCGCCGACACAAATAGTCCAGAACAGATTGTTGTTGTTGTTGTTGTTGTTGTTTTGTTGTTTTTGGCTGTTTTTAGTTTTTGTTGCATGGTACAAAGCTGCAGGCAGTAAGAGTTGGACTATAGACGTATAGACGTATGCCCTATTTAGCAGATAATAAGACTAAAGATATTCACTTGGTGGTAACCGAGAAAAGGTTTCACAGAAAATAGCAGTGTTATCAGATTAAAAAAAATAAATTCTTAATCTGATCTAGGTCTTTAATCTGGAACCTCTCAGTTCCGCTGGGTCTATTGATCAGTGCAGCCTCTTGGATATAGAACAAACTCGTCCCATACAGACGCCATCTTTTTCAAGACCAGATCAACATCTGGGTCAGATGGAAACCTGAATGTTTCTCCTAAACATAGCTTCTCCATTCTTTTCAGGCAAAAATCTTGAAAGCATTTAGTGTCTACTTTTTCAAGTTTATGGACAGCAGGTACATTGAATTGTGTTGGAATGAATAGCTGCACACACAAGTTTTTGTGTGAGGAGCAGTTTAAAAGGAACTGTCCCTAAATGTCATGACTGAGACACATCTGGCCTTGAACACTAGCACAATCTGACATGCTGACTAAGCTCCAAGTAGTGAACAGGTATCTCGGTGAGCTCAAGAATATTATAGGTGATGCAGCAGGACCACTGGGATGCTCTAGGAGGGGGAAGGAGGACTTTTGGACGGATCACGGTTTCTAGCTTGTCCTTGCTCGCTTGTCCATGTCCTTTTCTGAAAAAGAAATGTGACGAGACCTGAGAGTGTTTTTTTGGTTTCTTTGAGCCAGGCTAGTATTGAGAGTATAGGTTTTGTTTTCATAAACTACCCACCCCAACCTGTCTTTGCACACGAATGACCCATTGAATTGGTATTTCCGCAGATAGATTCCAAGTCACAATCTGATATCCCTGGCGCGGGCGCGCTTGCATTTCTAATGGCTGAATTTCGGACCAGAATCATCTGATTTCAATGGAAGCGCTGGGATCGCTGGACTATCTCAAACAGGTGAAATAAGTCTGCATCGAGCCCTTGCACGGAAATCATCTTCGAGGATGCCTGACTCTAAACTTTGCGCTGTTGATCAGTTGCAGACACGCTTGACAGTTTGAAAGAATGGGAGCAGCCATGCAACCAATTATACATAACTCCGCTGGAAAAGAGATTTGGCCTTGACGTGAGACAGGGGTTGAAGCTTTCAAATACACTCCCTTCAATGGTAGTGATTGAGAGTCAATATGTCATCGAGATTCCGGCACCACCTATTTAACGAAAGGGCTGTTGCACTTTCTGTCGTGAGTAAGCACTGAGACAGTCATCAGTCTGTGGGGAAAGGGCCCAAAATAGGAACCCTGCTGGGCACGAGGCGAGGCGGACGACTTGAACCGAATCAACGGTTTTAGCATATTTTAGTGGTGAAGATGAACATGGAGATTCTGCTGGAGCTTAAATTGCTTTCTGTTTTTTTTTTTTTTTTGGGGGGGGGGGGGTCTGTGCAACTCTGGTCCGTGCACAATGTGTTGGGTTGTCCTCTGCATAGTGAGGCCCCTGATCAGAGGAACTGGGACCACAGGAGAGGCCAGAGAAACTGGAGCACCACTGATTGTCGGAGGAGGAGCGGTGGCGGAAGAACGGGGGCTGGCTAAAAATAATGCATCTCAAAGGAGATCAAAAATACATACATGCGCATACACACACACACACACACACACACACACATATAGACACATTCACACACACACACACATATAGACACATACACACACATAAGTAGGATGACAGAGGAGTATACAGCATCCATATACAGGAGATGCACAGAAAAACCCAGAATGCAGTGTTTTGGGTGATAAGACACTGTTTGAAATGAAATGAAGCAACATGAAAAAAGCAAGAAACTTAACAGGTTTTAAAATAATAGACAGCTGACAGCTGCTGCTCTCATTGACTTTTCCCACTTTTTTACTAAACCACTGCTGGAATTAAAGCACAAGTCATCATCGAAAATTACTTAGTGGTTAAAATGAAGGATTTCCAATCTCTTGATTTGTATTTTTCATGCAAATGAACCCCAGACACTTGCTTTTTTTTTTTTTCTTCTTCTTTTTTTTTTTTTTCTTCCAAATTAGAGGTTTTGGATTGTCCTCGCTAGAAAATCCAGATCAACACAAAGCCTTTCATGTGCCTCCTGTGACTGAAAGGGAGAAATGTCAGGGGACCTGTTAGCTTCACACATGTATCTGCATACACTGAAAAAAGTGCCCAGAAAACATTTTTCGGTCTTGCCTGTTGCCAGAGTTCTGGGCAAGGAATTCAGGTCAGATTTCTCAGAACTTTGACAGAATTTGGCCATTTGGAAGCTGCTCCGTGCAACACTTGATGGTCGCTTCTGAAGATATTTCTGTCGAAATTGTGCTGATATCACAGTACACGTTATTACCTGAGTTATTCGCTGCTTACCTTCATGCTCTTGAGCCCAGACTCTCCCCAGCTCAGCTTGGGAGAGACAGATGAGGAGAACAGCACAAAGCCCCATGTCCAGCTGACTCTTCTCCCTCCTTCCCCAACTCTTTATCACTCGTTGTCGTCTTCTTCTTCTTTCCCCGTTTCCCCTCTCACTCTGCTGGATGAACGGGGCTCCTCGCTCCTCCACTCCCCCGCCTTTTGTCACTCTCTTTGCCTCTGCTCTCCCACACAGCTGTTTTTTCTTCACCTCAGCTAAGGTTTAATGCTTTTCTCCCTTCCTCTGTCTGCCGCTCTTCTCAGCTTTATTTCCTTGCTTGGACCTCAGAGTAATTTCTAGGACGACGGGTCCATGGTAACAAAGGGGTTGACATGCAGCAGAAGTGTTGCAGACTGAGGAGTTGTGTTTTCTTTTTGCTCTTCCTTCAACACCAATTTTATTCTCTACTCCTTGAAATAACTCCTCACTCCCCCTTCTGTCTGTCTTTCTCTCTGTCTCTTGCTGTCTCTTTCCCTATGTTTGTTTCTCTCTTTTCCTCTTTGAGAGAGCTCTGGATTTTTGTAAAACTTCCCCAAAGAGGAAATATTTATGTACTTCTCTATTTTCTCTCTCCTCTCAGACCAAAACAGTGGGGCAGGAAATTGGGAGGAGCATGTCTCCCCCATGTGGAGGCATGTTGAACCAAAACAAATGTGGTTGATATTTGTCAGCTTTTACATCTTAACAAGTGTTAGCTGAAGACTGTTTCCAAAGATAAAGGATGATTTGACAATGTAAAGTCATATTTAGTGGTGGGTTGTGAAAACAGAGTATGAATTAGCCTTTAACATCTGTGCTAAAGAGATGTTGTATCCCAGACCCTGAATTTTCTTCTGACAGTTGTGTTTGTCCTATTTAAAAGATTGGATCAGTAGAAGAATAATCCAGGTACCAGGTATTTGTATGTTTAGAGCTAGAGCCGAAATGAAATGTGGATTAATTGATTGGGCAACATAAATAAAAATCCTTTTATTTATTTTTTTTTAAGCAAAAACACACCAACTTCACTGGATACTGCTTCCTAAATGTGAATATTTGGTGTTATTTCAGTCTTGTATGATCTTTGGCTTTTGGACTATTGGTTGGCCAAAACAAGACATCTTTTTTTAGCACAGAGCTCCAAGCCCATTTGTTCTTTCTGAAGGTGTAAATCTTCTTAAAAATAAGTCACAGGTACATTTTGATTTTATTTATTTATTTTTTAAACAACAAGGCACTGTAGTTTTTAGCATATGTTACTCAGGCAGCAGTAAATAGGGGAGACTATTTTCAACCACAGATGAATACACATTTGATGCTCTAGTGAGTATATTAGGCAGCAGGGCAGTGCATGTAGGATTAACTGAAAACACTCTACAGTCTCACGTTCATTGTAATGACGAAACATGTCACCCAGTGAAATGGTGTGACGCATCAATTAATTTTTAATCGTTTTTGGACATTGGAGCTCCGTGGCACAAAGGAATAAGATCTGTCATGGGACACAGGGACAATAATGCTGGTTTCAGTCTTTTCATGGGATTTGTTGACAATGAGAAAAATTTAGAAACCAACCAGCCTTATCCTTTAATATTTGCAGCTTACTGCTACTATGCTCTTGAGTATGAATCTCCTGGTGGGATGGGATGATGACATACCGGTAGGCGTATCGGCATTGAGATAAACATAGTTCTAAACCCCAAGCAACTATGAATGGGTCGTGTGCAAATCTGATGTTATTTTCCATGCCTTGATAGTACTTAGTTCTAGGTGTTAATCCTGCGTGCATGTGGACAGGTAGGAGATGGGAGGACACTGTGTGGTGCTTCGTAGAGAGGATTCAGACCCTGTCGAAGTCTTGCACATTTGTTGCAGATGATAAAATGTGCCTCAGACAAAATATATGTATACACATACATGAGGCCAAAGAGATGCAAGTAGAATTTATATAACTAATACTACCAGGTGTTACAGGTAGACTGCATGTTGTCTTTAATTCTTTCTTTAAGTAAAGCTGTAAATCTCAAAATTCAGTTTAACTTTTTCCTGACCTTTCTCTGCGTGATTGCAGGTATAGTTTTCCCTCACACGTCTCTGCTTCTTTCCTTCTCAGGCAGTGCCCCGCTCCGCCGCTATTAGGGCCAAAAATCTGGACGAGCTCTGGGGATATGTTAACAACACAGATGTGAGAGTCATATTCAGCCCACTGAGTTGTTTTTTTTTTTTTTCGAGTGGGAACTCGTTGAGACGCAGACTAAACATGTAGATTCAGTAGCCGTCAAATCTGGGTTTGTGTTAACGTGTAATAAGATCAAATGTGAGCTGACAGGATGTTTTTGAACTGGGGGGGCACTGCTGGCATTGAAGCAAAATGAGGACATAATGATCTTAATACAGTAACAAACTTTGATGATTATATTTAAAGCAGTGGTTTTTTTATCTGTAATTAAAGGTACTTAGAAGTAATAGGCAAGGCAATCAAACTGGGGGAGAATTTACTTTTTATGCTTTATACTAATTATATCTGAAATCTTCAAATTACTCTTCAATAACCAGGAGGTTGTGTCAGCATGTGTCTGAGCCCCAGAGTCTGACATTTCAATTCATCCGGGCCAGTTTCAAGGCCCCCGTTGCAATTCTGTTTATACTCCGACGAGCGTCAGCACAGGCAGATGTGTTCCCGCTCGTGCAGTCGGCACATACAGCCTCTGTGCATAAATTGTGGGCTGCACATGTCCACATGATGTCCACAAGACGTCAGAGCCGACCCTTGTGGATGTGGGCAGAAGCCAAAATTGACATTGCGTGGACCAACATGGCTATGCGGATGAGGAGAGTGTAATTTTGCACTTTACAATCATTTAAAAAGGAATTAAAAAATACTTTTTCCTCCTATAAACAGTATCCAGACCAGACTACCATTTACCCAAATTTCTGAAAAACATCTGGCTTGCACAGAGATGGGCGTAGAATTTAAGGCAAAGCCCGAATAAATGAATAGAGGAAAATAAAGTAACTCTTTGGGCCACTGAATAAATGAATGATGTGAATCACATGCAGTGGTCATCAAATGAGGAAGTGTCTCTGGAAGGATGCTGTTTATCCGTCCACTGGTGATTTATGCCAGGCTGCACTGAAATTGTTGTGGATGCTGATGGAAGCCCAGCACCTTACTCAGACAATCCATATTGGGTCGTTTTGTTATTTTTCGAGACTCAAGATGCAAGATTCAAATTTGCTTTATTTTCAGTATTTACATAGAGTATAAACAAAGTGCTGTTTCTCACCAGCTCCCATCAATGAATCCACCAGAAACCACACTAAAAACAAGCTGAAAACATTTAAGAACACAGCAACACACATCTAAAAAACACAATAGCCGTAATTTGTCTCCCGTCTGTAGATAGAACAGACCCCTGATTAAGAGGTTTTTGGGAAACAATGGAAGCCACACAAAGGCCATTACCCGAGCTGCCACTGTTAATTTATCAGTGCCTTTGGGATGTAATTCAGGCTGAATAATATATGCTGAAATTGTATTAAAAAGGGAGAATATTAATTCTCAGGGACATGGACTGCCAAACAGCTAGATAACAAACATCCAGGTCTAAAACCAATGATGAGAGGGCAGGAAAAGCAGATGAGAAGAAGAAAAATACCGCCTATTACTCAAAAAAATTTGTTTTCTTTTTCCGATCCTCTGTACTTCAAAAGTCAGTTTTCTTGCAGGATATTTGTTGTGATCTTAAGATATTAATGATTAGAAATGGCCCGCCCTTTGACTCTTGGCCACCCGTGACCCTTCCTCCACATTCCCGTCTCGCTGTCTTCTTTTTCTGGCATAAAGGAGACACAGGGCTGTTTCCCATTACAGAGGTAGTCACACTCTCCTGTCTCTTTCCAACTGGAAACAGGCTATAGAGAACGTTATTTATACCTTACTAGAAATGCAGTTCAACTATATGAGACCAAAACAACAGTTTATTTGAAGTTATTTTTAGAGATGCCGTAAGTTCATTTAAAAGCTCCACAAAGGAGGTTATGTAATCGCCGTGTCTGTTTGTTTATTGGGTTGTTTGTTTACTTATTAGCAGGATTACGCAAAAATTTCTGGAGCTGTTTGCACCAAACTTGTTGGAGGGATGGTGTATAGGGAAGAACCCATTACATATTGTGGCAGATCTGGATCATTTCCTGTGAATTTGAGTTTTTTCCTCTGACGTCTGGTGTATGTTCTTTGACATCGGCCTTGGCGGAGGTCTGCGCTCCACTGAGCGCATTTTCTAGTTTTGTCTGTGAACCAAAAACAATGAGGAAATGTTATTATCATTAATTGTAGCACAATAAGTCTTTGTCAAAAAAATATGTCTTTAAAGGACTCCTGCCACTAAATAATCATAAAGGACAGATGTGGATTTGGTTATGAGTCAGTGAGGCAGGCTTATTATGATTACTTGAAACGGACAAGCTATTATATGTAAAGGGTTCCTTGTGAATATTTGGGCCAGATACACAGTCTACGTGTCCAGTACAAAAATGAATAAAAATCAAGACCTTTTGTTGTAAGTCATAATTTTCTTTTTTCATTGTTTTTTCCTTAAAATGTAGCAAAGGATGAGAGTTTTCCCTTTAAAAAAAAAAAAAAAAATGGAAAAAAGAAGCAGTGACTAATTTAGCGCCTGACAACAAACAGGCGCTAAATGACAATATGCAGTTAATGACTGGAGCGGACATTACTGCATCATTCCAGAGAAGGGGAGCTCAGCTGTGTTCACTGTCACGGTAAATGATGACAAAATAACCAAAACAAGTCTTTTTTACAGTTTATAGAATTATAAGGAATTTAAGAAGAGTTATGACTAAGGTGAACCGAGAGTCCCAGAATATTCTGATTATATTAACCACTGTAAGGGATTAGTCTGACTTTTTTGGAAATGTGCTTTTATATGTTCATAGTCAAAATTATTGACAAATATATAAAGAGACACTCAAAAATGTTTAAAATCAGGATTTTAGCAGTGCAGAGCAGCATCTTGGAAAAGGCTAGGAAGTAACTGCTGGTAAACACGTAGTCACAACGCGACGCTGTCAGTCACTGTTTTTTTTCACTCCATTGTCTGTAAAACAGAAAACATGTAAATGAGAACAGCTTTATTGGGAATTCAGCAGCATTAAAATACTGTATATGTGACCACAAAGTTTAGGAGAGAAGCAAACCGATAAAGGGGTCCAGCCACATACCAGGTTTGAATCTAGTTTTTGTTTGATCGGCACTACATAGCTTGAGGTCAGCAGTATATTACCTCACTTACAGTACATGACTTACATGTATGTCTCCAATCCCTTTAACGATTAGCAACAAACTCTACATTACTTTGAAGTGCAACATAAGAACAGTCAGGTTTTTGAAAGAAGACAATATTCAGCTTGTGATGCCAATGCTCTCCTGTTGTTAAAATTTACAGGCTTTATTTCATCCCTCATTTCATTTAATAAGGAGTGATCTAAAGCCCCAGCTCTCTGTAAAAGATGTGCAATGTCTTCCCAATAACACTGAAAATTGACTCTAAGGCATTTATAGCACCTCATTATAAATGTGACTTCAGCTTAGATTTATGCCTGGGAGTAAATAAATGTAAGAACACTGTGTGCTTATACTTTGACATTCACATTGCTAGGTGTACTCCAGGACTGCAGCCAAGATACAAGGCAGTCTACCGGTGAAAACGCTCAACAGCTCTGATATTGTCCATTTGTGTAAATTTTGTTCAAAGTTGTAGAAATACTCTTTGGCCAATAACTATAAATGCACATATTGTATGAAGAAAAGTCTCAACAACTATTGGATGAGTTGACGTGAAATTAATTCACCCATTCATGTTCTTCTCAAGATGACTTGCAGTTTCTTTGATAATCATCTTTCTTTTTATGCAGTGCCATTATTGGGTCAGAATTTCACTTTATCTAATAAGGATTATCACCAATTTATTATGACCTCCAAAATTAATGACAGTCCCCTGAGACTCGGCTGCACTGTACTGGGTTTAGTGCTAATTAGCAAATGTTGACATGGAGCATTGAACATGGAAACATGAGTACATTAAAACATTGTAATTGTGAGCATCCTAGCGTGACAATGATTATTTTTTACATTTGCCACGACTGACAAGGATCAATAAGGACCTCGTCTTTAAACCTAGTCTCTAAGTCTGGTTTCAACATTCAGCACAGTGGAAGAAAATGGAAACACATGATTGACACATCTCCATCTTGAATGTGAACTAGTTAACAAACAGTTGCCAGTGTACACATCAGGCACAAATTAAGCAACATTAGCATTCACTGGACCCGGTTAATGTGAGTCCATTATTCACTCTCCTTTTAGCTCTGGTTTGGTCTCTTTATGGGGTCTTCACAGAGGCTTTGTCTGTCTGCTGTTTGTTGTTGAGCAGTTGGTGTAGAGTGGGTTTATTAGAGCTTCACAAAAACTCTGATAAAAGAGATGAAAAAATTCCATATGTCATAGATTTGGATGATATTTCTGTTTGTCTAATAGTCATATGACCCACTGTTGATGTAAAAATAATGATTCAGTGTAGATTTTATTTGAGGTTAAAAACTCCATCCTTTTTTTGTGGGACATTTATTCAGACGTTATGTTTCACCCTTGGTTCTTTTTGTTTATAACGTAAGCATTAATAACTGATTCGAGCTGAGCATCGCTGCATCTCCTTGTCCATTGTAAATCTATTTACCTCTGAACATCTCATAATCTCTTCTGACAAACTAAACTTCACAATGAATGATAGGCAAGTAGCATTATGTTATTTGGTCAATCTTTAATAGTTCATTAGAGAACCTGGTTATCTTCTGTATCAAAAAAACCCCAAAACATAATGGTAGACTGTGTTTTTATTAGTAGAGTAACACTAAAACTACACTGAAACCTGAAGAAACAATACATTTACCTCATTGTTCTCCAACGGGCTGAATACACATTCACTCCGTTATCATCCGTCCATCCATACCTCCACTGAACACTTTTTGTTTTGTTTTGTTTTTTTGGTGGCGGGAGGGCAGACTCCTCGTGCCCTCCGCCATTCAGAGCGCCCTGCGGGGGGTCAAGGTCCATTACAATGACCCAAAACTTCTCCCTGCCCTTTGTTTTTGTTTGTCCCTAATTGTAAGACCCAGAGCAATGTTGATTGCGACAGCGAGCACATTCATTACGAGCATCATTAGCAGAGTCATTAACACTGTGAGAGCATGTTAAGGGCTGTTTGGAGACAGTTATCTGTTGTTGGCATTGGGTAAATAAAAGGGGGATATCTTGCTGTAAGTACAGATGTAGAACACGGATACGTGTTTGGAGGTACGTGGGAAGGGAAAATAGTGGGAGTCGAAGTTGCTGTCTAACATTGCAAAAACAGAGTGAATCGGAATGAAAAATCCAGAATGCCTCATTAAGAAGTGGAGAATATTTATTTGTGACTGGCTTTGAAACGTATGGTTTAAGAGTAATAAAAACAAAGGCTATGTTGCCAAATATTTCAAATCTGATTGATGATGAGTCGGCAAACGCTGAAGCTCATAAATCTGTGTGACTCACACAAGATAGATTTGACATTAAATGCTTTTTCAGCGCTTTTTAAAATCCCAGTATTTCTCCAATCTTTCATTACCCCATTACCAGGAACCCCCAATTTTGTGCAAAAGCCCAAAAATAACATACCCAAAATAAAAGGGTCCTTTTATTACTGTTCTTCAACCATTTTGAATACAATCATAACCCTGGTCTCCCTTGAAGGGCACCTCTTTAAATTTTACAACCAAAAAGTCAGAATAAGTTTCAGTGATGCTGAACCAAAGTTAGAGAGGCACAAACATGGAAATGGAAGTTTTTTGGGGATTTTTTTTGGAATATGTATTGATACCTTCTCTGTGTTAAATACAGCCACAAGTCTAATCACATACAGTATGCATCGGAAGTTGTTGCAGTGATATGGGGATCCTAAAATGCTTTGTAGAGATAGGCCCAGGAAACGTAGAGCTTACAAACAATGAATTTATCAAGGTTGTGTAAAGACTGAGTCCAGTACAGACCATAAAACAGCACAATCCACAGGTGGGACGGTGCATTTTAAAAGGTTGATACATCTTTATCCTACGGTACCACTAAATCCCCAATACACATGAATCAGCATAATAAACCTGCTCATACGCCCAGTTGCATAATAACGGTACAATGCTTATTTACATATTGCTAATTGATCGGGTTGCTGCTATTGTGCCTACTAATTGACCGCCAATTATGTCATTAGTCTGTGTTAGCCTGTCATGATAAGGACTTAACTACCTGGAGCTGAGAAAGGTGCAGACCCTGCGATATCTACGCGACCGATCTGCGCCGTCTGCCGCTGAGAATATGTAAATTACCGACAATTATCCAGGCATCTCGGAAACAGTGAATGCTAATGTCGGGTGAAGCTATTCAGACAGCTTGAGTCAGCACAGAGGTTGTGACTACACGTAGTACAGTTCTACCTTTTAGCGCAGTGTAGCAGCAACTTCATTGTGATCATCCTTAGGTGATGAGGAACATTATATAAGGTACTGGTTCTATTGGAGACTTGTGATCCCACAAGCTCAAAGAGCCCAGGAGTGGCCATAAAGGACAAAATAATATGGATGCCCAGTTTCATATATATTAACAAATGAGAATGTGTGTATGTGTTTTTTAAGAATCTTGCTTCAATTTATTCAGTAAATTTCAATCTGCATGATCCATTGCAATTGATTTTATTCAGTTGATCAGCTCAATATTTAGCTGTACTGCACTAGTTAAATCTTTTAATGACATAAAACAGATATAAATGTGTTATAAACCTGTGATTTAACCCAGTCTCCTTGTTTTTTTACATTTATATCTCAAAAACAAATCAAAATCAGACAGGAATGTAATTACAATTACTATTTAATTAACATAATTTTTTTTACTGAACATAACAGAAAAGTTACAAAATTTCATACAGTACAAATCTGCAAAATGTTCACTGACAACATAATTTATATAAATATCATATGTAGTACAGCATCCACTTTTAGCAACTACAGCATGATCAGTTGAGATTAAGGAAAGACTGTGGTATTGGTTAAATAATGAAAAAAAAATCAACAGTTAGACCCTGAGACTGGATGTATTAATTTTATTTATATTGAAATCAAAACAGGCCAGTGTCAAAGTCCTGTGCTTTGTATCCCCCAAAAGCCAACCAACCACCCTGAGCTTCATCCTACAACCAATGTGCAGTAAAGGGACATAATGCTTCTGGGATTAGGAAAACAGTGAAAAAAAATTCCAGGCAGTGATTGCATTTTCCAAAAATGCATCTTATAAACTAAATATATGTAGAAACATAATGATGGTACAAGAAATCCATAATTTGATAGTGAGAAAAATCTCTTTAAATCTTTATCAACCATTTTAAAAGGTTGATAAACACAAAAAATTAACTGAATGTCTGTATAAGTTAATATGTCATTACAATAAAATACAATGCAGCAACTCCCAGCCTGAGTAGTTTTGGCAAAAGCTAAACACAAACACTGCTGTTGTTCCAGGAGGATTTGCTGGTTCTGTGTTTACTACTAAACAAGCCTCAGCAGACTCACTGACCACCACCACCTCCCAGACCGGGGCTCGTATTTAATAAAACATCCCTGAGTGGGAACTCAGCTGGAAATGGCCAAAAATCTGTCATGAATAAACATATTCCGTTCTATTGTTCGGCCTGGGAATAGAAGCATTGTATTAACTTTCTCAGCTCAAGAAGTGACTGTTTAGAGAAGAGATGTTTGGGAAATGTTCAACCACTATAATCTTACTAGTAGATGCCATTTTGACAAAAACGATCATTCTCGTTGGTAATCAGAAACTTTTGATAACAGTTATGATCCTGTAAAGACGAACAATTTCAGCAGTAAAAAGAAGGTTCTGGGAAAGTGAACCAGAGAAAAAGCGAGGGGGGGGGGTTCTTCACTGAGTGGAACTGATGCTGTGTCAACATTTGCATCTGTTTAACAGAAATGTGAACACAACTCGTTAAACTCAGATGTGTGGTGGGAAACTAAGCAAAAAAACTTAAAAAAACCCACAAATGTTGGGCAAACCAACAGCTGGTGCTGTTCATACTGACGTCATCCTGTGTGTTCCCCTCATCCATTTCAGTAACAAAATGCCCCTAAAGGGATGTGTAAGGGAACCAAATACATTGAAGTTCACATTCCTGGCAGATTTCTCTGTAATGCAACAATAAAATGAGTTTCCCCACGATTTCTTTTCCAAACTAAAATCCTTTTAAATCCCTTCTCCTGGTATCATAAGCTTCTGTGCTGAGTTTTGGTGTCTGATGAACCTTCGGTCTCCTGGGTTTATTTCTCTAACCAGCTGTCCTGATTGGTTTTTAATTACCTCAGTGATACCTTAATGCTGGCAGGTAAAAGCACAGCTGGATGAGATGACGTGAATCACAGAGCCGTGCTCTACGGAAGATGAAATTGAGGGAGGGAGAAGGTTATACACATTGAAAGAAGAAATTAATAATGGATGAATGAAAGACAAGCATGCTCGTACAGTCTTCAACCTTTAAAGTTGAAGTTGTAATTTCCCTTTTACTCCACGATAAAAATTTCTGAATCAAGACAGTTGTTTTTTTACAGCTCATTTTCAATCAGATTGAAAATTCTAAAATTTCAAATTTTCAGGGATATTACACTCCTTTTTTTCATTGAAGGATGTGTGGTCTGATTCCTTGGTGACAAATAGAAATGCTTCACTAAATGATGAAAAACGTGCAAAAAATAAATAAATGTTTGCTCCCCAAGAGAAACCCACCTTCCCTCCCCTTCTCCCCTTCTCCCCCCTGAGAACTAATGGCTGATGGTAATTACATTTAATGAGATCATGGGGTCGTCTGCAGGGTGCACTCCTGCAAATTGCTCTCAGCGTGGGGTCTGAGGTGGGATAGGGTAGGGGCCAACGGGGCAGCGGAGGTCGGGGGCCAGGAGTGTTTGCCCCATCATCCCCGGGGTGGGGTGGGGGCCACGTCGGCTTTACCTGTCACTCAGTGGGCAGTGAAACATGTCGTGTGTTCGTCTGCTTTTGTCCCCCCTGTTTGTTTGTCTGGCGGAGGCGACCACGCAGAGGTGGCGCTCGGCTCGGCTCTATTGTGGGACGCTGTCGCTGGCCCGTCACGTCCAGCCGTCCGTTACCTCCAGGCCCCCATCTCCCCTCTTTCTCCTTTCTCCCCTCTTTCCACGACTGGTCATTTTGCCACTATTTTCTAGCTGTGGGGGGTGACCTGGGCAATTTAGTTAATCCATTAACAACTAATTGTCTCCTCCTACCCTGGTGCTTGGACAAACAGACTGGTGGGGGGAAGTCAAGCCCCGCTGACCTATAAAAGTCAACCTAGAAGAGGGGGCAGCCACTGTCACTGCATGGATCCCTTCGGTTTGCTCTCTACACATTTACTGGGACTTTCAAGTTTTGGATTTTCCTTTGCCATTGAGTCATCGATGAGCAACACGTTTTTTTCTCTCTCCTTGAGTCTCGAGTTTCTAGTTTTTGGTTCCTCCTGCCCTTATTTTCAATAATTTATTTTTCCCACCGGGTGGAAAATGTTGGGCAATCTGTGGATGCTCTGCCTGTGTCTGTGCTTCTCGTGGGCTGAAGCTCGTATATGGGCCTGGATGCTCAACATGCCTCACAGCCCCCCCAAAGAAGGAGCAAAGGCACTTAGAGAAAGCACTCCAGTCGCCAAGGCAGCCACGGTAATATACTGGACACTCTGCATGTAGATAACTTTAAAAAATTAAAAACATTTATTTAATCCTCAAAATGGTTTCAAGCTTAGAGAAATGTGTGTTTTGAGAAAATATTACACCCTGAATCAGTGTCACCTCTCACAACTTACTTGCAAAATGTCGTGCAAGCACAAGACGGTTTAGTCTTTACATAACCTCATGTTCAGGATGTTTAGGAAACTGCAGGACTTTGGTCTTGACCAGGTTTTAACATCTTCGTAAAGACTGACCATATCTCCCGCTTCTCTCCAGGCTATGTGCGACCATGACAGAGCCTGTGGGCGGGGTTTTTCCTGCGACCGTCACTTTGGTCTGTGTGTCCCCCTGCGAGGGGAGGGCCACTACTGCCGGAGGGACGCCCAGTGTGTCCGTGGCCTCAGCTGCATGTTTGGGAAGTGCCACCGCAGCATCCCCAATGGACAAGAGGGTAAGAGCACACCAGTTTATCTAAGGCCTGAATAAAGCATAAGTCTCACTTGAGAATTGAATTTTAAATCAGGAAATAGTTTTGTCTGTCTCAGTTCGAAGATAAAACCTGATCCGGCCTAAAATAACCAGTGTTTCCTTCGTCCAGGTGCCAGGTGTAAAGTCGACAGGGACTGTGGGGCGTCCATGTGTTGTGCCCGGCACCACGGGGAGCAGGTTTGCAAGAGACGCCTGAGTCGCGGTGAGAGCTGCTACGTGCCCGACGGCGGCCTGGCGTTCAGCATAAACCAGATTTGTCCTTGTGATGAGGGACTGCTGTGTCGTGAAAAGAGTGGACCGCACGGGAGAGAGTAAGTACGGCAATCAAACACAGCTATTGCGTGCAAACCCTCTGGGAGTAAAGGGTCTAGGTCCAGTGGTCATGGTTGTTACAAACTGTACTTGTTAGGAACTTAGAGGTGGCAGGTTCCCCTCTGTCATGATAAAAGCAAAACAAAAGAACCTGAAATAATAGTTATTGACCGATTGTTTTGTTTTTACTATTTAAAACATTAAATTTAAACTTATATGTTTGCATTATTTTCATTATGTATTGGTATATACAACCATTAGGTAAGATTTAAAGCAATTCTTTTATTTAAAAATTAATAAAAGCCAGAACCCTCTGTTGGATCTTTTTAATAGTATTTTTTTTATGTGCTTTAAATTGTTTGATTAAAGACGATCAGTATTAGTTAGTTTTAATGATCATTCACATGATCTCAACTTTAGCTTGTTTGTTTTCCAGGAGGGATTTTATTTACCAGCCAGAACGAACAAGTTGGACGTGTCAAGTGCCCAAACCCTGACACCAGCCTCAACACTAAAGCTATTTATTATGTAAATATTGTTGTATATGATTGTATATAAAGAAATGTATGTATTTCCTAATGTGTTCTTGCAGCAAAGATGTTTTTGTATTATTTTGTTCTGTACATTTTGACAAAAGCACTACCGTATGTAACTGAGCTCAACAGAGCCACTGTGTCTTCTATAGTATCTTCCTCATGCATTTAGCGATCTATGTGTTATCTATAAATGTCTATCCCCCTTCAGTTTAAAGAATAAACTGAAATCTTCTCCAAAAGCAATGGGTCTGTAACTTGTTTTTCACATTCGCTACAATCGCGTTATTTTAAAGCGGCCAAGATCATTCCTAGTCGATAATAAATATACACAAGTGACATGGTGTTTAGAGGAAAAATAAAAAAAAGTGATGAAACAGCTTCTTCCGCAGTTTACATGAAATACTTAAAAAAAAAAATTATTATTACAAAAAAATAAGCCTTATATTTCATGATGGAGTATCATGGCCACAGTGTTAGGGATAAAATTTGAAAATTCAAGAATGAAACTGTATCTCTCTATATATTTTTCAAAATTTAGTAATGTTATGAGAGTGAAGTCAGGATTTTGACAAAAGTAAAATAATATTCCGAGAATGAAGTCATGATTTTACAGCAATGATCAGGTGCTTGTGATTTTACAGGAAAATGTCTTAATATAATGAATTTAAAATCTGAATTTGTTAAAAATGATGATCTCATCGTACTCAAAAGACGATGAACAAGTCAATGCTGCAGGATTAATTTGAAAAGTCCCATTTTTTAAAATCCGTTTTAAATTTAAATCTGACCGAGCCACTAGCGTGGTGAAAAACTTAGATTTTGGTCACAGTACTTCTTTAAAGCAGCACCTGGACCGCGACTGTTCTGACGCATGAACACCACCCCCCTCTGAGCACGTTTCCTGGGTCGCAGGCCGCCATTACATAACGGTGGAATCCTGCGGCTCCTGATTGTTGCCGCATCACCAGGTGCTGTAACGCTACCTGTCCCCTGCCTCCTCTCAGATCGGTATCTTCCCCCGGACAACCCCTTCACGAATTCCCCCGTCGCCCCATTCAGATGCTAATTGCCTGCAGTTTGCTCCTTCAATTGCTGGGTGACTTGGATCGTCCTGTGAAGGACATTAGTGTCCAACCTCTTTGCTATCGTTTTACAGATCTTATCAATAAGTCTTTGCTGCCATGAACTTCATGTTGGGAACAACAAAGACTTGAGACTTAATTGGTGCATTGGTGACCATATCCAACTTTGCTGATTGAAATGTGGATCTGCTTTTCCCTTGAGTTAATTTCACCAGCCCCTTGAAATTTTTGTGTGAAATTTGATGCAGAATGGAAAAAATATGAGTTCTCGGCCGAATTAACATCAAATAGTTTCAATTACCTACCAGGTCTTTGGGAAGCATGATGTAAACCCATAATAATGACATAAACAGGCAGATGAAAAATACAAGATTCACACACATAAGAAAGGCAGACAAGACAAAAAGCGATATCTAATAGCACAAGACTGTGAGAAACCTTATATTACTGAATGCTGCAAAAACAAGAGGCCTAGCATCTCCACTTCAGGACAGTAGTTACTAGTGTCTGCATGCTCTTATCTGAGTTAGCATCACATTTTGAAGGTATCCACACATTTCTGTTTGCACTCTTCAGCTTCCTAAATGGTTTCCTGAACCTGAACTTTCCGACCTGTTTGACCAAGAGGACAAAGGGAGAGAGTAGGGCTGTCTGTTGTTCTGTCTAACTCAGGCCCCAGCCTGACATTTTGCATGTGACATTATAAATTAAAAATGCAATACATCGACATGTTTCTTTTGTAAAAGTGAAAAAAGAAAGAAAAAAAAAAAAGTATCACCTAAAGGAATAGTCAGATTTTTTTGGTAAATACGCCAAAAATAAATACAGATAGATTATAAGATTAGTACCATGTTCACATTTGTAAATTAAATATAAGGCTAGAGCCAGCAGTTACTTAGCATATCTTAGCTTAGCTTAGCTTAGCTTAGCTTAGTTAGCTTAGCTTAGTTTATCTTAGCTTATTTTAGACGGACACCTTCCAAAAAAATGCCAAATCTCTGTTTTGAGTACAGGATAAGGAAGGTGCTAAATCTATGACCGTACCAATTCCTGGTCCCGGGCAGAGATTTAACAGGTACATGCAGATTTGGTAAATAGGAACCAATTGTTAATTATGATTAGATATAAAATGTAACCGGATGAAAAAAGGCTACAAATCTATTAGAACAGTCAGTGTTTGTCCCACTATTGTTGTCAAAGTTAGTCATATTACAAAATGTTAGTCTATGAGCTGGATAATGAGCTTAAAGCTGTGGAAACATCTGTCTCAACTTCTTCTTTAAAGAAGATGCTGCTAATGAAATATGCTCATTTCCTATCATAACCGTATGGTATCCACTGTGTAAAACTGATTTTCTGTATGCAGACCTCTAGAAGAGGTGAGCTAAGCTCCCCGAGTCCAAGTGCTAATCCTGTGAGACGCTGGTCATTTGAAAGTCAATGTCTGGGCAGCACAGAGAGCTTTTGTGAGCAGCCCCACAATAGAGCTCTTAAACCAGTCTGGCCAGGGGGGAAAGTGGAAAAGACGGGGGGGCATTACCTTTACCTCTGACAGTATAAATTGCCTCCTCAAATTGTCAAGATCTAAGCGGTAGAGGCATCCATGCTGGTGACCTGTTGAAGAACCATGAGGATCCTCTGATACTGGACCGGACCGACGTTTTTCTTCCCAGCAGGTGAGTCCTATTTCTGACAGATTTACATCATCATATATCATCCTTCGATATTCTCGCAGTGAAAATTCTCTAATCTCTCCGCAGCCACACACCATGGCCTTTCTTGGTGCTCTGCTGATGCTGTTGCCTGTTGCATGGACGTGCTCTCCCCAAAAAGCAGGTATATACTTTAAATGCTTGTGTCATATCCCCATCAAAAAAATATTGTACATCACGCAGATCCCACACACTTTTCAAGTAAACATTTGTCTGGTTCGTTGAGAGTTTGACTGGTGCAAACTGTATTTTTACAATATGGAGAAACGAAAGTAAATGAAGTATATAATATTTAAGTATAAATACAATGCGTAATAACCTAAGTGAGCCTCAGGAAATTGTAGAAAACATGCAGAAGTGTTTGGAGTAAACACAGTAAATACCTTTTGAATTCTCTCTCTGTGTCTGCATCTTATTCCAGACTACGTCATGGTGTCGTGCTTCCCCAACGCCATTATCGCCAATGTCCCCGAGTGTCCTTACGGCTGGGAGATCGACCAGTTGTCCCTGGGTGGTGTCTGTTACACAGGAATCCACAGCCCGGGCTACTACCGCTTCACCATCCCAGACCTGACGCCCAAAAACCACTCGTACTGCGGCACGCAGTCTGAGGTGAGATGCCAGCCGGGCGGTAAAGGGTCAGTTCACCCAAACTAAAGAAGTGGCGTCCACCAAGTGCAGATTGTTGAAATCTCACACTGAGTTTTCTGCCTCCACCACAACACAATAGATGTGAATAGAATTAGGTTTGTGGTGCTCATGTCCTTTGTATCAATTTAAAGAACTTTAATGCCAACACTAAGTGATTGGTGCACCACAAACTAAACTCCATTTTACTCCATTTCACAGGCTGGCATCTCAAAAGTAAAAACAAAATTCTCTGTCCTCCACAGTACATGCCTGGCAAAGACCCAAAGTACGTCTTCTATAACTCCATCGTCTCCAACGATACTTCACTCACGGTCAGAAACCAGCCAGTCAACTACACCTTCAGCTGCATGTACCGGGCGGCCTACCTGGTGAACAACGCCGTCTTCAGCCAAAGGTAAGCATCAGTCCAGGGACACGCGGCGACCGCGGTCACTGTGTGGACGACACGTGCATTCTTACCCGATGGCTTGCAGCGTTTTTACTAAACCCTCTGCTTTTTCCAGAGTGGCTACAGTTTATGTGAACAACGGGAGTTTAGGCACTTTTAGGTCACAGTTGTCTATGAACGTGTTCACGGTGAGTAGACGCTCACTGATTCTCCTTCTCCAGTTTGGGCCTTTTGGCGACAGTGATGCTGTTTTTAGATGTGTTTTATAATAAAAACCAGTGCAGAATAGCTGTCTGGAAAAATTAAAGTGTAATAAACAGGTATTTGGTGTATGAGTACAACTTTTTATGGTCATAGATCAGAGTCAGTTGAGGAAAAACAACAAAAATTGAATATATTTTTAGAATTCAAAGTTCCTGTACGCAAAGGATGCTCCCTATGTGATCGACACTTCTGAGATCGGCTCTGAAGTTTTCATTGGGATCGAGGCCAAAGGACTCAGTAACAGGTATATTGACTAATTAAAAAATTTTCCCTGGTGTTTAAAGATTACGTTTATACACATAAATTAATATATGTGAAGGGGAGATGCTCCCAGTTTTATTGATCCATGTTTATCATTTACTCCTCAGGTTCAAAGTTGTAATAAACAACTGTTGGGCCACTCCTACTCCGTACTCCACGGACAGGAAGCGGTGGAGTCTCATCATTAACAGGTGGTTCAATATAAGAGGATACATTAAATTTAAGACATATCTAGTATCATATTACACCTCTTTTATAGGTTAAATAATGGTGTTTTTTTTCCCCCAACAGTTGCTCCTCCGACAACACTGTGACTATTTTTGAGAACGCCAAAGACAGCCGCTCCACGTTCAAGTTCAACTCCTTCCGCTTCCAGCGGCTGGAGAAGGTCTCCACCATCTGGCTTCACTGTGAGGTCCAGGTCTGTGATGGAGAGAGGCTTGTCTGTCAGCCTGTGAGTACAAAGCCTTTTAGACATTGTAGTAGTAAAGATTAAAGCACTGTAAAATGTCCTCGTTCCCCTTTACCCGCTCCTCTTTTCCAATAGACCTTTTTCAAAACGGACAATTTGAGTTTTCACAGGAGGAAAAGCACAGTTGGTTATAATGACATTAACGGCGGCTCTGTTCTGTTCAAATGTCCAAGTTAGTCATGGCAGTGAGCCGGCATGCACAGCACCGGGACCCTGACGCTGAAGCAGCCAAATGAAATTCAGCTGTCGTTAATTTTTATTATTTACACCTCTGCTTTTCCTGCCCTGATGTCTCATTGTCTTCCATCGAAACACCCATTCTGATCCCCATTTTGTCCTTTGGAGCCAAGAAATTACAAATATCACATATCACGTGATTATATTATAGATTATATACTTTTTCACTACCCTGCTTTCATTTATTTACTCCGTCTGTCGCTCAGCATTTCACTTTTTTTATGTCCCAGCACCATGCTATAGGGTACGCAGGACATTATGTTACCGGTCTGTGACTCCGTGGACACATTACTGGGAACACGATGACTTAAGAGTGACACATAGTAGAATTAAATTTGTGGCCGTTGGTTAATTTTGGAGAACCCTGCTGCATAACTTTGAATATGAATAATTTAAAACGTATGTTAGCATTCGTGATGACATATAAGCAAACGTGCTCTTGTCATGGAGATCGTGGCGGGACATAGGTTGATCCAAGTACCTCATGTTCCTATCTGATGATTGTGCTCCACAAAAGCTGCTCCTTCACTTTCTTATGGAGGTGAAGATACTTGAGCAGAGGATGGTGGCAAAGCCACTCCCAAAACTGGGAGAGAATTACACATGAAGCTGATGACGGGGAACAATAGACTAAATAGAAAATTAAATATCTTGTGTAGTTATTCTTTATACATTTTAGCTACTACTTAGCTCTATTTCTGTAGAATGTGATAGTCAGCATTCAGATGCAAGAAGCCACGTTTCATTCTTTGTTTTCCTGAAGAGCCCCTGCTCTGTGAGGAGTCTGTCATCTGAGGCAGATCCAAACGGCGGGATCCTTACCGCCGAGTTTCACATTACAGGTACAGTCCAACATGTTGCTCATACATACTCTGATAAAGGGATGCGTTGGTAATTTAAACTTCTTTTAATTATGCAAAAAAAAAGGATAAATAAATAGTGACCTGTGCTGCTGTCAGCGTAACTGTTTCAAGCTAAAATGCTCCAATGGCTGACTATTTTGTAGTATGATGCACGGTCTTGTCTTTATTGTTTCAACAGGTAACGGATCATCCAATAATGGACACACAGCAGGTAAACAAATGTGATGCAACAACTGTGATAAAAATGTATTTTAACTACCTGAGGTTACGAGTCCAGGTCTCCGAAATGATTGACATTTCTTTTTTCCGTTTACTGTTCTATTCAGCTGTCCCATATACAGTAGTTTCTGTTGCCTTTATTTTAAAACATGAAATTCAAAATGCTCTGTCAGAGACCCCTACATGCTTCCTCGAATAGAAAACTGGTCGAGGAAGACTTTATTTTTGAAGTTCTTGGATTTCAATGCTGTTAAAATGAAATATGACGAGTCTACAAAATACTCAAATCAGACTATGAAATACCTAACCTTATTTTCTTCAGAAATTTCATGATGTAACTGTAAAAACCCTTTAGATTCCTAGAGGGATATTTATAACATTACATCAGTGTCCTCGGTCATGGCCTTGGTTCTTTCGCTGGTTTTTGAAAAAAAATATTTTTCCCCTTTTTCACACAGGTACCTCGGTGTTCATCCTGCTGATCGTCCTGATAAACATGTGTTGCGATTTAGCAATCGAATCAAGAATGTAGTTAAATCTTAATTTTCATCCACTCTCATTCATATGTTATTCATTGCTTTATTTGTGTGATCCCTTTTGCTTTAAAATATGCACAAACCTTTGAAAAACTCCCGGGAATTCTCTCTGATGAATAAAGAAAAACAGACTCTCTGGTCAGTCCACGTTGCCTTAAATTAATTAATTTATTCTGAAACCAAGGAAACTGACTCTACACATGAGAAACACAGTAGAATCTGCTTAACCACTCCGCCCCCACCCCATCAGCCTATTATACCAAACTGCTGCGGTGATAAGGTCATAGTTAGTCTCTTGTCAGAGTAGCAAATCCCCATAAAAACAGTTTACAATAAGCAGGTCTCAAACACAGAGACACTATTATATTCTCCAGGGCTGCAGTGACCTTCATGAAATCCAGTTTAACAGTGATTCAGCAATTTCAAGTTTACATTTCAGTAAATTCTACCTCACTCGCAATGTTGGTAAATAAATAAACATTTTTATTCAGGCCAGAAATGAAAAACAACATGACAGCGTCGACATGACAGCGACACAATAAACATAACAAAGTGAGCTTAACATTCTGTCACATTTCTTCTATTCCAATGATACTACTTAGAACAACTGTTAATGTGTGGCAATAGAGGTTATGGATATATGGTAATATATATAGATAGGCATTTTGACAACATTTGCCATAATGGGATTAATAATTGATCAGCACTATGAGAAAAATGGAAATGCATTGTAAGTGCCGTTGTTACAAATAAAAAACGATTTTCACAAAGGTAAATTATTATTGTTTTAAAATATAAGGCCGTGAATGAGGCTGCCTTCTCTCTGACCTGACTACAAAGTACAAGAAAAACGCATTTGCGAAAAATTATCTCGGAAGTCGAGGGCAGGTGAATCTAGCATTGTGTGATTGCTGTTTGTTTTTAAACAAGTGAAAGTTGTCATCCTGCATCCCTGTGCTCAATGTTAATATTTAACTCCTGTTACACACTTAAGATGTGCCTAAACCTTTAATTCGAGTTTTTATATATGAAAACCTTTCTCATCTTCCTGTCATCTTGAAGTTTGGGTTGATGAATTTTTTCAGTCAAATGTGATTTGGGGTGAGCAGCTGACCCTGGCCCATCAAATATAACGGTGACTTGAAGCCAGCGGGACAATCTTGTTGTGGGTGGTGTTTGTTTGGATTTAAGTGCATGATGTCTAATTGATTCATTTCACTTACATCCTCACGATCCATCGACATAGGTCAGGGAGGGGTGGAGGCCGTGATCATAGAGGGCAGTTGTTGAGGAAGAAACCTAATCCTGATCAGAGAGAAGTGGGATAGTAATTTAATTTTGATGCATTTATGTTTGCTAACTTTCTCTCAAATCCTGAAATAGAAGTAAAGAAAGACCATTTAACATACTCTGAATTCTCTAGAGTTATATTGTGTTTTTTACTGTGAGTTATGAATTTTGTCCAAACCCAAAGACGTAATTGTGAAAGTCGGTTTTCTCAGATCATATTGTTTTTTGTTTTTTGTTTTTTTTTATAGTGTTGTTTGAAGAATGTAAATGCAGCTCTCTGGCTCTGGTTCTGGCTTATATGGGTTTGTGGTGCTTTGGCATATGAAACAATGATTTAAAAAACCCTCTAATTCATTGTTCATGGGCTCCAGACTGTGCTATGAGGGATATTATCACAAGCTCTATTAAAATTCCTCCGCCGACTATGCTTTTTGGTTACCTAACATAAATTGTTCCATTGCATAAGAAAATTATCAGTCAGTCAAGTCATACCTCAGAAAATCTGCTACAGTGAACAGTTTGTGAAAGGGTGCATCCGATTTTTGGTCACATCACAAAGAATTACGATTAAAAAGTATCTTCAGCCTTCTTTATCAAGAGTTTTAAAGCATAAATGTTCTAATCCAGGTAGTATACACTTTTCAAGATGTCAGCTTTTTGCACTTTCACACCAGTTTCGGTCCACATTTTTTCTCCAGTCCTTTGTTTCTTCCTTTTTCATGGCTTGCTGTGAGACCCATGGAACTGTCATTTCCAGATATCCCAGCTTATTCATCCAAGATGTGGTCAGGATATCCCGTTCTTCTTTAAATGTTCACCTTAGTAATCGTGGCAGCTGTCATGTGAGCTTTGGTCTGGGCTTTATGCGCCTTTTTCTCAGAGGCTCTGGCCAGTCCTGGTTTCTTGGGCAGAGATTACAAATACAGGTCAAAACACTGGTTTACATAAAATACTATATACAGTATATTGACTGTGCTTGGATATAGACTTCTTGACTAGTCTGTGCTACCTGTTTATTGTTTTTTGCTTTTTTTTAACAAAACGGGGACTGTGATGAGCGTTTTATTTCTAACTGTACCTCTGTCTGTCGTTTGAGACTTTCACCTGGTGGAGAGCTGTGAGTGATGAGAGGAGGATTAAATACATTTTTGCTCAGCAACCAGTAGGTCTTGTGACACCCTTTACCCTGTCATGGACATAAAAACACACGCCGGTCAAAAACATTTCAACTCATAAGCTGTTCATCTTATTGGGAAAAAAAACACCTAAAAACATGTAGACTTCTACTTGAAACCACCTTCATTTCGATTTCTCCTCTTTCCTCCAGTTCAAATGATCCAGCCTGGACAAGAATGTCTGCGGTGCACTGAGATATGTGAATCTTCAGGGCTGTGTAAAATACAAAGAAGGGCTTTTTGAAGTATTAAAGCATTAAACGCATAGTGCAACTGAAGTTGAGGAGAATGTCCGGTTTTGAAGGTGTGTGGTCACAAAACTGACAAATTGAAATTTTTACCTGATGGTGGTGATAAGTAAAAAGTTAAGAGATTACCAAAGTTAATAAAATAAATCCTCTAGGGATCTTGAATATATGCACCAAATATCACTGCAATCCATCCTACTGCTGACAAGATATTTCAATCAAAACTAAAAAATATCCACCTCACGGCGGCACCAGATAAAAAGTCAAGGTCAAAGGGATTGGTCTGGGGACCATTAAGTCTATACACTATTTCATGGTGATCTATTCAGTAGTTGTCAAGATATTTTACTCTGGAACAAAAATGTTTGAATGACAGTCTGTTTAAAGAAGGCACCATTACTTTTCTAGAACTCAAGATATCCCCCATTGTCAATAATCACTTATGTACATTCACACTTATACTCAAATTAGAGTATATGTGACTATCAAAAAAAAATGAAATTGCAATGCTTATGGTCTTTGTGAATAAACACTGCAAAGGCGTTATTGCAGTTCACTCACGTAGGCTGTTACTTTCCATCCGAGAAGCCATGTTCACCGTGTCTCCAAACAGACAGTAACGAGGCATAGTGGTGCCTACGACTCCAGCAACCACTGGACCTACAAAACCCATAACAAAAACTCTGTAAACGCATTTTTGAATGTCCGAAATATCATGTGTTTAATGTAGAAACTTCAGTGAAGGTCTTGCCCACCATGAAGTCAAAATGATATGTATGCAGGACCTGAAACTCCAAGAAACTCTGCATACTTGTCCTTAATTTATTTAATAACAATTATTCAGTCAGTATTACCCATATTCATTTACTGATCTAACATGATGACAGTCATACTGACCGATGTGTTGTAATTGAATATACTGAGTACAATCAGCTGACACACCAAATTGGTTTAGCCTCTTGGTACTTAATTTTACCGGAGTGTATCCCAATGCGAATTGCAAGACTCTCGGTAGGCATATGGCGGATTCTGAAGACCTTAATGGCACTCAGGAAATGCAGAGCCATTGTGGATATCTCCAAAGCGTGCTTATTGCCGTTGCTGATAGGCAGACCACTGGCCACCATGTATGCATCTCCAATTGTTTCCACCTAGTGAAGATGCAAAGGCAACAAAGCTTTACTGTCAGTTTTTAGAGTAACAAATGAAAGATTTATTTTTATACAAAAGAGCACAACGCAATGAAAAACTGTGTGGAATTTGCAATTTTTAAATAAAGTAAAAGATTTAATCCTAAAGTACTCTTTTGGACTTTTTTGGGAACCTTGATTGTTTTTCTTTTTTTTGCCAAAAGTCAGATGAGAGGATTGATAAGCTTGTGTCTGTGGGGTAAATGTAAAGCTACAGCCAAGAAGGGGTTAGCTTAGCTTAGCATAAAGTCCAGGAACAGGAGGAGCCAGCCAGCCTATTTCTGTCTGAAGATAACAAACACCACTGACCAGCACCAGTTATATGCCAGACTATTTCTTTGCCATTTATTTTTAGCTTTTTTTACAAATTGAACAAACAAGATTTAACGTGTTATTATATAAGCTTTAATGGTGTTGACAGGAAGATTTTCTGATCCTTAAGTTTTTTCTCTTTACAGATTTTGCTAACTTGGGATAGAACCAACCTGACCGTTTCCCATATTTATGCTAAATTAGGCCAACTATGCATGCGGTAGTTTCATATTCGGTAAACAGATATGAGAGTGGCATGGATTTTCCTATCGAACTCTCTGAAAGAAAGTTGATAAGCATATATCCCAAAATGACAATGAGAATGCCAAACTATTCCTAATAAAAAAAACTACTATGAATTCACAGTCTGGTTTTGTCGAGGCACGAATCAGATATATTTAAGTCACCACCGAATGAATGTTTCATCTGTAATGCATAGTGCTGAAAGAAAAACATAAGCTGTTGTTTATACTTACTTTGTAGACATCGTACATCTTGATTATGTCGTCAAAGAGGCTGTAGAGGTCGTTGAGGAATGTGACCACCTCCATCGCAGAGCTGACAGAGCACATGGAGGTGAAACCCACGATGTCGGAGAAGAAAATGGTCACCATGTCGTAGCTCCGTGGCTCCACCGACTTCCCTGCCATCAGCTGATCTGCAATGTACCTACGACCATTGGAAAAAAGAGCATTGACAAGGTAAGGGGGCTGGAATCTACTCACTCATTGATGTGGTCATGGAAGCCCATTCAACTGGTGCCACTGTGGTCATATTTTTTGAATGGGCTGCCATCCATTTTCATGATTGACACAGCATAAAGAAAAAAAATATAATATTGATCATTTTGATGCAGCTACTTTGGGTGATACCTTGGTAACATGCTGGAGAGAAGCTTGTCCGCACGGGCCTTCTCTGCCGTGAGCTGATTGGTCCTCTCCTCCACCACCTCCTCCAAGTGATTTGCATATTTCTCCAACTTATCCACCATATTATCCAGTATATTTGCATGACTACAGTTCAGAAAAAACATCACCATCACCTCCGTTAAGGTGTTTTCTGTCGAGTTTTCTTGATAGTTTGTGGGAAATCTCAAAATTTTTTCTTAAAGAGATTTCAGTTAAATTAAAAGTAAATCTATGGCCCAAGGAATAAGCACTTCTTCTAGTGCTGAGCCAGATTTTTGTTTTTTGTTTTTTAAAGAATTTATCAACATTAACTCCAGGGCATTTTCACTGGTGTCTCATAAACTACTGCGCTTACTAAAATGAAGATGCCACACATGCATTGTGAAACACAGAAAACATTTTACAGCCCAGATGGATGCATGCACTCTCTGAATCCTTTTCACTTTATTAATACAAGCCACCTGATTGTTATCTGCAGTTTATGTGAGTAAAACCAAATGAATTCTGCAATACTCAAGTACTGAATTAATAGAAAATACTGCACCTGCAGGCCAAATGAGAAAGAGGAAGTACAATTTATTTCCTCAAAGTATTTTGGGGCTTATTATGGGTAAGAGTAATGAAATGTCAGAGGCCTGACCTGTCTGGGCTGGTGTCCTTCAGCTGTCTCCGTATCGACCCAAATGGTGGTCGGTGGTCAGGGTTTTCACTCCAGCAGGCCCTCAGCAGTGAGTTGATGCTGTCATCACACTGCTGCTCTGACAGCATCGGGCGGAGGGGTTGCCCTTGGAAAGGCGTCCGCAACTGCATAATAATCTCTGAGGAAAACAGCAAAATAGAATGTTGGTTTGAGATACCATTTACCTTGCTTTGTGGTAATGTCTGACTGTCAGCCTGCCTGATCGGTCAGTCCACCACTTTGGCTCTGAATGAAATATCTCAACAAATATTGATTGATCGCCATGAAATTTGGTATTTGGACAGTCATGGTCCCCTGCTGAGTTGTAATAGCTTTGTTGCATCAGGTCAGCTAATGGCATACCAGCTAACAACAGTCCAGAGAGGTGAACGTAAATGTGAAAGACTGATGACCCGTCCTGAGTATTTCTGCCTCACCTTTGGGCTCCAGGTCGATGTCCTGGTATGGGCCAGCCTTAGAGTTGTACATGAGTTCCCACATGATGATGGCAAAGCTGTAGACATCCCCTTTGGGTGTCCCAATGTATGGGAGGCCAACCTGTCTCAAGAGCTCGGGGGCCATCCAGTACATCTCTGCAACAAGGAACAGTTAGGTTCAAATCACCTCAAACATTTACATATTTCTATTGTGATAATCATTAATGCAAATATATCGAAGACAAACTTAAAACACTGTGAGTCCAGCCACTGACCGTCATAATTGGGGTTTTCCATTGGGATACACTTGTTTTTAAACTCCCACAGTCCGAAGCCAGAGATTTTGATCTGGAGTCGACTATCCACCAGACATGTGCTGGACTTCAGGTTCCCATGAAATTTCAGGCTACTCTTGTGAATGAACTCCATTCCCTGGATCACAAATATACAGTTTTAAGTCATGTAATATTCCAAATTATAGCACATTTTCATAATTTTGCCACATAAATTAAAAAAAAAAATCAGTCATAGCCCATGGAATAACTGTAGTTTGTCTGTTTTAAGGGTCAGTAACCAAATTTCCTAGTTATTGAGTATTTGTTTCACACTGGGTACAGGTGGTCAACATTAAGTTTTATGCTCCAAATTTAAGGTATATTAGGGTCAAATTGTGGCTTTTATTGACAAATCTCTGAGTTATATCCTCTTTATTGTATATCTTGATTTTTTTAAATGGAAAATCAAAATAACATTTTTGAGAATTTATTTGCATTGGGTGGGCATGGACTCAGTATTTTGCATTATTTTATTTTAGTTCTTTATTTATTCATTTGTACTATTTTTTTAATAAATTTTGTGCTTATATCTTCATTTATTCATTTATCATTTTTTCTAATGTCCTGGTTACTGCCCTGTGCAGATTTGTGAAACTTTGTCAGAAAATCAGGTGTCTTTCCAGCAACCAACTCACAGCAATAACTTAAACTATAGCATAAATGAACGGACTCACATTTACAATGTCATAAGCAAAAGAGAGTTTAAACATCCCATCCAGCTCAACATCTGAAGCCTTTAAAACATCCTGTAGGAAAAATACCAAAGAGTAAATAAAATTATGATTCTGATTATTGAAATCAGACCAAGAATTCCCCTGCCATCTGTCTTGCAAAATTAGTTTATAATGAGGTAGAGTAACAATATATAATGTAAGTGCGAGCAAAGATTTCAAAGTATCTGTATGTAATAGAGTACAGGTTTTGTCACTGACCTTCAGACTGCCTTTCTTGCAGTACTGGATGACCAAACAGACATTTGGCGGCTCAATGCACACACCAAAGAACTGCACCAAGTTCTCATGTTTCATCTCTTTCATCTGTCTTAAGAGGTTAAGATGGTTAGGCACACAATATACCACATCATCGATAAAGAAAAAAAGGCCATGACTAAGAGCTGCACCATAGTCTTTGAGCTAAACATTTGTTTCTTCTCCAACATCATACGAATCTTACATTTTTTTAGTATTTATCTTACATATAGCTACTAAAAAACAGATGAACCCAAAAATCAAAAAAAATATTTTGTCTAGAACATCATGAGGAACTTTACCATGCTGAACTCTGTGATAACTGAAGGCTTCTGGAAATTACAGTTAACATGGTTCTTGATGTACTTGATGGCCACTTGATTCCCCTGGGTGGAAATTAAAAACTACATTAGCCAAAAGGAGATATTGTGGCACATGAAAACTGCACTGTCAAATATGTAAATTTAAAAGAAAGATTATTACATTCATTTTAACCACTTTTGTTTTTCTTGACCTATGTTGACTTTTTTCATTTTGTGGATACAATAATCAAGTCTGTCTGTTGGATGTATTAGATTTCTGAGGACTCCTCAGACAAACATCATTATGTGAACAAAATCTGCACCTATGACACGCGGTTTAATGAGAAGCCTAAAAAGATAATACTGTGTCCATTTGATGCGAATTATTCATCGAGCTAAATTCCTAAAAACTAAAAATTCCAAATGTGACTTTTGAAATAAGAAACGACACAATGTTGCTCTTACAAATTAAAACTTAAATTCATACGCGATAAACCTTTGCTCAGTTCAAGGGTTTCCATAACCTGGACCTTCCCACTATAGATGCTTAGATTCTTATAATTTTATCAATCATGCAGACCAATCAGAGATGTCTCTGAGCAGTCCCAGGTTCATTCTGCAGCAGGTCAATGACTCCATGTTTAAGCCAGAGTCATTACGATCTAGTTTCAGTGACATGAAGAACAAGGAGTTCCTGATCTCAGCATCAGAGTCAGTCTTAGATTACATGAGTAGACAGAAGACACTGAGACAAACTAAATCAGAGGAACTGTGACAAGTTCTCCAAGATGCCTGGAACAACCCACATGCAAAGTACCTTAAAAACTGTTCGCAAGTGCACCAAGGAGAACCGGTGCTGTCTCAAAGGCAAAAGGTGGTCTTAGTTACAGATTCAATTTACGTCGGTCTGCTTACTGCATTTTGTGTGAAGACAGTTGATAAATAAAAACTACTCAGGACAGTTTTTCTTACAGCATCCTCAGAGAGGAACCGAAAGCAAAACAATGGCTACACCTTAAGTTACAGGTCTTTAAGTTCCTGTAGTGCAGAAGCCCTGTGAGACTCTTGTCTACTTTTAACCTGTAACTGCCGCTTGTTGTCACTGTTCACAGATAAGTTACACAGCGTCACTTAAGTCTCTGACTAAAACTGCTACCTGGTAGAGACCTATGGTGGTGTAGACGTGTTCTTTCCCTGTCTTGTCCCTCAAGCCATAGCTGTTGTTGGAGAAAGTGGACTGGGAGCCCCCGCTCCCACTCTGACTGCCAGTGGTGCTTAGCGCTAAACCCTGAATTCCCTGGAAGAGACACAAAACACAACGAACATGCACATGAACACAAACACACATGCACTTTTTATCCTTCGACCGGACGGCGCATCTTGCTTTTCAATGCTCATACGGAGGGTTCCCTGATGATGGTGATGTCTCTGTAGTTGATGAGCCACCAGCAGGAGTCATCGAGCCTTGTCTGGAGTCGCAACTTCTGCAGAATGAGGACCCCGATGCACAGGAATGCAACTACACCAAGGACGGGGAAGGTCACAAGCAGGGCCAGCAGGGCAATGTCTGCTCCCCGTCAAGACAGTAAACAATGAAGGTGGTTAGCTTGACCCAGGTGTATAGTATACACTGATATAAAACCAGGTTTTGTGGGAAGTGTTGGTTTAGAAGGAGGCATTTCTTTCATGTTAGTTTTGTTAGTTGCTCAGCTTACCATTGATCAGCCATTCACAGAGTTCATTGTTGAAACCGCATTCTGGTTTATCAGAGGGAGGTCCTCCTTTGGGCCAAACCACAGACGCAAACATAGATGTTTGCCTGGAATGACATTTTTCTGTGATGCTTTTTGCGATGGGAAAACCTTTTATGTGTTATCAAAAAGTAAATCAATAATGCTCTTTTACCGGATATTTTTGCTGTGACTGTCAAAATGGAGAATGGACACAAACTTGGGGATGTCTCCCGTGTGCTGCAGGTCATAAATGGAATAGTCCAGATTTCTCTCCCCCTCCTGGTCGAAGTGGACCAGTCCGGAGGCACCTGTGGTGAGAATTCGTTATTGCATCAAACTGTCTGAGTGAGTGAAACTACAACCTGTTAAGAAGTCGGTTTACCCAAAGAAAACATATTTTGTTACTCACCCTATGCAGATAGCTTTGTTTTTACATAATATATCTATCTATGAGATCTCAGCCACCAGAGTTGGAACTACTCGGAGCTACTTGGAACTACTTGAAATTACTTGGAACTACTTTCAAGTACGCTGCATACTTGGCATTGCAGTATAGACCGGTCTCCAAATACATTTACTGCAGCAGATACCGACCATTAAATCGAATGTTATTCTTATTTTTCAGTCTCTGCAGCAGCTCCCATCCATCATGAGGGTCTTTCCCATCTTTGAGGACTTCCTTCAGCCCCATCGCGTAAAGAAGCACTGCGTCATGCAGGTAGGCAGCGTAGGGGCTCACCTGAAATAACACAAACAAACTCGCAGCATCTGTGGTTTTTCCTTTGAGCAGAAAGAACGTGAGTGTCTTAACATTCGGAGATCTTGATAATATACTTTTCACATTTGATTGTCATGGGTTCTCACCTCTCGTTCAGATGTCAGGTTGCTCCTAAACGGATGCCCTCTCAGCCTTTTAAAAACTTGCTCAAAAAAGTCATAGTACTCATAGCCTTCGTAGGATTTCTGGCCAATGATAAAGGTCATGTCAAAAGCTCTCATGGCAGCTTGGTTTTCTGTGCTGTTCAAGGCATGTTTCCACAAGTTATCCTGCTCAGGAAAAAAAGAATAATATGACACACATCCATCACTGGTTAGCAAAGAGATGTGGAGGATAATAAGTTTCATAATTTGATAGGAAAGATTTAAGTGGGAAGATGATTCTATGAAACACACCGATAGCTTCTGGCTGTACATGTGTGGTATAGTAAGTGATTACAAGCTTTCTCATTGAAAAGAAATGCTTTCTTGCAGTTTTGCTTATCATACTTGTAACACTAGGAGTTACTGTACACTGCTTCTCTATTTCCAAGTCTTCAGCTGGTGAGGGTGCTGCCTTTTTTCCCTGTGAATCATTAGCCTTAACCCAAGTGTTTGAAAACCCCTCTTCAGCATAATCTTTTCCAAACAAGTCAGCTGGAGATGGCATTTTCAACCAACCCTAATTGGGCCAAGGTGATTTGATATGTGAAACTTGCTTTTGTCGGCCTCTGAAATCAGTGGATCCGTTCGTTCAAACGTGAACAAAGTGTAGTTAATAAGTGGGAAAAAGAAGAAAAAAAGAAACCATATGCAGATTGGCTAGTGTTAAAAATGCTTTAATGGACAGATCCACATTTTTACATGTCTAGTAGTAGTAGTAGTAGTAGTAGTAGTAATTATGATAATAGTCCTACAGCACCGTTCAACCTTGAGTGCTTTACATACAAACGAATGAGAGCGTAAAAAGCAAATAATCATGACATTTGAAATAAAAATAAGGATAAAAGCTGTAAAATAAGATATAATAGTAATAAAATATGATAATGAATATGTTTTTATAAGACAACATTAGATAATGACCACGAAATGATGTAAAATGACTAAAAAGAGACAGAAGGATGACCACAAAATGATTAAAAATTACCAGGAAATGACCACATAATTATACAAAACAAAAACAATGGGATACAAAATGAAGAAAAATGACTACGGAGAGACAGAAGGAAGACCACAAAATAATGCAAAGCAACAAATAAGAGATACAAAATTATGGAAAATTATTACAAATTGATAAAAAACAACTACAAAGAGATACAATATGATGTAAAGGGACAATAAAGAGATAAGGGATGACCACATGAAGACAAAATGACCACAAAACGACTACAAAATGACTACAAAGAGATAAAAAATTAAATAAAACGACAACAAAGAGATACAATATGAACAAAAAAAGGCAAAATGACCACAAAAGGATTTAAAATGACTATAAAGCACTAAATAATTACAACATAATGTAAAATGACAACAAATGGGTACAAAATGACCACAACATGACAACGAACAGCACAGCTATTCAGTGGTTGCCAAATTCCCAACCCCGGGTGTGACTGTGTTATAAAAGTTTTACTCACCACGCCGCCACTGACCTCAAAATGCTGCACCACGAAGAAGACGTAGTCGCCATTCATCAGACCCTGTCGCTCAGCCTCCAGCAACAGAGCCATCGAGTCCTCTCTGTTTGTGAGCACCACAATGACTGGAGGACGGAGGGCCACAGGACGGCAGGAGACATTAGACAAACAGAGAAACAGTGGCCAGATCAGAGCGGGGAAAAAAAATACAAACGGAAAAGGTTGTTTTAACAGAGCCAAAAAAGTGCTTGTAGAAAGAGTCTTCTCACCTCTGGCGACTGTTGAGATGTACCTAATGTTTCGATAAACGAGGTGGAGGTTGCTGGTGTCAAACTGGATGGTCGCG
Organism: Istiophorus platypterus; assembly: GCA_016859345.1. Lineage (NCBI taxonomy): Eukaryota > Metazoa > Chordata > Actinopteri > Istiophoriformes > Istiophoridae > Istiophorus > Istiophorus platypterus. Next base: position 16,512,827 of record CM029119.1, read on the forward strand.
GTCAGTTTGAATTTAGCTCTCAGTGGATTCTCCACCGTTTTCCACAAAGCGTCCACTTTGTCCCAGGTATTTGAGTCTAGCCCGCCGCCGATCATCGCCACGTGGCTCCAGCCGAAGAACTCCAGGGTCTTCACCAGGACCTCCGAGCTTCTTTTGAGGGGGGGCACTATCTTGATGTAGGAGCTATAGATTTCGCCGTTGTCCATTTTGGAGGACTGCCCCACGAACCCGAACATGGGGATGTTCCACGTTGATGCAATGAGACCAGTGACCTAAAGAGAAACAGACGATTAAAACAATTCTGTAACTCACGATTTACATAAAAATCATAGAAAAGCAAAGTAACTGGTAGCTATGAATGTCAGAATGTACTTTGCTACTTTCCAACACTGCAACTCAACCAGAAAAACACAGTGAAACAACAAAAGTACAATTATGACTCTGTAAAAGGCTCTTGATCAGCTTCTGACAGGTGTTTCTGTTTTTTTTTGTCAGCTGCGTGCTGAATCCCAGAAAGCCTTTTAATTAGGGCTTCAGGGCTGCCAGATTGTGGAAAATCCTCCATCATCATGACATTTTGCCTGTTTGTTTCCATCAGGGAGTTTGGCCACTTGTCTTCTGGAAAAAGACGTGCAGGACATCAGGATTAACATTCGCTCGTAAACTGCTGATTAACATTAACACCCTCAGACTTACTAGGGTATAACTTTTATTACCTTATACCTTATACCTTTACCTTATACCTTATATTGCCTTATAGAGTTTCACTAGCTGCTGATATGCATCCACAACTTAAAATATTGTAAACATAGAGAAAACAATAGAGTAAATGTGAATTGAATTGATAGAAGGAGCTGTTTTTATTACACTTTTAAGTTGAGAAGTTGCATCAGTGTTCCCTGTTTAACTGATTTTTCTGTTCGGTAATAATACATAAACCATTAATAAGTACTTAGTGTTTCTTTCTTTCCAATACGTCATCGGGGCTTGCAGTTATAAATCTTAGAATGACAGTAAGAAAGAGCCTTGGGTTTCCCCTTTTTCTAATGATCCATCAGCATAAATCATGTGCCGTTATCAAGGTTAAGAAATCACAGCTTCTGTGATCCTTCAAGTCTGTAGTATAAAATATTATTGATGTAAAAAGCATTGGTAAATGATGTATTAACCATGAATAAATCTATTGATTACAGCTTATAAATTCTTTATAAATGATGCCTTATCTGAATATGATAAACAAAAACTGAATAACCTCATAACTTATAGGATTTATAGTAATTATACCAAGGTATTTCCAATAAACTGGCAATTGGGTGTATGAACTGAACAGAAGTGGACCAAAGACAGAAACCTGTGGAATTCCTGTTTGCTGTCTAAAAAAGTGACACGCACAAAAAAGACCAATACATCAGTAATCGGTTTCCATTTTTACACACATCACACACCTCATCACATCAGAAGAATTAATACCTCAGCCTCTGCGGGACACGCCGGTCCAAAGAGCGCGGACACGTTCTCTTTCCACACCTGCTGGATGAATCCCCCCAGGGAAGCTTTGGGATTGCAGTCTGTGTCCGTGTACACAAAGTCCAGACTGTAGTTCCCCAGGAAGGAGGGATTTGTGTTCACCTTCTCCACGGCTATCTGAATGGCCGAGCCCAGCCGCAGGGCGCTGAAGGGGTAGGACAGGTTCCAGGGGGCCTGGAAGCCAATGAGCAGCTTTTGAGGCTGGGACCCATCCGCGCTGTTGTTAACGGGGGCGGCGGCGGGGGCGGTGGTGGTGGCAGTCCAGGCGAGTGCAAAGTGAAGCACAAATGTGTGGCTCATGCCAGTACAACATACTGCCCTCGGCATCCCTCTCATCCTATTAGTTGCTTGATGCCGCGTGGGCTTAAATACCCAACTTCTCCGGGGTTGCTCGGCAGTTTGGTTGGGGAGGAGACAATGTAAATGTGTGCAGGAGAGTGGGAGGTACGAGGAGCTGTAAGTCCACCAGTGTCTATCCTTTTCTATGGTGTAATCTTCATTGGAGAATGTCCTACACTTGACTGTATGTTCTTGTAAACCTACCATCATCAAAATTCAAGGGATGTCTTCAAAACAATCAAGGAGTACTTTTTTCCCCATAAACACATTACTCTTAAAGTAAATGATGATTAAAACTAGTCTCGATGCATGTAGTGCTTAAAGTGTAGAGCAGATTTACATCTGTATAAGGGCTGCAACTAGCGATTATTTTCTCAACTAGTCGATTAATCCTTTAATCCCTAAAATGTAAGGAAATAGTGACAATCGCTATTTCTTTTTTCTTTTGCAAGGCGTCTTCAAAAGTCTTATTATGTCCCATCACCAGTCTGAAAGCCAAAGGTATTAAGTTCAATATGATATAAGGCAGAAAAGAGGAAGGAAATCTTCATATTAAGGAGGCTGAAAACAGCTTTTTTTAACTTTATCGATTAATCAATTATCAACATGTTGACTCAATGGCTCTGATTTGTTCACATTTGTTTCACAGAAACGTCTCAGCAAAAACTGAGTGAGCTCTTTGCAATAAGAAATAACTAATTTCTGCATAGCCCTATTCTTTGTTTTTTTTTTGTTACACTCAGATATAATCAAGACAGGTTTGCTAAAATAATGATTACATTTTTATCAAGTGCAGATTGGTAAATTTCAAGAGGTACGACATCCAGTCTGCCTGGAGTTATTGCTCATAAATCCAGTGTTAAAGTTCGTCATAAACTCTTATCTTTAACAGGGACACACTTCTGCAGCAGGCAAACAAATACAGAGGAGCAGGCATGGAAAAAGACTGTAGACTGATCTATTTCAATAATGTGGGCTGATTTAATTAACAATTCTTTCTTCGAGACAATCCAGCAAAAAAAAAACCCAAAAGTGAAAACCGTGTTGTGGATCTCCCGGGAGTGTTATCTGCAAAAAAGACCAGATGAGGCTGGCAGGCTCGGCCTTGCCTGGCGCAGAGAGGTTCCCCACACCTGTGTGCAGTTTAAGGAGCTAATGACGACAGGTGGGCAGATTGTACATTAGTGGTGTTGCTGGCCTCAGCTGCTTTTTCCCAGGGGGATCCCTGTTCAGCCTGTCCCCACACCGCCTCTGCTAATCCCACCAGGTAACCTTTCAAAGCTTCTCCTAATGAACCTTTGCCTTCAGCTCGCTGTCTGGCAGAATCAGATGATTCCGTACAAGCAAACATGATTGGAAGTTCAGCAGTTGTGTTTGTACTTTGGTGAGTGAATATAAAAAGCTTAGTGAGGGGAAGGTTTTGTCAAAATGTATTGCATCTACCTGTCTTTCACTTAGTTTTCTTTAGATGAATGGATCTGAAAAAATAACTCTCCTAACTAATTCAAAACAAATTGTGTTTTGTTTTTAAAATTTCTTAAGGCCGGAACTCATCACAGGCTTTACATACATTAAAGGGAGGCTAAGCAACTTTTAAAAGACGAGATATTGTTTTTCATCTAATCAAGAGCTAGATATCACCATGGACTGGGAGTTTATTCCTTTCACTGTTGTAGTAAAAGTGCTCGGATGTTTTTAAATAAATTTTAGATGTTCTGGAAAGAACCACAAGCCACAGTAGTTTTTTCTTACAAATCTAATGCTGAGCGAAGGCACCATCACTACACCCATCAGTGTCATCAGGTGGTGTAATTTCCAATTTTTCTCACTTAAGTGTTGAGCATTAAATACAACAGACACAGAGAGGCTGTAGAGAATCTCCCGATAAGAGAGAAAATGTCTCAGACCTAAACTGAAATAAACACAGGTGAATGGGAAATTGGTCTCAGACATTTGGAGTCTGTGTGCGTCTGTGCGTGGAGGTGTTTGGGTTTTGTTTTTTTTTTTTCTAAAGTACTGTTGCTAAGGGTATTACTTTTGTCAGTTCAGATTAATCAATGATTGTTCAGCGTCCTTAAATAGTTTGTAAATCTAGACGGCAACTAGGAGCACAGCTCCGGAGACAGTTTCACAGAGATTTCTTATTTCAAACATTAAGTCAGACTTCAGATTGACGTCGGAATTCCTCTTGACTGACTTAACTGGGGCTAATTTTCTGTGCGTTCCGGATAAATTTAAAATTTATTATTTTTCTTAATCCAAAAAAACAAAACATGGCTCCCTTCACTCCAGCAGATTGATGTTCTGGAAGAATTTAAATATTTATAGGGAAATTTTATAAGATTTTTATATTTATAATATAATATTATAATATTATTATATAACATTTTTACAAGAACATTTTACAGGGAAACTTCAGCAAAGACTCTTAACAATACAAGGGCTCAAAATTAAGACTAGCATAAAACTATAAAACTACAGACTCCAGGGGCCTTTATCATGAAAATACTTTTATTTAGTCTTATAAAAGTTAAAATATTTTCATGAAAAGTAATGACTGACTTATTTTATGCCTCTTCATTTTATACATGATGGATATGATGGTCATTTTTTTGTTGAAACAGCCTTAGGGAACTGGTGATTCAACTGACAGTTGTCTTTATTAATTTTGTTCACCTCATTTACATCAGTGAGTCAAGGCTAGATAAACAATTTACAAACTTAATCATCAGGCAGTTGAATCACTTTGAATCAACGAAATGAACCTTGTAAACTTTGTGAAGGGAGGCTTTATTGCTGGACTGTTTTTATATTGCATTCTAATCTGGTTTACCTGTTAATTGACCGGCAACTGAGCGGAACAGCAGCGACGACATTGTGAGTAGTTTTAGGATTTTACACGAGGCAAAAGATTTCTGCTGGAGATATTGGGGCTGAGGGCTTTGATGCATGTGTTTTTTTTTGTTTTAAGTTTTGATTTATCCAGAATTCTTAGCTAATCTGTCCTACTCAAGAAAACTTTGTGCAACAGATGGGTTTTGGATGTTTATCTTAAGTTAAAACCGAAGCCACGGACGAAGACTGCCTTTGTGAAATTGTGTGCTAATGTTAAAAACTCGCTAAAACTAATTGATTGAATACAACCTCTTGTATTCAATCGAGACTATACTGCATAACTAATGCAATCTTCAAATATCTTAATTTTTGTTTCAATGGTTTTTTTGTTTGGCATATAGGTTTGTTTTAAAGGACTTTGAACGTGATAAACAGCAGATAAGAATATTGACCTTTCAACAGCTGCAGCATCTTGGCCTTTTCTGGACTCTCCTGCAGATGAAATGTCAAGTCAATCTGTCTGAAATCAGAGTATCTATTGGTTGGTAGAGCAGTTTAAGTTAAAAAACAAACAAACAAAAAAACAAAGTTGTGAGCAGCTTAGCAAACTGCAGAATACACACTTTTAATATTTAATATACAAACCTCGGATAGTTTGCTCGTGCTCAGGCTTCCTTTATCAGTGGAAGTGATGCTGGCCAAGGTTCAAAGGTTCCTTTTTTTTTTTTTTTTTTTTTGAGTTGTCATTCAACGGGTGTCTCTCTTCAAAGCGGCAGAAAAGGATCTGCTGTGCACACACACACCACCACACCACCTGCCAACCTGCCAATCAGCTGGGAGCTGAAGGGAACACCTGAGTGGATCGACGGCAGGTAGGCGAGCCATAGTAACATCAGGCGTCTGCTGCTTTAATCAGCCTGTTGTGTTTTAACCGGGTCCATTTTCAAAAACTAATAATGGATTTGACAGATGATGTTTGTACAGCAGCCAAAATATTATTGTACAATGTAAAATCTTAAGCTTTGGTAGGTAGCGTTATCGTTTTAACCACCAGTTCCATATTGATGTCTAACTACAATGTTGAATTAAAATGCGGTAAAAGCCATGCAAAATGTCATGAATGTCCCAGTAATACTTGGTATTTTTGCATGACCTTGGCGTAGTTCACAATTTTGACTTGTGACCCAAGGTGCCTCAAAGGTCAGAACTTCATTTAATGCTCATTAAGAAGAATGGAAATATATATTTTTAAAACTTTCAGACTCGTCTCAATCTCACGCAGAAAGAGTTTAACAGTTTAACTGCTAATTGCAATGTGTAAATATTCCAACATCACGTTAAGGCTTTCCCTGCATTTATGGGCTGTAAGCTTACATGGGCTGGACTCTATCTTGGGAGTGATTAGGACCAACCTTTGCACAAGTCACGTTGACTTTGGCCTCAAGTTATTGTGCAGACATGAAGAGCAGTGTAGGAATGCAAGGAATTGCACAATGGGACTTTACGGTGTACATTGTTAAATATGGTGTCCTATCAGACGATTGAAATTGGTCTTTGAACTGTAACCCATCAACATTTCTCTGCGCCCTGGCAGACCAGGCACCATGGACTTTCTCTTCCAGCTGCTGTTCTCCCCGCTCCCAACCCCAGCCATCATCTCCCTGTTTGCCCTGGCAGCTGCCACCCTGTTTTACCTCAACACACGGCCCATTCCCATCCACACCCCCGTCGACCTCCACCGGCAAACTCTGGGGATCAAGGTAGAGAGGGTTGCGCCGATGGAGGTTCGGTACACCCTATGAACAGCATAGCTTATTTAGCAGTATTATCAGTGAAGTGCTTCTGCTTGACTTCCTCCAGGATGGAGCGAGGAAGACCGCCTTGCTCGAGGGGAACAACAACCTGTTTTCATACTGCTATGATGACGCCAAGACCATCTACGAGGTTTTCCAGAGGGGGTTGAGAGTTTCAGGTGATGAAGCCGCCTTTACTTTCTCTTGCTGACGGTTCTCACAAGATTGGCCTTCATGCTACCAGCCTCCTTTTTTAGTATTTCTCTGGTACGCTAGCAATTCATGAAACTTCTCCTTTATCCCTTAAATTTGTGACTATCTGCAAATCCCTGTCCCTAACGTCAAGGTTTCGTCTTGTATGTCATTAGAATGCTGAAGTCAATGCATCAGGCCAAGTAATAGTCTTGCAAACAGACCCCAAGTAAAAACAATCACTCTTGTCGGTAGCTTTAAACAAGCAAGATATAGGACGGTAAATTGTTGGCTTTAGAGCTGTATTTACAGTATCCTAAGCCACACGTCTCCTGGCTATAGATTCATATTTAATGGACGGATATAGTATTGATATTCACTCTTGGCAAAATGTCAAACTATTCCTTCAGAATAAGGATCTCATGGTTAGTCAAAATCTAAATGTACCGCTGTGGAGATTCAGTGTTAAATATTGTAATCCAGTGCATGGTGTGATTGCCCCCCCCCCCCCCCAAAAAAAAAAAAAACATGTCAATGTCTGTCTGCTGTCTGGTTCACAGGTAACGGACCATGCTTGGGCTACAGGAAACTAGGAAGGCCTTACCAGTGGTTAAAGTACAAACAGGTAACACAACATCCATCAACTGGGAAAACACGGGGGGGGGGGGCACAACTGTGAATTTTGGCTGACTTTTTTTTTTTTTTTTTTGTCCTCCCCCCTCCACTTCCTGTCGGTGAAAGGTTGCTGATAGAGCGGAGCACCTGGGGTCAGGGCTTCTTCATAGAGGTCTGAAGCCAAACCAAGAGACTTTTATTGGGATCTTTGCTCAGAACAGACCTGAAGTAAGTGAAGTCCGGGTTGTTTTTTTGGGGGGGGTTTTTTGTAGAGGGGTCATCTTCAGTTTTCCTAACTTTGCTGTTTCTCTGGTCATTCGTAGTGGATTATTGGTGAGCTGGCCTGTTACACATACTCCATGGTAGCGGTCCCCCTGTACGACACCCTGGGTCCTGAGGCCCTTGTGTTCATTATCGACCGAGGTAATTGGAGCTTCTGTCTACACTTTTAATGCCACTAATTACAGAGCCGGTACTGAGTCCAGTAACTCGCTGCCCCCCCCACACACACACACCCGTGGGGATTTGTATCAAGCATGCTCTAATCTCCTCTCACTTATTTATCATACCCCCTCCTTCAATCTGTGCTTCATTTTGCTTTCGATTATCTGATCACTTCTGGACAATTTATCACAAAACAAGGAGCTTGACTTTTACGACAAGTCTGCTCTAATAATACTGCTGGTCCTGATTTTTATAAATACTGATTTTTTTATTTTTTTTTTTAAATTGTTTTTTTTTGTTTTGTTTTTTGTTTTTTTTAACTCTGAACCATAACTGAAACTACAAGACTACAGTGTTGACATACTTGCCTCATAAAGGCAGTGGTGTCAACTTTTGCCATTATTTGTACCATGAACTTTAGCGGTAATAAGGCTCAATTGTTCTCCTTTCAGCGGAGATCTCCACAGTGCTTTGTGACAATCAGAACAAAGCGGAAACGCTGCTGCAGAACCGGGAGAGAGGCCAGAGCCGCGTTCTCAAAACCATCATCATCATGGACCTTTTCAACTCAGAGCTGGTGGAGAGGGGAGCCAAGTGCGGGGTGGACATCGTGTCCATGCACGACGTGGAGGTAACGCGTGCTGAACAAAAATAAGTGGTTATTGGTGACTCATTGCTCCCTGGCTTCAGTTTTGAGAACGAACAATTTAGTTTAGGTTCTTACCTGATCCAATTTCTGTTAGAAGAACATTATTGGAAACATGTTGGTGTTTTTTTTTTTTTTGTTTTTTTTTTTATGTTCCCTAGGCTCTGGGGAAAAGGAACCTTCAAAAGCCAGTTGTAAGTTTCTGAGAGATTCATGTTGTTTGTTTTTTTGAGCTTTAACCAGCTGCATGCTGTTCTGATGTGCTGATTTCATGCCCCAACAGCCTCCAAAACCCGAGGACCTCAGTATCGTTTGCTTCACCAGCGGCACAACAGGTGATCTCTTTTAAATTTCCAGGGATTTATTTAACCAGCGGGCTATGATTTTTTTTTTTTTTTTTTTTTTTTTAATAAATCAAAATGAAAAAACTGCACTTAAAAGCAGCCCAGTGCCTCCATGACGTTTTAAAATGTCAAATATGAGCACACAGAATGAACGTTATAATCATGAAAACCATGCGCAGCCATGGTTGAGTTGCATTTTGGCAACACTAGGGCAGGGATGGCAATGTCAGTCAGTTGTTCCATCACTTTGGTCCAGACTGAAAATATCTCCAACAAATTTTTATTTATTTTTTGTGCAGAGATTCGTGGCTTCCCAAGGAACCAATTCTAATGACTTTGTTGATCCCGACTTTCCTCGTCATGACACCTTCTACGTTGACATTTGTGGTTTTGAGTGAAATGTCACGACAAATATGGGTTAGGCCCATAAAACTTGGCCCACACTTCCATGTCCCCCTCAGGTTGATTTTTTTAAAACCATGGTGATGCCCTGACTTTTTATCAGCTGCTTTCTGAATGGTCAAAACTTTAACATTGTCCGAGTTCGTTTGTGGCCACATACCTGCAAAACCTTGCATTCCCATCAGCCCCAGGTGTATTTTATGTTTGGTGCTAATTAGCAAATGGTAGCTAAGTTTGGTATATTTGGTAAACTCTGTACCTACTAAACATTAGCATGCTGACATTAGCCTTCGGTGCATTTAGTGCATCTAGTTAGGCCTGAGTTGCTAGCATGGTTGTAGTGTTAGTCTTGTTAAATGCTGCATTTATATCACTTAAATGAAAAACTACTTGTTTTTCCAAGGTGTTGCCTGGAAATTAAACTTCAAGTTTCAAAGGGCAAAATATTTTTGCATTTCTTTTCTCAGGAGACCCCAAGGGAGCAATGCTGACCCATGAGAATGTGGTCTCTGACGCTGCAGGTGTCATCAAAAGCTTTGAGGTATTTGATTTTTTTTTTTTTTTTTTTTTTTTTTTAAAAAAGGTAAAATTATGGATATGTACCCCTCAGGCCCATTTTAAGAGTCTGAAGCAGGCACTTAATATAAATGTAGATTTCTTTGTAAATAAGAACTATTGCTAACAGAGCCCTTGTGTCCAACAGACATCAGTAATTCCAAGTACCGAGGATGTCAGCATTTCATTCCTGCCCTTGGCGCACATGTTTGAGAGAGTTGTACAGGTAAGAAGTTCATCAATTCACCAAAGTGTGTTTACAATCCCTGTATCTATAAATGAGATTATATTTTTAAAAAATGACACCTAGGGCTGCACTAAAAACTTTTTGTCATGCAGACAGTGGTGTACGGATCCGGAGCCAGGGTGGGATTCTTCCAGGGTGACATCAGACTGCTGCCAGACGACATGAAAACCCTGCAGCCCACCATTTTCCCAGTAGTTCCCCGACTTCTCAACCGTGTCTATGACAAAGTTGGTAGACGCAACAACCGCCACCTCTTTCCTCTCCAAAAGCTCCAGTTTATTTAAAATGCCGCAATTTCCCTTTTTTTTTTTTTTTTCCCCTCTTTCCTCGTAATTAGATCCAGAGTGGAGCCAAGTCACCTTTCAAGAAGTGGCTTCTGAACTACGCCGTGGAGAGGAAATACACCGAAGTCAAGGAGGGCATCATCAGGAACAACAGCATATGGGACAAGCTCATCTTCCGCAAAGTCCAGGTACCACCGCTGTTCGCACGAATGTGGCTCAGGTGACAGAGAGACGTGAGTTCACTGAGAGTCAATGTGCTCAACCTTGACTACAGGAGTCCCTGGGGGGGCATGTGCGGGTCATGGTGACCGGAGCGGCTCCCATATCTCCCTCCGTTCTCAACTTCCTCAGGGCTGCTCTGGGCTGTCAGGTAACAAACACTTAATCCTTCCTCTGTCATGTGACTCCAGACACTTCCATGTCAACAGATAGATTAAAAATAAATAAATAAATTTAGGACCCTTGGTATTTGTCTAATTTAGCTTCTAGATAAATAATTCGGAAAGTTTGAAAGAGGGCAGTGCTGATTCAGTTTATAAACCAGTCGCGTGAGGTGCCTGGACCCATGGTGAACTGTTTGTTTGCAACAAATCAGCACCGAAGCACTGCTTTTTTTTTTTTTTGAGTTTGCACAGAGGCGTCCAGCTGGCACTGGTCGCCGCTTACTGTCGTGATAACCTGGTCACGCTGCTCTGATTTTGACCGGCACTCATAGATCTTTGAGGCGTACGGCCAGACGGAGTGCACAGCCGGCTGCACCTTCACCATGCCAGGGGACGCCACCTCAGGTACGAAGTTCGGAGGCAACCTGAGTTCAGCCTCAACTGTTTATTTACCCCATTTTTTTAAATGCAGGTAATTCCTTAATGTTGGCTATTAAACAAGCTCACCTTCATGTATTCTAAAAAAATTTTCTGAAAATCTGGTAATAATGAAACATGGCACAGATAATGGTGAACAAAAGCAATGTCCTCCCGACATAACTTAATTTTTCATTTTTAACCACAGGGCATGTTGGGGTGCCGCTGCCCTGTAATGTTGTGAAATTGGTGGACGTCGAGGAGATGAACTATTTCGCTTCAAATGGAGAAGGGGAGGTGAGTTTGTGCAGTCGGAGTCTTGGATTCATTCAACCAGTTGCCCAATGAGATGAAAGTCACACAGGAAAGAACTGAAGTGGATGGATCACATCTGCAATGAATCAAACGCACATCACGAGCGGTTTCTCTAAATTAATGGGATGTGGAGGAAATGTAGTCAATTACTTTTAAACCTATAATGTTGTAAGGTCCGTTTGAGCCAACCAGAGTAGGGACCTTGAGAAATACTTAGGGTTTATTGCAGTTTACACTTTTATTTTTTATTTGGAAAATAATTATAAAATGCTGTGATATCTCGCCACAGTTCCCATAATTCTGAGGCTGCAAATTGTAAACTGGCACCATTTTTAAAAGTGCACAGAATTAGCTATTAGCAATTCCCATCTGCAGTGTAGCTATGGATGTATAGAGGACTGTCACTGGATTTTAATTTAATTTTTTTTGATCCTGTGGAAAACTTAAAGATGTGGCAACTCTCAGGCAAATTTGGGAAGTATAAACTTTTTCCCCCTCCCCCATATGGTTTCTAAGTGGCTTTCTGGACAATTTAATGCAAGTTAATCTGCATGTGTGTTCACATTAGATTGTTTATCACACATTACTTTTTTTTTGAATGAAATTGAAGCATAAAAATGATATCTCAATAGACTGAAATATCACTGTATAGTTTCCCAGTAGTGTTAATGAAGGGTCAGATCCATAGCTTATACATTCTTTCTTCTAAGAACTTTTATTTTCAAATAAAATGTGTTAAATGGTCTGTTTTTTTTTTAACTGTCTTTTCCAGGTTTGTATCAAGGGTAGAAATGTGTTCAAGGGTTACTTGAAAGACCCAGAGAAGACTGCAGAGGCCTTGGATAAAGACGGCTGGCTCCACACCGGGGACATTGGAAAATGGCTTCCAGTAAGAAAAGCCCCCCCCCCACACACACACACACCACTACCTATAAATGAGTCAAGCGATTGGTTCAGCGTTACCACAGCCTGAATAAGCACAACCACAAGCTCCTCTGCACCAGATACAAAATGCTTGTGGAGGGAGCGAGAGAGCGTTAGTTCAATACTTGAAGAAAGAGATATCAAGTGAAGCCAAAGTTTTTATAATTGAAGAGTTTTGAAAAACAACTTCAACTTTCATTGGGTTCAACCACATCTTGCTTTGTTTTTACACTTTGGATTTTTGCATCAGTTAAACAAGATGACACAAACTGTTGAGCTTTGGAGAGGATGGTGGTATGAATCTTTCAAAAACTGTTTTTGACCAGAAAGCAAATAAGTGCATTTCCCAGAATGTCAAACTATTGTAGGCCAATGACTGAATGTGACACTGGCACTTTTGTGTGGATATGTTACAATCATAAAAAGCACAATGTGAGTTCAGCAGATAATTTCAGAGAGGCATGGAGACAATATTAAGGATTTTAAAAAAATAAATAAAATCATTAATGTTCATCCTGCGAAGTTACGTCTGCAATCTAACCATTCTGTTAACAGAGTGGCGTCCTGAAGATCATCGACCGGAAGAAAAACATCTTCAAGCTGGCTCAGGGCGAGTACATAGCACCGGAGAAGATTGAGAACGTGTATGTGCGCAGTGGACCGGTGGCCCAAGTGTTTGTGCATGGAGACAGTCTACAGGTATGACCCCCCCCATGTTGGCATCTGCACATACAGCTCATACACTCTCCGTCCCTAATTTTAATAAAGGATAACAAAGCTTTTTTTTTTTTTTTTGTGTCTGAAGTCTTGCCTGGTTGCCATTGTCGTACCTGATCCTGAGGTCCTGCCAGGCTTCGCCAAAAATCTTGGGTTCCAAGGCTCCATCGAAGACCTCTGCAAGAACACGGTAAAGCCTCTGCCTTGTGCCCCCCCTTTTTTTTTTTTTTTAATTTATTTTTTCCACCCAAAGCTGCTGGGGGGGGGGGGGGTCTGCAACAAAGGGGATCATTAACACTAAAAGAAGCCAGGTGGACCGGTCCCATGTGCTCGCTGTAAAACCCATAAAACACGGTGTCTGCAAATCTAATTGAATATTTTAAAAGTAGACAGCTGTTGTTGAGATGGATATTTATAGCTAAAGGATTATTCATTTCAGTGCTTTTAACATTGATCCTCTTTTCTTCACAGGAAATTAAGAGAGCCATTATTTCAGACATGACCAAACTGGGCAAAGAAGCAGGGCTCAAGTCCTTTGAGCAGGTAACGGCTCCTTATGACTTTTCCAACTGAAACAACTTTATACATAATGTAAATGCAAGTCAGATATTATCAGGGAGACTCGCAGTCATTGGCGGTTGTGCAGTTCTAATTTAAAGAAACTAATCAAATTGGGTAATTTTTGTACTTTTCTGCACGTTGAACTCTACAAGCATCTGCTCCCCCTGGAACTGATTCTTATTGGTTTTGACAAATTTTTAAAGGGAAAATCGTCTCAAATGTGGAAACTGAAACTTTAGGTGGTCATTAAACTTCGAGCACAGATTTATTTATATTTTCCCTGGTGCTCTGGTGCTCAACCTTTCACTAAACCTGGCTCAGTTCCCCCTCTGGTGGTTAAAGTGAGCAACTGACTTATCCTCTCCTGTCTCTTTTTCATGCCCCATTTACCTTAATTAATTAGTCCAATAACAACACCTTCAAAACAGTCTCTCTTGCAGCATTTTTAAAACCAAAGTTTTTTTCATTAAGTTACCATCTTTTAACACTGTTGTATCCAAATTCCATTATGATTTATGTCCCCGGACCTCCCCGATGCAGGTGAAAGACGTGTACCTCCACCCAGAGCAGTTCACCATCGAGAACGGCCTGTTGACTCCCACGCTGAAGGCCAAGCGGGCCGAGCTCAAAGCCCTCTTTCAGCCACAGATCGACCGACTATACGCTGTCATGCAATAAACGGAATGAACCAACCTACCTGCTCTGGTTGTACTTTTTAAAGTTGATTTTTAAAACATGAATCAATTCACCCCTTGTGCACCAGCCTCCCTGACAAGACAGATCGTGTGTGTGTGTGTGTGTGTGTGTGTGTGTGGGGGGGGGGTGTTTTGGCCTTCACGGCAACAAACATTGCTGAGGCCTGAGTCACCTGAGAGAATGAGGATCTGTGAAACTCATTTGCCTGACTAACACTGCAGTGCAGGTCTGAGGGTTTGAGCTGGACGGGCTCCTTGGCCACAACCTGAGAAAATCATCCTTCATCTGAAGTCCGGGGTTTCTGCACTGGGCTGAGGAGCATCGTATCTGAATGTGCAAAAGTAGTGGCGTAAAACGTACTGGACTGCAGGGAGGTAAAAGTAGCAGGAAAATCAAAATACTGAAGGAGATTTTTTAGATATTTGAACATTAAGTCCAGGATTGAGTAAATGTACTTAATTTGGACAAATTTAGTGTCACACATTGTTGGTACTATAATAATTTACAAAAAACCAAACTTCTCAAGTTGCACTTTAGCATTTGGAAATTATTGCAATCTGCACAACAGGGGCCGAGATGTCATCAGTTTAAGTCCCTTGTACGGGTCAAGCTCCTAAAACTCAGGATCCTACGGTTCCCATAATGCAACTTGGAGCACCTCTTCTCACGCCATGTTCCCATTGGAAGAGATTCCTGTGGTTGCACAGCTGTACAGCTGATTGCAGATTTGGTCGTGAGGATTTAAATGTCAAACCAAAACATAGATTTAAATTTCTTTTTATTTTGTATACAATGATGACTCTGGCTGATGGGAGGTGTTCACGTTTATCCAGTTTTCAGGTCTCAGCTTGGGGGGGTTGGTATGTTTCCCGGCTGTAATTGCAAACCTGGATGGCAATGGGAGGTCAGAGCCTCTCGTCTGAGGAATCCGGATTCCCCTCGTTACGTCATCGGGGTTAGGACTGGTCTCCATCTGTAAATCCAGTGGAGTTCCCCTTTGAGTGTTTACCATGAGGCCAGTGATGGAGAAAAGGAACAAATGGCCCTCGCTCTCCGTGGTCGGACCGGAGCCTTCGCTCTGAAAGGGGCGTCTGGAGACGGTTTCCTGGGCCAACGCTGCCCTCCTGTGTCACAGAACCAACATGGCAGGAGCAGGCGCCTCCTGTGTGGCCGCAGTGATAAACGGTGTCATGTCGGTACCTGAAGGGATTGAATGGCAAAATGAACGCAGGCGTTGGACGATGCTTCGACGACTGGAGGATTGTGAAATCGAAAACACCACCTTAGATTACACAAGAACACGTTTACCTGAGGGTTACTGTTTATTCAAACCATTGATCCCATAATTAACATTCATAATTAACATTTACCTGATGAATTGATTGGAAGTTTTTGCCCTGCAGGGGCTCTGTCTTCCAGCGTCTGCCTGATGGGATGGACTTCAATTTGCCATTTACCTCAGAATAATAAAAAAATTAAAATTGTGTAGCTGCTGCTTTATTTGTTGCTAGATATAATGACAGTTACTCATTAGTCTATTTGGCTCATCTGGCAGTGTTTTTTAATCATGGGTAGACTAATCTAAAACAAGAACCACCACTGCCATTTCCATATTTGCACATAGTTATATATTTGTGTAACTCAATATTGAAACATAAAAATGAATAATCATTAGTGCTTTGGCGTTTTGAGTAACTGACAAACTGCTCAGCCCATTTTCTTCATATTATTTGAGCCCAGAAAATTTGATTGATCAAAAATGCACCGGTCAACATAGACGGGTTCCTTCATCCCCCACCCTGTGGTCCTGGTCTTGAGTAGGGACCCTGTGTCAAAATCTTGTTCAGAGACCCCACTTTTTTTATTGAATATTGACCTGATTAGTTGTAAAGTTGTTTTTTTTTAATCTATTTGTCATTTAAACACAAAAAAGCTCAGGTAATTATCATTATTCCATTTTAGCAGCACTGTAAGGCTCCAACCAAGGATTATTTCCATTATCTATACATCTGCCGTTAATCTTCTCTAATAATCGATCAATCGTTCGGTTTATAAAATGTCAGAAAATAGTGAAACATGTTTACATCTTCCAATCACTTTTGTTTTTCTTTTTTGTCTGACCTACAATCATAAATCCAAAGATCTTGAGTTTATTATAATGTAAAACTGAGAAACTGGCAAATATTAACATATGAAAAGCCTCTACTAGTTGATTAATGGTTTTTCAGTTGACTGATAAGTCAGCTAATCATTTCAGTTCTAGAGCAGCAGTTTGTTTCTGAAAGTCAGCGAAGATATTAAAGCTGCATCAGAGGTGGTGGGGGGTTAAATAGGAGGCCCACCAGCCAGTTTTTGGCCCCAGGGCCTCCTAGAGGGTGAATCTGTCCATGACACAACCCCACCCCACCCCTAGCTGTAAATAAACAGAAAAAACGCCGAATGACACGGGGGGGGGGGCTGCCAGCCTGCGTCGGGTTTCCTCGGTGCCCGCCCCCCCCGGGGGTCGCCCCGCAGCTGGATACTGCTCCGCTCCACCTGGAGTTTCCGCCGGGACGCGCCGACGCTCTCACCGCGCTCTCTCTCTCTCTCTCTCTCTCTCTCTCTCTCTCTCTCTCTCTCTCTCTCTCTCTCTCTGCCCCCCCCCACACAGACACACGCCGAGGGCACCAGTCCCCCGGAGGGTGAAGCTTACGGCGGACCCCGCCCCGCCGCTCCGCGCTTCCCGAGCGGCCACCGAGCGGCCGCAGCGAGGACCCGGCTCCGAGCCCCGCGGCGCCCGCGGACCAGACCTTACCTGTGAGCCGGAGCGGCCGCGCGCCGACGCTTCTCCCTCAACATGGCCTCTTCCGCCACAGGTGACCGCGAGGACCAGGTAAGCTCGCTCCCATCTGGTTTTCTCTACACCTGGACTCGTCCTGTTGTATTAAAACAACACTTTTCCGGCTTGAGATGAGGATTAAAACCCCGGTTTGTTGTAGTGTTGTCGAGACAAACGTGGTGGAGCTTGTGTGTGTGTGTGTGTGTGTGAGTGTGAGTGTGTGTGTGTTGTTCCCAGCTGTTGACTCCAAGTTGTTATTTTCCGTCAAAACGGAGAAAATAACCGTTTAAATCCACTTATCTATTTCGTTGCGTTTGCAAACAGCGCCTCCTCGTAACCAGCCGCTCCGGAGCGAAAGCTGCTCTCGGCCGTGATATCGACTCTTTGACGGGTGATATGATCCGTGCACGACGCTCATCCAGCGGCTTGGTTCAACTTTTTCCCCGCAGACTTTGCGGGCATCAGCCCATTAAGTTGCACCGGACACGTCTGTTTTAATATTAATTACTGTAATATCCCATGTTGATACAAATTACCCAGAGAGTTATTCATAAAAAAATGTGTTTATTAACTGTGAAATTAACATTTAAGGACCCTAGTAACTGGAATATTGACATTAAAACGACATGAATAACTAGGATACTGACATTAAAGGACTATATTAACTGATATATACACGTTAAAGGGCCATATTAACTGGAAAATAAACATTAAACCATATTAACTGCAATATTGACATTATAGGGACATAAATAACTGCAATATTGTCACTGAAGGACAACATAAACTGATATATTGACTTTAAAGGGCCATATTAAATGGAAAACTAACATTAAAGTGTTATATTAAGTGGAATATTGACATTAAAGCAACATAACTGGAAAAGTGACATTAAAGGAGCATATTCAATATTGTCATTCAAGGATTATATTAACTTATATATTGACATTAAAAGGCCATATTTACTGCAAAATTAACATTAATGCCTCTTAATAACTGGAATATTGACATTAAAGAGCAATATTGTGTGTTCTCATTAACCTGGTTTTAGCCTCCTAACTAAATCACCCGTATACATCACATCTTTGCTTGTCAGTTTTGAATTAATTTTATACATTTCAGTATTTTTGGATGACCCCCCCCCCCCCAACATCCTTCCAGGCAGCCATTCATTTCCATTCATTTCTGTACGTTATGAAAGGCTTTGAGACGTTGAGATGTGTAATTGGTAAATTCTGGAAGATTATTATGTTTGTTTATTTATTTATTTTTACTATTTCCTGGCATTTCATTTACTAAATAAATCAATTATCATAAATCAATTAATGCAGAGAAATAATCTACAGGCTACAATCAATAATGAAAACGGTATTTTTTTTCTGTCTTAGTGATACTTTTGCCGACGTTTTTTAGTGGTCAGGAGGTTTAGTTTTTTAGGATCAACAGTTGACCACTGCTTGAAAAAAAGCCCAAATATATTAAGTGTACGATCATGTATGACCAAGAAAAACATTAAATAACCACATCTGACAAACTTCAACTGGGAAATTTTTGGAATCTGTGCTTGAAAATTTATGAAAATGAATACTCAATTACCTAAATTGTTAGCAATTACATAATAATCATAACATTAGTGTTTTATTTGTAATCAATTCTTGATGTTCACTGCGATCGACTCCACAGCTTGAAAAATTTCTGCAGAGCCTGCATATTATTTTTCACATACAGAATAGAATGGACACCAGTGGCTGCCAGAAACAACAAGGAAAATGAATCCAAATAAGAATAAGTCAGCTGGGACTTTGGGTATATACGATGTGTAGTAAATGAACTAAAACAATGAATAACTGCTGGATCTCTTTCGTCTGGACTGGACCAAACTTACATTTATAAATGCTGCATGTTTCACTTGAAACGCTGCATGTTTGACGCCTCGTCAGCAAAACTGTACAGATGCGTCGACTTCGTGGTTTTTCTCAATCAGCCGTGTGTCTTTCGGTTGTGCTGTACGTCGGAGGTCGCATCTGAGGTCGCCCGTGTCATTGTCCGCAGCCTCCCAACCCCCCTACTGCCCCCCCCCCCCCCAAGCCCCGCCGCCACCCCGGACCTCAGCCTTGACCCAGTATTAGAACCACTTTTACAACTGGCGGTATAAATGAGCAATGTGTCTCATTTACCACCTTTATCAGCATTTACAAAGAATTAGTAAAATGTCACTGCTAGTCTGTAAATATCAAATTACCTGTCTGTCTACTCAGGTGTCTGTCCTTCAGCGTGACAGGGTGTGTGTCTTGTGTTTCTGTCTGTCTTTACTTTTTTTGTACTATTCTTGGCTTAATTTTACCCAAAGTTAAGTCGTTATTCGCCTTAGAAAAACACCTTTTTACCATCTATCCTCAGACAGTTATTTCTGTCTAATACATCTCTACGTTGTTGTCTGTAGTGTCTGGCGGCCGTCATAAATCAAGGGGCATTCCAAGAGTAAAATGTGCATTTCCAAGGATGGATCAGTTGCACAGTCTTATTTATTTACCTCTTTGTCTTGTCATTGTGTTTAAAAAAGGGGAGGGGGGGTTGAAAATTCAAACTAGTTTCCTTTTACCAGCATTTCAGGGTTTTCTGTAAGTGGCAAACATTTAGACTTTTAAGTTTAAGCCTTTGGTTGAGAGGCCTGAATCATGAGGAGGCATTTTGTGAAGTATTTTTAAGTGATGCTGTGATGCGTTTTATACTGAGGGATGATTTATTTATTTGTTTATTTTAAAGGCTGGAACTGGCAAAGAGATCACGATACCTGAACACAAACAGAACTTTGCTCATTTTCACCCGTTTTACTCAGAAAACTTTTGCTAATTTTGGAAAAATGTTCATAAAAACAACTGGAATCCTGAAACGACTGACGTCTGTCACTCTACTGTTTGTGTTCGCCTGTTGATCTGTGTGTATTTCAGCCTCTGTGTGTGTGTGTGTGTGTGTGTGTGTGTGTGTGTGTGTGTGTGTGTGTGCGTGTGCGTGTGCGTGTGTGTGCGCGCGCGCCTGCGGTTCCTTTCATCCTGTATTGCAGCAGAGCAAACACACACCGAGACTTGACCCATGTCCTGGCCAAAAGTAAACAGACAGCATTGTGGACCCTGCAGATAACTACACATGTATTTGTTTGTGTGTATGTGGGGCTGTTGGCGATGACTTAGTTGGTCAGTCCTCACTGTCAAAGTAAACAGCGAGTGTCTTATTTGTTGCTGTCACCTGTGTGTCCACGGTTTTGCTACTTTACCTTGATTTGCTGGAAAGGCAGCGACGATTGGGTCAATTAATCGATTCGTCGATCGGCAGAAAACAAACTGGCAACAAATTTGACAGTCAAATAATCATTTTGGTGCATTTCTTTTTTTTTTGAGCAAAAATGTCAAATATCTGCTCGATTAGAAGATCTTCGGATTTTTTTGGCTCCTCGGACAAAACGAGACACTCGAAGACATCGCCTTGGTCTGTGGTGGCATTTTTTTCACCTTTTTTATGCATTTTACTGAAAAAAATATGAATTGATAATTCGAAAAAACAATCGGCCAATGAATGGATAATTAAAACAACTGCTCCCAAAGTCCCCAGTCGCCAGCGGCCACGTAGCATCTGTGAGCCACAGATGGAAGTGGTGACGACGTTCTCACCTAATGTCACAGACAACATTTGGTTTCAGCTGCATCAATGACGCTGAAGTTTTAAGGCCACTACTGATATTTGAGCGTGATATAATAACTATAACATAATTTCCCAAGGTGATGTCTTCCAAAGTCCGAAACCCCCCCAAAAATTCAGTTTACTGCCATGTTTGACCAAGAAAAGTCAAATCCTCACATTTGAGAAGCTGGAACCTGCGAATCTTTGGCCTTTTTTTTTTTTTTTACAAACGTTGAACTTTCGTTTTGGGAAAACGGTTCTCAGGGGTAATTTTTGGTCAGTCAACCAGTTGATGGATCAGCTGAACGTTGCAGCTTGGTGCAGCATTTCTCTCTATTTCTCAACGTAAATTTTTTAAAGATTTCCTTTTGTCTCTTTTCAGTATCACTGTGGATGACACAGGAGTGTGTGGCCGGCAGCATCAGTCCAGTCTCTTTTTTGTATCACACAGTGGGAGAACAGTGAGAGAGGTGTGGTGACAGCAGACAGGAAAAAAAAAATATTTTTTTTTTACTGGAATTGTTAGATTTATAATAAATGAGGAGTCTCATCCGGGAGCTGTTGCCAAGATAAGCTCGTAGTCAGCGTAGTTACACAACGGACTGAAGGTCACGAGGCCACTGGAGGTCAGCTCGGTCAGGGTTTTTTTTTTTTTTTTTTTTATTTTTTATACTTTTTTATTACACAATGAGAAAAGTCCAGGTCAGCTGACTCGGCGTGCATCTCTTGGGGGGGAGGGGGGTGAGCTTACTGATTCACTCGCCCTGGCTCCGGGCGCAGGGGTATCGTAATGAAGCGAGCAAACATGACCTCAGTCACGGCCAGGTAACGACGGTCAGGTCTCTGAGTCAGTGTTTTTTTCTGGGGAGGAGATGACCAGCTGTTGTGTCGCCGCGGGAACGCTGCCACCGGAGCGCCGAGCCTCAAACACACATGGCGGCATAGCGGAGGACAGGAGGCAGTTTAGTTGTATTAGTGGGTGTTTGCACTAATAGCTTTTCGTGTGTGTGCGTTTGTGTGTTAGTCAGTGACTAGCTGAGCCAGACACACAGCAGGCCACGGGCAGACAGACCAGAGCCTGTGAATAATGGCGTCTATTGACAAGGCCTCACAGACGGAGGGAGGTTGCCAGTGTATCGAGTCTTACTGGAACATTCGCTCATGATTCGCATCCCCTCTTTTCCTTTTTTTTTTTATTTACACAGTGAGATTGTAACTTAATGAGGTTTCGCATTTGTAAACTGGATGAAACCAGTACTGCTGAAAAGTGCTTGTTTGGGATTCCCGAATCGGATTCGAAATTTCGGGGGGGCTCACATCCAGAGTCCCGTCACATCCAGAGTCCTGTCTGTAGTTTTGGGTTTTGGCCACAAAAGCACTTTGGTTAAGGTTTGGGAAAAGATGGTTGTTTGGGATGGATGTTATTAAACACATCGTGATGTGTTGACAGCTCAATTTATCTCCGTTAAATCGAGACCATCCTCTTTCCTGAGCCTTAACAGATGTTCCTTTGCCGCCTAAACAGGACCACAAAACGTATGATGAAGCCGTGGTGGAGCCGCTGTTGGACTAAAAGCTTGGATTTTTAACAATTTCTAGGAGAGAGACAGTTCCTGTTCAGAAGCACAAAATGTGGGAGTAGGCAGGTGGAGAAAATAGGCACCATGTCCGAGGAAACCGCCTGAGGTTTAACATCCGAGAAAAACTAGCGCTGTTGTCGGACAGATATGCAGGGGAAGAGAAACGGTGAGGACGCAAGGGACAGGAAGACCAGAGCTGGTCTACCGGAGCTCCCGGCTCAGCACCACCACACAACACCGACACAAGACGGAGATGCAGCCACCCGGCGATTCTTCATGCCCTGTGACCTTCCAGGTTCCTGCAACCAATATTTCCTCATGTGTTTTTCTCTTAAGGCAGCAGAAAACACTTTCTTTTGGGCCCCCTCCCCCCAACTTGGGGAGGTGCATCACAACTGCTGAGTCGATGGCAACTGTGACTTGGGTTTTGTCGTCTTATCAGACCGACTCGGGCTGGGTCCGACGACGTAACAAGCCCCCGCCCTGCGGTCTTTCCCCCCCCTTTGTTCGGCCCTGTCGGCACAGATTGTGCTGCGGGCCACTGGGCAGGTCGCTGGGCAGGCCGCTGGGCAGGTCGCTGGGCAGGCCGCTGGGCAGGTCGCTGGGCAGGCCGCTGGGCAGGTCGCTGGGCAGGCCGCTGGGCAGGTCGCTGGGCAGGCCGCTGGGCAGGTCGCTGGGCAGGCCGCTGGGCAGGTCGCTGGGCAGGCCGCTGGGCAGGCCGCTGGGCAGGTCGCTGGGCAGGCCGCTGGGCAGGTCGCTGGGCAGGCCGCTGGGCAGGCCGCTGGGCAGGTCGCTGGGCAGGCCGCTGGGCAGGTCGCTGGGCAGGCCGCTGGGCAGGCCGCTGGGCAGGTCGCTGGGCAGGCCGCTGGGCAGGTCGCTGGGCAGGCCGCTGGGCAGGCCGCTGGGCAGGCCGCTGGGCAGGTCGCTGGGCAGGCCGCTGGGCAGGCCGCTGGGCAGGTCGCTGGGCAGGCCGCTGGGCAGGTCGCTGGGCAGGCCGCTGGGCAGGTCGCTGGGCAGGCCGCTGGGCAGGTCGCTGGGCAGGCCGCTGGGCAGGTCGCTGGGCAGGCCGCTGGGCAGGTCGCTGGGCAGGCCGCTGGGCAGGCCGCTGGGCAGGTCGCTGGGCAGGCCGCTGGGCAGGTCGCTGGGCAGGCCGCTGGGCAGGCCGCTGGGCAGGCCGCTGGGCAGGCCGCTGGGCAGGTCGCTGGGCAGGCCGCTGGGCAGGCCGCTGGGCAGGCCGCTGGGCAGGCCGCTGGGCAGGTCGCTGGGCAGGCCGCTGGGCAGGTCGCTGGGCAGGCCGCTGGGCAGGTCGCTGGGCAGGCCGCTGGGCAGGCCGCTGGGCAGGTCGCTGGGCAGGCCGCTGGGCAGGTCGCTGGGCAGGCCGCTGGGCAGGTCGCTGGGCAGGCCGCTGGGCAGGTCGCTGGGCAGGCCGCTGGGCAAAGCCTGAGCAGGCCCAGGGCAGGCTGCTGGCAGGCCGCTGGGCAGAGCCGCTGGGCAGGCCGCTGGGCAGGTCGCTGGGCAGGCCGCTGGGCAGGGAGCAGGCCCAGGGCAGGCCGCTGGGCAGGCCGCTGGGCAGGCCGCTGGGCAGGCCGCTGGGCAGGCCGCTGGGCAGGTCGCTGGGCAGGCCGCTGGGCAGGCCGCCGGCCACCTGTCTGGAGGTGATGGAGCAGGTTAATGTCTGAGATGTGAACGGTCTAAACACGAACGTGTCAGTGGGTGTAGATGTTTAAGCTTGTGAGCTTAATGTTGACTTTTTTTTTGGGCTCAGTTCATTTCATGAGAGAATAAAAATTATTTTCTTTTTCTGCAGGGGTGAAAGAGGAACCAGTGGGTTCTTTTCATTATCGATTAATCCGCCGATCGAAGTGTCAGGAAATATTGACAGGTGTCAGTCATGGTTTCCAAGAGTCAGTGGTTTTGTCCAACAAAAACCCTGGAAAAAAACCCAAACGTTCTCGGTTTATTATCACAGAAAGCAAAGAAAAAACATTGAATTTGTATGTAAGGAGCGTGAAAAGAGAGCGAATGATGATCGAGACGGTTGCTGGAAGATTTCTGGTTGGTTGACTGACGGACTTATCGATCGATCGATCCGGCTCCGGGTTCGGTTCGATTCCTGGTTCAGAATAAATATATCATCAGGTGAAAATGAGGCTGGTGGTGCAGTGACTTACAAATGGATCAGTTACTGACTGAACATCTGCTCTCTGAAAGAAAGAAGGAAAGAAAGAAAGAAAGAAAGAAAGAAAGAAAGAATGAATGAATGAATGAATGAATGAATGAATGAATGAATGAATGAATGAATGAGTACCAGTGTGTGAGCAGAAGAAACTGAGAATATACACACACATACAGGCTCATAGTACTGACTGACACTAGTGTGTTATACAGTAGAGTAGGGGGTGTATTCTGTGCCTGTTATATACAGTATCTATCTGAATGGGTCCCGGTGCATCAGCTGACACCCCCCCCCCCACACACACACACACACACCCCCATCCAGAGAATGAATGGACTCCTCAGTGTGTGTTGTCATCTAGGAAACTGACTCTTGTAATGTGAGGTGTGTAGATTCAATTGTACCAGAAGTTTGTGTGTGTGTGTGCGTGCATGTGTGTGTGCGTGCATGTGTGTGTGCGTGCGTGGGTGTGCGTGTGCGTGGGTGTGCGTGTGTGAGAGTGTGTATGTGTGTGTGGTTCGGGATTACAGGACAACCCATGTGTGTGTTTTTGCTGATGTTGGTGTGTTGATTGTTTTGTATTACTTACTTGAATTTATTATTCAGTTGTTATAATTAAAGTATTATTAGTATTAGTATTTTAAATGCCTGTTTCTTTCCATACTTCTGTGTCTAAATGCCTGCCCCCCAAAAAAAATAAAAAGAGGCCATGCATTTTAAAGGGGTTTATCCGAAATATTATACTACTATAATACTTATAATTTGAAAATAAATAAAATAATTTGGGAGACATACTGAGTTTTCCTCTGAGTTTACATTAGATTGTTACATGTAATAATGTGTAAGAAGCTTCTTTTTTAAAAACTAATTTTTATAGGGCTGCAACTATATTTTAATCATTGATAATCTGTTTAGGGACTGATTGAGTGATCATTTTTTCTAAACCTTCAGAAAATAGTGACTAATTCACCGCACCTCAAAATTATTGAGTCATGAATGTTTTAGTGTTAAGGTTGTGTTGAAACGGCCTCGCAGAGCCGCTGTTTCGCCTGACAGTTGTTTTATCGGAGGCCGCAGTCTGTTGCTGCTGAACGGCATCGCGTTAGACTCTCAGGTGTTTCCGTCATTCTGTCCGGCCCCATTCAAATCGGGGGGGTGGGGAGGGATCAATAGCACAAATAGCTCTTTGCATAATGTGGTTCAGTGGTACAGCACAAAACTGTATCCTCCAAAATGAGCCAGCACGTCTCTGGATCAGTTTCGGTCAAAAGCAGAGCCTAACAACCCTCATGAAGCAGGATTTATGGCGGGGATGCATTAGTTTTAACTGGTTGTACCTAATAAATGGCCAGCTGGGGGATACTCAGTGTTACCGCCGTCTTTGATGGTACGGGAACGCCGACAGGCCATGTAAACAAGCACAGGTTATGTTTACATTCAGTGTTACTCGCCAGAACCCGGTGTGTTTATCCTCAGGCTCTAACAACCGTGTGGAGTGCATTTTCTCCCTCATAAAAACTATGTAAAGCTGATTTCTATGGTATTTTAAAATACAGGAAACTAAAAAAAATAGAAATAAAAACAACAACAGCGCCGTAGTGCTACCAGGGGTCAGATACTCCTCTGGGAACCTTGTAATTATTCGGCCAGGAAATATCTTTAATAGAGCTGCAGCAGTTTGTCGATTAATCGATGGCTTGATCAACAGAAAATCAATCCGCAGCAGTGTTGATTATCAGTTAAACATTTCACTCTGTTTTCATGCAGAAATGGCAAAAAGTTTCCTGGTTCCAGCATCTGTGATGTGAGGATTTTGCTTTTTTTTTTTTTCTATGTAAACCAACGATCTTTGGTTTTTGGATGATATTTTGTGTCATTTTATAGACAAAACATTTATTAATCGATTGACCATGAAAATGATTGCTTTAGCTGCAGTTCTACTCCTAACTTGTTTTTACAGTATCTCTGGCACGAAATGTTCTGTCCTATCAGGCCAAAGACAACAAAAAATCATCAGTATTAGTCAGAGTTCAATCACAGCACAAGTTTCTCTGGGTGTAGTTTGTTGTGAAAGGTTGAAGTCGGTCGTAAACATGTCCATTCCGGGGGAGTAGGTAGGATAATCTTGTTTTGGATTACGTTTCATGTTGCGTTCACGTGAAGTCTTCCTGCGGACGAATGGCTCAATGTGAGCCCCTCACATCGCGGCCCCCGGCTGCCTCCGGAGCTGTAACCGGCTCCCAGAGCTTGTGGTAAGCGTCATCGGCAGCTGCAGGAGGAGAGGCCTGAATAATAAACCATTCCGTGGCTTGGAAGACCGATGGCTCTGTGATGAAACAATGAACGTGTGATGGGATGTGAGTTAAAAAAACAAAAACAAAAACTGATGTGGTGGCCGGGGGGGCAGCTCGCTGGCAGAAAGTGAGCCACGGTCCAAGCTGCAGTCCTATGGCGGCGCAGCTGACCGGTGTTGGCGATGAGACCATTTTAGGCGTGGAACCATGTCCCTTTATTTTTTTTTTTTCACAGTCAAGACAAAGATGAATTGTAAATTGGGGGAGGATGGAAAATCCGTCTCTTTGTGACTGGTGTTTGTGGGGTCTGCTCTTTCTCAGTAGAAGTGTGTGTGCGTGTGTGTGTGTGTGTGCGCGTGTGTGCGTGCGTGTGTGTGTGCGTGCATGAGAGAGGGAATCCTTCTGTATAAATGAACCCTTATTCACTCCCCCCCCCCCTTTTTCTTCCGACGTTTATGTTTTATGAGTGTTTGCAGAAAGACCCATGTGATTGGTCGGTTAAGATAAAATATAGCTGAAATATTCTTAACGCTCATTTCCTGTCTGCAGGACTGTCCTTAATGGTATAAACACTATCAGCGTAGAAAGTGCGTTGACAGCAGACGCCTTTAACCTTAAGCCTTGTGGCTCATTATACATTTGGGCTAAAAAGGAAAAAAAAAAAACAAAGGGACTGATTCGTGGTTTTAATAGATTTTTTTCCAGATTAGGGATGTTTTTTATTTTTCATCATTCTTCTTCAAATTTTAAGGATACTCAGTGTTTATTAATATGCAAGAGTATAATTGTGAGTCACGCACGGGAAGTGACGATTTCGTTTCAGCTCACCATGAAAACCAACACAGAACTTAAAGAAGAACTTGACACTAAATATAGTTTTTTAGTGATTTTATTACACTACTTATTGATTCCTGGTCCCATTTTGTACTGATCATTGTAACAAGTATTATTTTTCTGGGGAAAATCCAGAGGTTCTGTCCAAATTCTTAAAAACTAAGACGCATTCTGGGACACTCCTCCCGCAGTGTACGAGTTGGCGTCGTGTTCCCCCGCCGACGACCCCACCCCAGGCCCGACGTATAAATACAGCAGTCGCCGACTGTTGTCTCTACCGAACCAAAGCGCAGTCTCTCCCTGATGGTAACCAAAGGCAACGAGAGCCCAAAAATAACTACGAAAAAGTCCGGTAGTGCCGTAGTCGCTGCAAACGGACCTAAATGAACCACTCAGTAACCCTCATTAGGTTAATGGAAAAGCGGAACCCGAGTGCAATAACGTTTCCTCCGGAACAAATTTGCTGCTGCAAAGCAGTTTGCACATGAACAATGTGTCCCCCTGAGCCGGGGTTTGATTCAGGTTGTCCGGGTCGAGCTCGAAATCCACACGACTCACCAAGAAAGCGGGACAGACGCTCTGAATGGGCGCGTCTGTGATTGGGGGGGACACAAAGACAAGAACACAGACCCGGTGGCTCTCCTGACGCTGACGCCACGGCGGTCATGCCAGACTTCCTCCCCGGAGCCTCGCGGTCGGTCCCTCCGAGGGGGGGATTCTCGCAGGGACCCCCCGTTACCATGGGGATTCATCTACTGCCATGGCAATGGCCTGGCAACCGAGTATGAATTCAGTCTAATTTCCTCCCGGCTGCTCATTATCGCGACTCTATCCAAAATGTCATTAATATGCAGAGAGTATCACAGATAGTTTGCATGGGGGGGGGACAGTGGAAACACAGGCATTTCCATTTTTTTCTGCTTAAATATTTTGACATTCGAGGTCAGCACCGTCTGAACCGTGAAGCGAGGGGACTGTTTCCTTTGGGAGATGAGGAGAAAAGTTCAGGGAGAGAAGCGAAGAAAATGAACAAGAAGAGTGAAAGAAAAGAAAAGAAAAGAAAAATCCCCCAGAAGTTCAGGGACAAACCGATTCCCGGGAAAAAAGTGAGACGAAATTGTGAGATGCTGATGTTATCGGGCGGCCGCGGTTGTCTTGACATTCCCCAGAGAGAGAGAGAGAGAGAGAGAGAGAGAGAGAGAGAGAGAGAGAGAGAGAGAGAGAGAGAGAGAGAGAGAGAGAGAGAGAGAGAGAGAGAGAGAGAGAGAGAGAGAGAGAGAGAGAGAGAGAGAGAGAGAGGGGAGAGAGAGAGGGAGAGAGAGAGAGAGGGAGAGAGAGTGAGGCAGGACAGACACACAAAGACAAACAGTGTCGTGCCAGCATGATAGCGCCGCTTTCATAAACAGTTTAAACAGTTAAAACCACCTCGTCCGCAGCAGATCTACTGTAAACTGATGTTATTTTTAACTCCCGCGACCGAGGAATCGGGTGAAATGCCCGACTTATTTTACTGCGCAACCCACACCTGCCTGCGACAAGTTCACACCTGTGCTCAGGAAAAAACAGGGACGTGCCCGGGGTCGAACGCCAAGGCAGAAGGAAGGGAGAGCGCAGGGGCCGTAAATGTACTCGGGGCCGCCAGACGCAGCATTTACCGGAATACACTACAAAGAGCGTTTGTTTTTTTTCCCCCCGTCTGATGGGATGCAAGTCCGAACGTCTACCGTGCAGCCGCTGAGTGTGCGTCTGCAGATGGAAAGCGAAAGGAGCGATCCCTGCCGGCGAAATGTGGGCACTTTCACTCGAAACGAAGCGACCGACATGTTCACACATTTCTACCGTTTGCGCTTTTTTTCCCACTGTCGTGGCGTTGCCTTCCATGTTTGTTCTGTTATGCAACAGAAATCCAAACGGGCGCCGAACATACTTTAAGTCCTTTGAATCGTGACAGCTGGAAACCGAGAAGGGGAGGTGCCGGTTTTCTATACTTGAACATTGGTGATAATCAAACCCACAAATCCATAAACCAAACACACACACACACACACACACACTTGGCTCTGCGGCAGTCCATGTGAAGGGCCCTTATCCTCTATCAGAGTTTGCCTTTCGCCAGTGGTGATGAAGGAGCGATGCAGTGCCGATTAAACACCCACTCAGACAAGCCGGCACAAGCCCCTTAGCTACACACAAACCGTGGCGTTGTTCCTGTTGACGTCAGTCATCTCGGAGTCCGACGATAAACGTCTCACGTTAAAATCAGATGATTTATTTATATATGCTTATATATACTTATATTTACTTATACTTATATATATATTTTTTAAATGTTTTTTTCATTAAGGATGTTTTATGCAACATTACCACAAAAACACGAAAGAACCTGCGGGCTCTGCTCACATCACGCGAGCGCGGATGAGGGCGAACCGTTGTCATCCCGTCGTTTCGTAACACATAACAATGTTTCCACTGACGCGATGACCACGTTCTCAAGGCCCATTTGCGTTTTGTTGCTGTTTCGCTTGGAGGTCTGAGCCTGACCGAGCAAAATATAGTGATGTAAGACTTTCACACCAGGAGGCTGTTGGTGAATCTATTCGGGGAGAAAAAAAAAAGCGTGAATATTTGCATATTCATAGATTTTTCAATGTGGCAAAGGAACAGATTTAATTGGAAGAGTTTGTATCGCGGTGTTTTAAAATTTGAATTAGCAAAAAAATGTCGAATGTAACCAACATCAGGAGGTTTCATTTTAGAAAGGGCCGAAGGTTCAAGGTCAATGATTAACTTGAATATTCAACATTCAAGCTGTTTCTGTTTAATTTTTGTTTATGAAAAAAATATATAAATGTGCATGTAAAACTGTGTTTTTCTTAATATTTGGGTGAAAATCTCCAGACGTTCGTACACTGATGTGTGTCCTCGCCACATGAGTTAAAGCCACTTACTGCACTAACTTATATCCACCGGCATAGACACACACACACGCTTACGCACACATGCACACACACAAACGAGTCATCTTTCAAATGCCTCTGAGGTCAAAGTTCACACTCCCTCCGAAAGAAGCCACTCTTATGTCCGCCGCCGCTGCCGTCGCCGCCGCGGTTAGGAATGTAACATGAAAACCCCACAGTGTAAACATGGGGCTAAATATAGAAGGGTCAGCCTCCATCCATACCGTCCCTCCTCTTTGGATCCTTCCCATCTGCCATCGACCCTAAGTGGGGGGAATAAAATGATGAAGAAGAAGAAGGAAGAAGAAGAAAAAGACGATGGTTATCTCCTCAGCCTGTGTCTCTCTCTCACATTCACATAATTCCATCATCATTTAACCACCCACCTACATGTCCTGTATATCTCACTCCTGGGCTGATTTCTATGATCCCATTAGCAGCTCGTTGGCGCCCCCCCCCAGGCTCCTCCCACCCGCCGTCTCCCTCTGCCAGTTATATTTCACAGCGATGGAAACACTTAGTGCGGAGATATAAAGCTGCTCCCTTTTCCAGTAGGCCTCTTAATGGCTGACTGAAACAGAATATTAGCTATAAAAGTATCGTGTTACCTCTTGATGCTCGGACAGGGGCACTCAGAGGCACATTAGTGTGTGTGTGTGTGTGTGTGTGTGTGTGTGTGTGTGTGTGTGTGTGTGTGTGAGTGTTGTCGTATTGAATCCAGGCTGAGCAGTGGGGACGAGCCCAGGGAAAGAGGCGGATGCAAACAGGGCGGTAAAGTGAAATACGGCTGATACATTAGAGATGTGAAGCCGAATTACAACCTTTTTCGCGCCTTTGCAGCTTTAACACGACGTCACTCACCGAACCGGTGGCTCGGAAGTTCGCCACGGCGCCGTTGGTTTTAATTTTATGCTCACACCTGCCGGACGTGAGGGGTAGCGAGGTCGTCGTCAGTGATTAATTTCCAGGGAAGGAAAAACTTCGCAGGAAATTAAAGCGTTTCGGCCACGCGCGGTTCAGTAAGCAGGCTCTGAGTTTCTACTGCATTCACACTGGAGAGGCGACAGAAACTTCTACTCCACCACATTCATCTTACAGTTATAATTAGTTAGATTAAGATTTTATGTACAAAAATAACAGGTTCATCTTATAAATTATAAATATTACAGATGTTTTTCTTCACATTAATGCATCAGTGATATAAATATAAATATAAATATATGAATGATGAAATAATTTCAATGGTGCCATTTTGGATTAAGAATACTTTTTATTTTCATACTTCAAGGAGACTCTGCTGCTAATAATTATGGGCTTCTTTACTTGAGTAATTATAGTATTGCTACTTTTACTCTAATAAAAGATCTCAATACTTTTTCCAAAGCTATAATTTCGTCAAGCATCTATTTTTATTCTGTTGTAGTTTTAAAAAAATGTTTTTTTTTTGTGATGCATCTGGTTGTTGTTGTCGTAGCGAGCGGCGGCCACCAGGTGGCACACTGAGTCCTTCAGTTCAAACAGGAAGCTTTATGGATCCTTGTTTATTTCCCCAATAAAAAGTGGCACAGAAAAACACACAAAGCGTCGATGAACCTTGAGCCCGACCAGACACAGGTCAAACGCAGCACATTCTTCTTATTTGCTTTAACAGGGATGTGTTTGCATTATGTCACAGCTAATTTCAGTTTGTGAGAGAGAGCGACAATAGACGTGTGCACCCACACAACCTTTGTGTGTGTGTACTTGTGTCTTGTGTGTTTGTGTGTGTGTGTGTATGTGTGTGTGTGTGTGTGCCCTTCTCAATAGAGAATAACAATAATGAACAACCCAGAGTGTGATCACGAATGCTCACGCCTCTCAATGGATGGCACAGTTATAATTGTACATGGCAAACTGGCTCACATTGGCATAATCTGGACACAACCTGCTCGCAAAACAAACACACACACACACACACACACACACAGACACAGACACACACACACACACACACACACACACACACACACACACACACACACACTTCACTCCTTCACTCCCTCACTTCTCTCCTTATCTCCTTCTCCTTCTCTCCTTCTCTCCTCGCCTCCCTCCTCCACTGTTACTCCCAACAAACAGCAACCCGTTCGCCACCGTCCTCTCCTCCTCGGAAAGCGCCTGACTGACGGCCCTCGGAGGAGAGGTGGCGCGACGTCCGGCGGCTTCTCATCACGTGGGTGGGGCTGGGGGGCTGGGGGGCGGGTCCAGTTGAAGCCAACCCATCTCGCCTTTGTCCCCCATTTGTGTCTTGATGTCTCTCTGTGATCTGATTCAAAATTTGATTCTGATTGGTTTGATAAAAAATATCTGGTAGAGATCGATTTTTCCAGCCAACATTGCCAATTTTGACTTATATCACAATTATATATATATAAATATATATAGATTTATAAGCATGTATTTAGTGTTTGTATAATATCAAGCGACATATATTTGTACAATGCATAACCACAAATTACACTGAAGAAACAATCTGCTAGCAGTTTTTCATTTTTAGTTTACTTTGGCTGAGTACAGACAGCGGCGACACGCTTGCGTCGATTAGTGACGCCTGCTGGCGATGTTTGTCATTACGGCTGGTGAGAGCGACGTCCTCCGCCGACTAAAAAAAAAAATGTATATATAAATGTATATATAATAAAATGTATGTATATATAAATAAAAAAAATGAGAAGCTGCTAGCTGAGTGTTTCCTGCAACGCTAGGGGAGACAACAGATTCGTTACTGTCTGAACTCAGCGAATCCAGGTGTTTGTTTTTGTTTTGTTTTTCGCCGACCAAGGTGCCACCGGTTCGACCGAACGATACCTCGCATGCCCACGCTGGCTTTCGGTCGCACCTCGGGCTCTGATGCAGGAGAGCGGCACCGCAACACCAGCGGGCTGAGGCCGACGAACCGCAGCGGTAGAGCACGGATTTGGATCGATCTTTGTCGGTGTCGATTAGTCATTAGGATCAGCTCGACCTAATCACAAGACTAAAGTTGGTTAGCTGTGGCTAACTGAATTTGCCACTGACTGTTGAACGTTTCCGGCGAGATTTAACGACGAAAGCAGCCTGTACGACGCCGTTAATGATGTAATTAGAATCGCTGCTCCTGCGGTTGAAAATTTTTCTCTTAATTTTTGGTTTTGGACATATAAAAAAAGTAACTTGTCCGTAGCTTCATCGAAAGATTACTTTTTATTATTAGCAGTAAATATATCATTTTCTTAACTGATTAATTAACAAATTATCTCAAATAATAGTAATCATCCGTTTTCAGACATAACTATGAGATTAAATCGGTGGAAGAGAAACTGTCCAACTCTTCTTTTTTTCCATCATAAACAAACCTGTTTTCTGTTTCTATTCTGTAACTTGTTGAAGAAATCTTGTTTCTGACCTGTCTCTCTCTCTCTCTCTCTCTCTCTCTCTCTCTCTCTCTCACACTCTCTCTCTCTCTCTCACACTCTCTCTCTCACACACACACACTCATGCACAACTACCAGTGAGCTGGTATTGATTGCTATTAATACCCAGGCCCCCGTAGCTTGTTGCTGCTCTGCTCTCACTTGTGGAGTGTGGGAGGCAACCACAGCCACGTACAGGTAGAATTGAAGTGCGTGTGTGTGTGTGTGTGTGTGTGTGTGTGTGTGTGTGTGTGTGTGTGTGTGTGTGTGTGTGTGTGTGTGTGTGTGTGTGTGTGTGAGAGAGAGAGAGAGAGAGAGAGAGAGAGAGAGAGAGAGAGAGAGAGAGAGAGAGAGAGAGAGAGAGAGAGAGTGAGCGTGTGAGCGTGTGTGCGTGTGAGCGTGTGTGTGTGTGAGCGTTTGCTTGTGTGCGTGCGTGCGTGTGTGTGTGTGTGTCTGTGTTTGTGTGAAAGTGGGTGTGAGCAACTGAGCGAGTTGGTCGCTGTGCACGTTGAGACTGGTCGCCACTCCACTCTTCTCCGCTCATCCATGCTGGATTAAAATAATAAAAAAACAAACAAAAAAAAAACAAACAAGAAAAATAAACAACAACCCCCTTTTCTGGACGGGAACGCGCGGCTGTTTGGCTGGGACGCACGGCGAGTGTCGCGGCTGCTGAAATGAGCGAGGAGGGTAAAGAGAAGGCTGCGGGGAAGTCGGCTCATCGCAAGAAGAAAGGAAAGAAGGTAAAAAGAGAGAGAAAAGGAAAGATTACAGGCGTAAACAACGCGCCCAAACAGATCCGTTCTTAGTCATGCGGACGGGAAATAACAGCACCAGGTGGCCTCACCTGCTTTTCTTATTGCACAAATAAAAAGTTGGGTGATCTTTCTTTTTTTTTCTTTCTTTCTCAAAAACGTGTGGGGTTGGAGCTCGGAGGACGGCTGTTTCCAGCCCGTTCTCGACGTCCTCATTTGACACCATCTGCCCTTTGGGAAGTTGTTGTGTTGCCGGGTTGCGTGGACGGCGAGCGGCTCTTTTGTTGTGGCCGCTGTCAGCCTTTGTTAACCGCTGATCTGATGACGGAGCACTATCTTTGCATGGCAGAGACTCTCATGGTTAGTTGGGCTTGTTTTTTTGGTTTTTTTGTTTCACCCCCGTGTGTGTTGTTATTCTTCTTCAGTCGTTAAATGAGGGGGAAAAAGGGCGTTTTATTCAGGGTGGATATAATATGCTCCTATGTTGATTCTTGGTGAAGTAACTCCTGCAGAAGAAACAATGTTCATGATGTGATGATGTCACTGGGATACTTCTGTGTTTATAGGATTTTTTTTTTTGTCATATGTGTTGGATTGTGGGAGATTTTTAAAAAATTAAAAGCTATTTCCTGTTATATCCAGTTATTTTCTGTTACCACCTTGTCTCTCTTACTATTTCCTTCTTTTATTTCACTTAAAATAGATTACAAATCTTTTTTCTTTTATTTTGGACCACAGACTGTGACTGCAGACATTAGGCACCTGTTAGGATGAGGATGAAGACACGAAATACAGAGATGAGATGAAGGATGAGAGGGAGAGATTTTTGGGAGGGGGGGTCGGATGGGTGGTGGTGGTGTTGGGGGGGGTGGTAATCTCAAGGGAGGATGGTGTTACAAGGTAAAAGATGACAAAGCAAGAAAAGAGTAAGAGGGAGAAATGGGGGAGTAAGGGGGGGTTGGACAGGAGGTGAAAGTGTAAAGAGAAGTGGGAGAAAAGACGGGAGGTGACGGGGGGGGGGGGTGCAGGAGAACGAGCTGTTCTGTGAAACAATGTGTGTGCGTGCGTATAAACACCCCACAGAGCGACATCATCCCGACGTCTCTCTCTCTCTCCCTCTCTCTCACACACACACACACATACACACACACACACGCACGCGCACACACGCCCGGGCTGATTGGCGTGGCGTTTTCTTGGAGTAGCAGCCGCGGGGCGGGCGGGTCCGGGGGGGTTAACGTCTCGCATCCCGTCGCCGCCGAGGAGCCGGTGTGGCAGTGATTCGTCGTGATGTGACGTGAAAAGAAGAAGAAAGAGAGAGAAAAAAATGCCTTCTCATTGCTCCTTCGATGATTAAATTGTTTTGTCCCTTTTTTTTCCTTGTGTGTGGCAAAGACATTAGGTTTTTATAGTTCTACATTAGCTGGCTGTCTGGCTGAGTGGGTGGAGTTGTGTGTGTGTGTGTGTGTGTGTGTGTGTGTGTGTGTGTGTGTGTGTGTGTGTGTGTGTGTGTGTGTGGCTTTTGTTTATGCCAACAGGAGCAACAATCTAGAAAAGTCGTCACAGTTGAGGAATACTCACAATATTTCCTGTCTCTGGGAATAAGATATTAGGTGACGGGGAACGGATCAAATCATGAGAACCAGATTATCATTTTGATAAAGCAGTAGAGTCTTACAACAAAACATTACTCTTCCTAAATGTTATAAACATGTTTTATGTATAAAATCCTGCCATTAATTTAACATTTAATTCGTTTAATTTTAAATATTGCCCAAAGACAAGCAGCCGTACAAGAACTTTGCCTAAATCGAATGGTCTAAGGTGACGTAGTGACTATTTGTAGGACAAGCTGGGGAACTATAATGATACTAATGACAATGAGTGATGATAAACTTTATTTATATAGCACTTTGTAACACCGTAGCCATGCTCACACGCCACAGGAGACTCCATTTTATCTCTGCTGGGCTTTTGTCTACCCCTTCAGATTATCTTCTCAGAATTGTATCATTTCAGTGGACAGCATTATGGTTATAATATAAACTATAGATTTTAATTAGATAGTTATAACTGTCTTCAAACCACGTTCTTTTTGTGGATCAGTTCATACTCCGACAGATTGAAGTTAAAAAATGCCCCGGCGGTGAAACACGGCCGACAAGCCTCAGCAGCCTCCTCCCTTTTTGGCCTCTCGGGCCCTCGGTCCCCTCGAAGGAGGTCAGCGCCATCAGGACAGACAGAGGCCCCCAGAGAAACCAGATCCTCCGGCGCCACGTCAGGGCTCCGGCCCTCCGTCCACCTAAGGCCTTAAAAATTGTAGTTGTCAGAACTCGGTAAAGTTTAACTGGGCGTGTCGGAGCGGATTTTCTTGGGGGGGCTGGGATCTGCCGGCTGCCACGTTTTTTTTTTGTTCTTTTTTCAAACGCCGACGTGGGAAGGGCCTCAGAAACTGACAAGGGTCGTATTTAACCCAGGCATTTCATCAGGGAAAGGAAAAAAAAAGAAGGACCTTTAATTTCTCGACAGATTTCAATCGATCGAACCAAAGGAAACGATTCTGAGTTTGGCACTCGGCCCCGTTTAGGTCATAAATCGCTGTCCTCTAATGTCCAAAGTGTTGACGTGCGTCTCTATGCATTGATGTTCTTTTGTATATATCATGTGCTCTCTTTGCAGAGCTTACCGCCGTAATAAAAGGCTGCTTGCTAAGCGCCTTTATTCTATAAGATTCTGCCTTATGTTTAGTCAGCTGTTCCTAATTGTGTCCCCGTACACACCCACACCACAGCCCTCTCTATTTATTCGGTGTAACAGGTGCCTTTGGCTCTCCCGGTGGACGGAGAGGGCAACACACAGTGTTTATGACTTTGTGCATCTTTTAATACAGGGACTGTCCTCTTGGAAGGGACGGGATTTTCAGAGTTTATATATGTACACGTCGTCGAGTCTTCTTGTGGTCGGAAAACGCAAACGGAGAGGGATGCTGGGGAAAATGGGGCCGGAGGAGAAAGGACCAGAAAAGTAGAGGAGGAGTCGAAAAGGGTGGGGAGGAAGAGATGGAGCAGAATGAAATGCCAATGAGGAGAGAGAGAGAGAGAGAGAGTGAGAGTGAGAGTTGAGATGAAGGGAGAAGGGAGGGAGGAAAGTGAGGGGATGAAGTGGTAGAGACGGCGGAGAGAGAGAGAGAGAGAGAGGGAGACGGGAGCTGGAATGATGAACCTCCCGATCGTGTCTCGAGACGGCGTCTGGGCTGATGAGAGATGACTGTTGTGTCGCTGTGATCCTGTGGAGAAGAGACAGTCGGGGAGTAATGGAGGGAGATGGGGAGAGGAGGAGGAGGAGGAGGAGGAGAGAGGGCAGCAAAAGCAGATGAAGAAGAAAGAGTGACGTAAAGTGGAGGAAATGGAGCTTGATTGGCTCTGTGGTTTTTTTGGTTTTTTTTTTCAGTATTTTTTTGGGAAGAGGCAAGAGGGCAGATGAAGGTAGGGGTGGGCAGAGAGTGAGGAGGAGGAGGATGGATAAATAAAGAAGGAGGAAGGCTATTTAAAAGGAGGAGGGGACGAGATGAGCGGAGAGATGAGGAGAACAGAAAGCGAGCCTGAATTTTTTTATTTATTTATTTTTTCAACATAGGAGAGGAATGAGATGAGAAAAGTGTCGGGCTCCGCTCTCCACCTGTTGCTAGGGACACACTGGTATCCGTGGCGACGAACCACGGTTTTTAAAAAAAAAACAAAAAAGAGTAGCAGTGATGTGGATGAGTAACCGGGGACCATCGCTGAGGGAAGGACTGATGTGGGTGAGCGGTGGGCGAGAGCCGTGCGAGCGGCGAAGACTTACGAAAGGATCGGTCTCTGACTTCAGTCGGAGGGACGTATGTCGAGCTATAGGTTCGACCTCCTTTTTATGTCTTGCGTGCGTGTGTGCCCTTTTTCCAATTACGCAACTGTTTGTTAGCACAATGATAATTAACAGACCCCCCCACACACACACACACCAGTGCTCCAAACAATATAAAATATCAATCTCTCTTTTAATAATTCCTCCACAGACATGTTATCTTTTTGGTCCCGTTCGAAAAACTTGAAACTTGAGCTTTAATTGAAATTAGCTGAGTGAATGAACGACCCTTTATGGATTTCTAGACATTACAAGTCATGTTTTATTATTTTTAGTATTAATATTTCACAAACTTTGCACATAACGAGTAAAATGGGAGGGGGGGATTCTGATGCCGACTCAAATCTAGATGCAGATCAGAAAATTGCAAGAATGAATTTTAAATTTAAAGAATTTTATATTTTTGTTTAGTTAGTAACCATCATGATTTTTGTTCCCCTCTGTTTTCTCGAGCTGTAATTAAATGCCAAGTGTGTTAATGGATGTGTTAATGGATGTAACTATGACGACCAGAGACCCGCTGGCAGGAAGCGAGTGGCGGAGGAAGAAGGTGACATCAGGTGGAGAAGCAGCACAAAGCTCTGCGTTAGATTCGGACCTTGAAATCTGGATCGCCACCGTTCGTGTAAACACACTCGGAGTCTGAACTGGATGAAACCGAATTGATACGGGCTTGGTTTGTGTGTGTGTGTGTGTGTGTGTGTGTGTGTGTGTGTGTGTGTGTGTGTGTGTGTGTGTGTGTGTGTGTGTGTGTGTGTGTGTGTGTGTGTGTGTGTGTGTGTGTTCGGGTACGCATTTTTGCATTCTGACCTTGTAACCCAAGGCCCAGGCGGTCGAGTCTTGTAACCAAGGAGGGGTCGGATGAAAACTTAAAAACTTTGAACAGCTGCAGATTTAACCATTTGTGCTAATAATTCAAAATCCTGAGTGTAATATGGTATAATCAGTATAATACTGTTGGATTATCCCTCATGTATGTACCAGGTAACAGGAGCTGATCTCTGGCCTCTAATAATGACGGCTCTGCTTGAATAAGACGCCGAATCTTTTCTGAGCGCGACGAGCAATAACACTTACGCACGGTGCATCTGTGTTTCTGTGCTGTTTAGCGTGAGAAGCAGACCGTTGCTTATGTAACACCGCCGCCCACGTCCAGCCATTCCTCCAGCCCACACCCTCTCCGGCGTCGATACCGCCGATTGCTCTCAACGGGCGCGAGGCGGTAGCTTCGGCACGCCAGCTGAGTTTGCCTCCGGCGCCGCCGACAGGTTGATGTCTGTGTGGTTTTCTTTGAGTAAAATCTCAGGACAGCTGTCGGATTGCTGCAAGATTTTGGCAAAGACATTTATACTGCTCCCTCCCCAAAAAAAAAAGAAAAACTAGCCAAAAGTACCATCAAAACACTGCAGCAAACTGCAAGTTGATAAATCATCTCAACGGGAAAACGCAGCCTATAACAAAAAGCTCAATAAAAAACAAAAGAACAAACAGGAATAAACTAAAACATTAATTAAAACAGACTCATCAATTTGTCCTGATGTGAAAGGAACAAAAAAAAAAAGTATCCAGCGTCAGATCCATCAGCGACAAAAACTTGGCGAAGACGAGGATTTCAACATCTTCGGCATGTGTCAGAAAGATCCACAACTGATAAACTTTGCCCTCAAACGCTTCACTAGAGAAAAAGCATCTTTAAAAAAACACCGGCGCCACCTGCTGGTGCATCAGTCTACGTTAACTAAAAGAAGGATTCAACAGAAAATAAACTAAACAACGTGCATCTTCTTTTCATGTTAATTTTGCCTCTTTAAATACACTCAGTGATGACAAAATAATATAAATTATATATTATATTATTTAATATATTATATTATATAATATAAATAATATAAATAATAATTATTACATCTTTAAGGTTTTAGTTCATTTTGGCTTTTGTTACAAATGTTGAAATCTGAGGACAAACTTTAATAAAATGCGATTTAACCTCCTCAATCTTTGGTCACAGGATAAACGCCTGATCATTTTTGCCTTTTAATTATTATTTTTTATATTTGTTGTTTGAAAGCGATAAATACAAATATTCCTTAGGCTTTCATCATGTCTCTACTAATTCACTATCCCACTTTTTAGTCTGTTTAAAATTTTTAAAAGGCCACAATTTGGTGAGCGCTGGTGTCTAGGAGTTGAAATGGAAAGTCTCGGAGCCGGTCTGGACTCGGGCCCCGACTTGTGACTTTTACAGTCGCGACACGCGACTCGAGCAGCGGCTTAGTCCGGTGTCACAGTGGATGTGCTCCTGTGCCTGTGGGAGTGTGACATTGGGTCCTGACATCGTTCCAACGGCAACAAATAAGTGTGTTAGCAAGATAAGAGCCGTCTAGCCGACGCTCAGGCGTCGCAGGCTCTTCTCTGAGAGCAGGAAGTGTCGGCTGCAGAGCGTGACATTAACCGATGAGATGCCCATTCTGAAATTCCTTTGGCTCGCTCGGAGAGTCGGCCGTGTCCTGCTCAAGTGACCCGACGACCCTGGCATGTTTACCATGGGGAGGGCCTCCAGTAATAAAATGGGGGGTGACGAAATGACCATTCGACCTGAATATGAGGTTTTTATTTATTTTCTCCCTTTTCAGGGGATTGTTTCAACGGTTAACGACTCTTCGTTGATTTAAAAAAAGAAAGAAAAAGCGGCAGCGGCTAAAATAATGCGCACGAAAGGTCGAGAGCCCGGTTCGAGCGCTCGTGCCGCTCCGACGCGTGGGAATCAGGAGCTGTGAAAC
This sequence comes from Istiophorus platypterus, assembly GCA_016859345.1. NCBI lineage: Eukaryota > Metazoa > Chordata > Actinopteri > Istiophoriformes > Istiophoridae > Istiophorus > Istiophorus platypterus. Next base: position 16,554,269 of record CM029119.1, read on the forward strand.
CGTGATACTCAGCGGTCCGTACACAACGCGACGAGCCCTCCCCGTTCTTCACGCGGTGATTTATCAACCCCTCCTCCTCCCCCGTCCTCCCCCCGCCTCCCCCCTGGCTATTGTCTGGGTCCATGCTCCGGGCCAAACGAGCAGCATGCACACTATAATAACGCTGATGGTATCCTTCGAGGCCTGAGTTCCCGCCAACATGTTGTGGGTTTTTTTTGCTGAGGCAGCCACCGAGCAGATCACTGCGCTTGGCCCCGGCTCCAGCGCTTCCCGGGGGAAGGGGGGGGGATTAGGCCCCGCCCTGCTAGCGCGGCTTTTTAAGGGTCGCCCTTGGCCCGGACTCAGCGGGTTGGTTTCCAGATGCACATCGCTGTGTTAGCCTCTCTCAATGGCCAGGGACTCGGCCCTGGGAGGGGGGGCTTCAGAGCCCGTTTTACCTTGAGATCTGTGCTATTAATTAACCATATTAATCCTCAGAAAGGAAGGATGTTGGTGCAGCATCCATTAGACAACAGCCCAGGTCTGATGTGATCATTTCTGAGGATCAAATAACCACTGGTTGTATTTTTGATTACTCGGCTCCATGTTAAACTATGCCGAAGTGATTACAGCACAAATAGGTTCACGTTGGTATTGGTGCATTGTTAAAAAGCAGAAACACAAACACACATATCGCATCAAGACAACATCCGACTACAAATGGCGCTTTGCTTTCTACTGTCCAGGCCAGACTCTACACGTATTAATCGTCCTGTCCAGTATCCGTTGTTTTGCTTTCAGTGTTCGGTCTTTGTTTTTGCAGATTAAATAAACTTAAACTTAAAAAAGATTAGATTGTTTACACGCTACATATAATGGCCGTTCTGCAAGCGCTGGACAAACACAATACATTTTGTTATCTTGTTTTATTTTATTTGTCCTATTAAGCCCAGCGGATAATAGATAGCGGCTCTATCTGAGCTACAAAAATAACCATGAGGTCAAAGTTATAGAATGATCGTGGTCATGATTAAAAAAACAACGACAACCCTGCCTGTCGGTGGGAAACGGGAAATAAACGACATTCTCCCCTGATGCCCCCCCCCCCCGACTCTTGGGGTTTGATATGCCGAATGTTACCTGACAGTCTTTGTGCAAGAATATTTTTCCAGTCTTCACTATTAGAGCGAAACTGCCCAAACATAATTGGGTACGACGCCGTGGGTGGTTTAGGGGTTAGAAGGGGTTAAAATACAATGGAAAGATGAGGCGGGTTTTCATGCACCTACGACTCCGCACAGTGGTGAACATGTGGAGCCGGTGGTCATTTTTATAGCTTATTTCCCACGACTGGTTCCTGGTATATTAAGAGCAAACACGCGGCTTTGACCGCTCGAGCATGTGGAGCCAGCGATAGTACGTTACAAACGTCACGGATCCCTTTCGCCTCCACCTCGTGGCGAGGGCTGCGGGGAAATTTGTAAAACGTGGCTGAATGTATGCCGCGGGCCGGTGAGTTGGCTTAATGCGAGTTGGACTGACTAAGCGGCGCCGGGCTCTGGAAGGAGCCGTGGTTTGCAGAGCGCTGGCAGAGCGTCGGCCGCATCCATCAGCGCTCACTAGCAGTGCATTGGTTGGGTTGAGATTCAGCCTTTCTCTATACAGTGAATGGCTCCCACCTGAGGGGCGGTGGTTCTGTAATACTGACCCAGTTCGCGCTTCTTCACCTCGTTCGTTTTCCAGGTTCCACCACACCAAGACAACTAACACGACTCTGTTTTGATTTAGAATTAATAATCTCTGACCTCTGGTTCTTTAGGGCCAAACCATGTGCTGCAGTGTTACCGGGGGGGGGTCCAGTTAGTTTTGCTTTGGATTTAGATGTAGTTTGTTAGTTTTGTCCACCCCCTTGTGTGTTACTTGGTTTGGCCGAGCCACTATACCGTATTGACCCAGGTCCGTTTGTCCAGTTAACAGCACGTCTCTTTGTGGTGTTAAGTACGGTTATGTTTTATTGACCCGTTTATTGACCTAGGTTTGTTCCACTGGTTGTAAAGTTTTTGCAGTTTTCTGTTTTCATATTCGACTCCTGAATCCTCATTTCCTCACTGCTTGGTCAGTGAAAGATTCTCTAAAGGGCTCAGAGGAGAAATCTCTGGGATCCTAAGATGAAAATGGTGATAGGAAAGTAGAGAAATTTGAGTTTCAGTGAAGTGTTTTTTTTTTGATTGTTTGTTTGTTTTTGGAGGTTATTCTCAAAATTACCCAACGAAAAATGATGCTAGCAAAGTGGCTGCGGCTCATAAATGTACGAGTGGCAGCCAACGATCGCCGCATCGATTTGTGCTTTTCACAAGCCGAAAAAAGGAAATCGGTCTAAGGTCGGACCTTTCTAAAGCCTGGACCAAGGTCTGGATACGAACTGGCCGCAAATCGATCGGCTGCAGGCAATTTGTCACCCGATCCGTTAATGTTATGTATCGACATCTTTGGCTTGAGCGACGCCGGTGTGGGGGATCGCGCACACGACATGCGTGTTCACTCTGCATTATAATCGCCAAGGCGACGAGTCGTCGATGAGGCGGGCAGGTCATGTGCGTTGCGACGCCGGGCCTCTCGCCAAACGCTGTTCTTCGTGGGTGACTCGATCTCCAAAGCGCACCCGCGTCACATCTGTAAAGCGGTCACACATCTGGAAAAAACACACACACACGGCGTTTTATTCAGCTTTTATTGTGATAAAGACGACAGGGAGGAGTCGGACCAGACAAGCCCGTCGGAGCCCGGGGTTCAGGGACGGGGCCCCGACGGGAGGCTGAGCGAAGGTGTCAGACGGCACCGTGATCACGTCGATGTGACTCCGTAGCCATGGCAACAAGGGGCGTGCGGAGGGCGATGCAATGGTTTTAGGGGGAAACATCCGTCTCCTCTCCTTCATATGTCGCTCTACATCATTCAGTCTTTCTCGCCCTCACTTTCTTTTGCCGTTCCCTTCTGTTCTCTCCCGCACATCTGCATCATTATCTCCTTCCTTTCTCCTCCTTTTGTCCAGCTCCCTTTTTTCTTTTTTTTTTCCCACATCCACCATCACCTCCTTCCCCTCTTGGTTGTTCCCTACCTCCTTTCGCATCTCGCAAGAGTGAGGCCGCTCGTTTCTACCTCCATTACAGTAGAAAAGGACGAAGGCGGAAAAAATAAGAAAACCACAGTGAGAAGTGAACTGGCGGAGACGGATTTATCCTCCTTAACACTTTGAACCCACATCTGTTGTTGTTCAGTTTTCACTCACTTTTCTTACAGGCTTTTGATGTCGTTGCAGCATCTCGTCGGCCATTTGTTGTTTTCAGGTTACCAGGATTGTTAGGCTACTCTGGGATGTTACTGTCGGATCCCTGCAGTTTTTGACAAATGTTCCCCTTCCACAACACCCGCTGTATATTTTCACCTCTCTTCTATTACTTTAAGCAAAGTATTTCATCAGTTTATCCATTAATTCAGCTAATTTTTCAACAGCCTTTCCATTACTTTTAAGCTATTGTTCATAACCACTTTCAGCTAAGCGTTTTAACTCTAAGTTCCCTAAGTTTCCTGAAGCCTTAGTACTCATGTATTTTCATGTACCCTCAAGCAACTGCTGAATTAGCAAGAAAACAAAGGACTGATTGGAAATCACAACTGTATAACACATGCTGCTTTAATGTATCGAAGAAAAACTGAGGTTTCGTTCAGTTTGAAATTGTTCGACACACCATGAATGAATAGAGGAGAGTCTGGGTTTCAGGGTCGTAGCAACAGGGACGGCTCAGCTCATTCTTGTCACTCACAGACATGAGAGTGGTATCGATCTTCTTGTCAAACTCTCTGCAAGAATGCTAATGAGCATATCTCCCAATATTCTGAGCAATTCATTTAACAATAAGTGGAAACATTCTGATCCCCAGAAGTGTCACGAAATGCGCTATTAGCTTATTTTCGTGGGTTTCGTCGCCCCCGTCGTTCGCATTTTGCTCCCCAGTTTGCATCGATAGGCAGCCACTGCACGGGTTAGCTGCCATTAAAGGTGGATGTAAGAGTAAAAATGATGGAAGAAAATAGGAGAGGAAGAGGAGGAGGAGAGTGAGGAAAGGCAGACGGCAGAGGGGGTTTCTGGACCAGAGCACTGAGAGTCCTGGCTGGTCGCCTGCTGGAAATACCCAGACTGTTCCCAACACACACTGAGATGCACGTCATCATCGTCTTGCATGTGTGTGTGTGTGTGTGTGTGTGTGTGTGTGTGTGTGTGTGTGTGTGTGTGTGTGTGTGTGTGTGTGTGTGTGTGTGTGTGTGTGTGTGTGTGAGTTTCTGCCACTGGTGTATGCTTACAGTTCATCGTGCCATCATCAGTCACGTTGTGTGGCACCGCAACTGCTAGGCGAACAGGTAGCAAACACGCAGGTACGCAACACAAGAGCAGCACACGTACAATAAAAGAAATGGTTTAATTACATAGTTTAAGCACAACATGGTGCAAACTGCACATTTCTGAGCTGACTATGCCTCAAAAAACCCACAACATCGACAGTACCACCACCAGCACTCGTGAAGTGTATGACTGTGACCTTGTGTAACCTCCAGTGACCCTCACGTTTTGATGGCACCGTAAACTCTGTGATCTTTTTTCTTTAAATTTCCTGAAATAACCGAACATGAGAGTAAAAAAAAAAACAAAAAAACAGTAAGACTCCATTTAAATCCCTTATAGTGTGTCTTGTGTATCAGTCACACGGTCACACGTTTCTCCAACAGTTTGCGTTTTTCAGATAAAGCAGTTCAGGCCCCCGTCATCGACCGAGACGCCGCCTTTCTTGGCCCCTTTGCAGACGGCCCGGCCCCTGGTTTATCTCAGCGGTTGACGGTGGGAGACGTGTTTTTGCTCATCGTGAATTTGTTTCCTCTGTGGCATGTTTAAAACAAAAAAATCAGCCCAGAGCCGGTAGAAACTCCTGCAGGTGGAACCAGGCCTCGTTAAACAGCCGACTTAATAACTCGAACTGGCCCCTTAGAAGAAAAAGTTGAAATGGGGGAAGGGGAGGTTGATCAAGGTTGCGTTCAGTTAGTGACTGATCTTTTATTACTCGTGCTCATCTGTAACAGGCAGGTAAATGATGCTGGCTGACAACCGGAGACCCAGTAGCCTAGTTTACGAGATCATTACCCCTCCTTTTCTCCCCGCTCTTGATCCACTCCTCCATCACCCTCTCACCTCCCTTGGCTGCCATTTTCCTATCTCCACCATCTTTTTTTCTGCTCCCATTTTCCTTCCGCTCCCCCATCTCTCATTTTTCTTTTTTTGTTTTGTTTTGTTTTTACCTCCCACTGTTCCTCTTTCCTCCATCCTTTACTCCTCTCCCTCCCTCCTCCTCCACATTCTCCTCCTCCTCCGCGTGCTCTCTCTCTTTCTCTCTCTCTCTCTGTGTGCCCTGCCGGTGGCCGCACGCCTGCTACTCGATGTGTTGCCATGACAGCCTGCCAAGGTGTCATCGCCGGGGTCATTTGCATAGCTCCACTGAGCATGCCCACCGCAGCGAGGTCAGGAAACCCATCCTGAAGTGGTTGCATCCTGTTGGGCTGGAGTGGGCTCTGTGTTTATGTGTGTGTGTGTGTGTGAGAGAGGGAGAGAGAGAGAGAGAGAGAGAGAGAGAGAGAGCTTGCATGTGTGTACATGTTTGTCTTTATGGAAAGTACATGCTGTGTGTGTGTGTGTGTGTGTGTGTGTGTGTGTGTGTGTGTATGAATGCATGGATTAGAATGAGCTATCAGTATCTATAATGGAAATACCATGTCTAATTAACCTTTATAATGTCAGGGAGGGTTATCATTCTACATGGATTAGAGTGCAGCTTCAAGACACCACACTCTCACTCTCTCTCTCTCTCTCTCTCGCACACACACGCACACACACACAAACCAAAGATACAGGAGGAGAGCGATGGATATATTAAGATTTGTTCTCCGAAGACGACCAAATGAAAGTGTAATGTACTATTCAAATCCAATGTAATTTTGGATCATCCTTGAGGGGGGGTTTTTCTTTCTTTAATTTTTTTTTTTTTGGTTTAGTCAGCGATGAGTGAGGCTTCTGGAGCGTTGTTGAGCCTGAAATATTTATTGAATGTCGTCTCATCTTGTTACCAGGCCAAAAAAAACCCCAAAAAACCCCACTGTGACACGCCTTCTGGATACCGACCAAGTACTTATGAACTTTGCATCATTTATTTAGCAGATTAATGGCGGAGGTTGTAAAACATGAAATAAAAGTAACATTTTATGCCTTCGTGAGTATTTAATACGTAGATCAAAGGCTGCAACTTGGGATAATTTTCATCTATTGATTAACCTGCCGGTTATTTTCATGGTTATCATTTAATCCATAAAATAAGCAAAAAACAGTGATAAAATACCTTCACAAAAAGTGACCTATTTAGATAGCTGGGTTTATTTGACCAGCAGTCAAAAATCCAAAGGCGCTCAGGCTACTATCGTGTACGAAAAAGAAAAGCATCAGACGCTGACACTTGAGAGGCTGGAACCAGAAAATGTTTTGATATTTTTTGCTTGAAAATTTGCAAAACTGATTGATAATGAGAGTATTTGCCTGTTTATATTTCTGCAGCTCTGCAAAGCTGCTCACACTCAGCTTTAATCTTTCTGTCAGTTGCTCCCAACCCGGGGGGCATGACCCCCCCCCCACCCCCAACCCCCACGAGGGTTGGAGAGATAAATCACAAGGGGTCACAAGATTATTTCCAGTGTTGGGGGGGTAAAAAAAAAAAAAACAACAAAAAAAAACAACCCGAATTCAGCTACACAGAAGTTACTTTATTTATCAGGCAAATAGAGAAACAGCTGCCTAAATTATGAAGAAGAGAAATTACTGCACATTTGACAACTCTGTGACTTAAGCCTCTAACTTTGCCAGAGATCTTCACATAACATCTAAACTCCACCTAACGTGAAAACATCGGCACAAGAGATTCTCAGATATTTCATGTGTGAAATGCAAGAAATCGCACGTGAAACAGCACATTACATGTGATGAACTCACATATAGGGAAACGATTTTGACACGTTTCCCATCGGGGGAAAGAGAAAATTCACACTTATTACAGACGCATAAGTAACCGTTTTTTGTTTTGGTTTTTGTCCAAAAGAATGAATGAAAATAACAAAAAAGTTATAATTGTGTTAATTCCAAGGGACCAAAGTTGATCATTTTTTTTGCAACCAACTGATCAAAACCAGAATATTTGTGATTCACGACTAAATTACAAAGTGAAGACAAGAAAAATCCTGTTTAGTATTTTAGCTCAAACACTTACAAATGAGTAATCACTCAGAATCGTATTGACGAACCTCACACTTAGTCAAGTAAAACCCCGTCAATAACATCCTAGTTAAAAAGGTCTTTCTGCGATAAATATAGAAGTACACAATAAACAAAATGCTGTTTGTCAGAAAATGAAAGGGAATCCAGCGTCAGGTATCACATGACATTGGTCGGATCCTGTTGATCCTGTTGTTACCAGACGAAGTTTGTACATGTGATGAGCTCAGAGGAAAAACTCTGCTTTTATTTTTTCTTTATCTGGTTTTGGGTACAAATATGTGTGTGTAAGTGTGTTATACATGTGCGTATATATATATATATATATGTGCTCCTTTTGAAATGGTGAAAAAGGTTCAAAACTGGTATTAAAGAATAAAAGAAATAAAAACAAATCCTCTGAACTCGGGCTGAGTTGAGCCTCTCCTTCATCCGGCTCCTTAACGAGATCTATCTGTTGCCGTGGAGGGACGTGAAATGTGAGGGATGCTGTTTGACGTGGCCCCGGTCGCGGTGCGGCGCGGCACGGCACGGCGAAGGGATACTTCTGCTGGCGGAGTGCTATTTGTGGCTCGTGTATCCGGTTGCCTAGGAGACAGCCGGCAGAGCGCCAGCGGGAGGCCGAGGTTGACCTCCGACTGACAGACAGACAGCTACGGAGGAAATAAATAGCCGCCGCGTACCCAAACACGCGGATGTAAACATCACAGAGTCGAGTCTTGTGTCAGATTTTCTGTTCACTTAAGTTTCCAACCCCCTTCTAGGTAAGTGGCTGTAATGGTCTCTCTCCCCTTCAGACTGTGGTCTCAGTATCCATCTCCCGTATTCTGTCTGAAGCAGCACCAGACTGATAATCTGACCCAGAATGAACCAGTAGATTATTGTCCAGCCACTGGTTTGAATAATAATTGGTATCAATGTTTGTCTGAGTGTTATAAGCATTTCTACTGATATCACCAGTCCAATAGCTTCTTATATGTCTTATGAGACATCCTCAAACTGCCAATTGTTGCATTTCCAATGTCTTTTTTAATCATTAAATTCCATTGAGTGTTGTTTTCAATAGAAAATGAGGCTAAAAGTACTAAGTTAAATAATTTAGTGACTGTGAGTATTGCTGGGCCTGGTAGTTGTTGGCATTACGAAGTGTTGCTTTGATTGCTGGGAAATACGTGAGAACATGGAAGAAACCGTTGATTGTTGGGGGTCGAGTGGTGAGCAGGCTACACGTTCAGGTCGACCCACTTCTCATTTACTGAAGCCAGCGAATGCTACGTTAATGGAGCTGTGTCATAGTGGGTCATCTGAACCAAGCACATGGGTTTATATGCAGAAAAGATGACGCTATGATTGCAATGAATAAAGGTGTGTGTGTGTGTGTGTGTGTGTGTGTGTGTGTGTGTGTATATATATTTGTATATACACTAGCACAGTAGGTAAGAAAATTGATGTACTTACGTTTATTCAGTAAATTTAAGAATTTATTACTGCTTAGATATATTAGCTTACATAGTAAAGTACTGCACTGTACTTTACTGCCATGAACCCCATTGTGTTCATGTTCTGGCTGTGTTGGGCTGCAGATCCAGGGGCTGAACCCCCACTGTGGGGGGGGTTGCATAGGTGGAATGTGTGATTTAAGGCGGTACCGAAATGTCCTCCGTCGTCCTCGTATATCACGTCACGTGGCGTCGTACTCAACAGTCCTCTTGGCACATTTATCTCTGGCTCACTCGTAGTCCTGCAGCCGGCCTAATCGGTCTCCATGGTGATAACACACTAATCTTCACGGCCGGTGTCTTCGTAACGCGCCTCCCTGATTGGTCCTGATGTGATTTACGGCCAGTTAGAGACAATTAGGAGGATCTGAGTGTGTGAGGGGGAGTTTGCTGATGTTGACGTTTTTTTTCCTGCCGTCAAACTGTTTCAGTTAAGGTTTCCAGTCAGTTAAGGTTCGGTTAAGAATGTTGTCAACACAACATTTACACATCATCACCTTATAAGTCGATATGTTTGGCAAACGTTTTTTATTTATACATCCAATAGTTATGGAGCAACCTTGGCTCTCATGTGAAGTCATGTTTCTGGTCACCTGGTGAATCCAAGTCCATTATTCAGCCTCTTTTAGTTCCGTTTTTGGTCCCTACCAACTGTGTTTGTAGTGTGTCTGTCTGTGCGGGTTTTTTTGTTTGTCGAGCCCCCTCCCCCCGCCATCATCTCATCGCCACTCGAGCGTGGCGGATCGAGGTTCCCTCATCCGGCGTTTCGAGCCCCCGTCCGTTTTGTTCCGTGGCCGCGTGTTTTCGGTGGCGTGGAGAGGAAGAAGAAGAAAGCGTGCGAGAGCGAAACAGGCAGTAAGACGGTGAGTTGAAGAGACTGTGAGACGGAGGAGAGAGGACAACCGGGGAAGACAAGAGGCCGTGATGTGTCCAAACCATAAGAACACTTTGTGCGCCTGACAGCTGAGACTGTCTCTCTGGCTCTTGAGAGTTAAAAGAATCTGATAATGAGATATGCTTGTATACACATATACTATATATATATGTATATATATATATATATATATATATATATAATATTTAATATTTAATACACACACACACATATAGACACACATATAGACACACATATAGACACATATAGACACATAAGATAAACATTATTGATAAGGACCCTTTGATTATGGTGATTAAGTATTAAACTATTTTCATCTTTGGTAAAGTATTCGATTGTTGGATCATAAAATATCTTTACTCAGAAACAAACCGATTGCTTATATAGTGTTTTCATGTCGAAACAGAAATGTACATTTGGGGCGTCCCAGCAGCAAAGGTTCCGGTTTGAATCCAGACATCTGTTTTCCGCTCAGTTGTATATGAGTTGCAAACAGGCGCGCGGACACACACACACTGATATTTAAAGGAGAGACAGTACAGGATCGACCGATGCAGGAGCGCCGGCCGGGTGACAGCAGGACAAGAGTCCGGTTCTCGTGATAAAGCTCGACGACCGGCCGCTTTACTTGTGTTTTGACGGGATAATGGAGCAAACGGAGCTTGTGTTTTTTGTTTGTTTGTTTTTTTCCGGCTGCTGTCAGGAGTCTGGATTGGATCTGTTTAGAGCTAATTACTGTCACAAAGCTATATGATTTCCCGGTATTGAAGTCCCCAGAGCTTGAGCCACTCATTGCTCCGTTTTCTGGAAAAGGGCGCAGTTTCTAAGTGGAGCTCGGAGTCACAGCGTAGTAGCGTTGAGAGGATCTTGATCGCCCCGATTGGGTGTGATTTCCTGTCGATGTCTGGCCTGTAGCGATGGGCCATGATGAAGGGCGAGGGCAGAGAGCCGTCCGTCGTGGACTCGCTGAAATACAATAAGCCGGGTGAGAACGTTGTTACTTGACTTCGCCGGAGCTCTGCGTGGATTGAGGGCCAGCGCATGGGGCCCTCCGGCGGGTCCCCGAATCCTCTTTGACAGCGATGACGGGAGGTGGCGCCCCAACGGAGCCGCAAATAGTGTGACACTAAACGTCCCGACATTGTGTTCATCACCCACCTGGTGCCCGGAGCAGGTCGGAATAAAGTTCCTCGCGATGAACTTTGATCCAGTTTTGGCACGTAAAGCGCATCCATCGCTTTCCCCCTTCATCCGTTGTGAGTAATGTCAGATCCAGGGAGGCGAATGTCCCTGGTTGAGCGAGGGATGTTCGCTTTAATGAGACGGGAGGATTCAGGGGTTCAGTGGAACAGAATGCTAACGTGATTAGCTACAGTAAATCTCACACACACTTAGGAAGAACCAGAAATGATTTAGGAAACTTCTGGTAGGAAAGTGGTGCCTGTTGTAAAAAGCTTGGATGATTCGACCCTGAAGATGTTTGTTGTTGTTGTTGTTGTTGTTGTTTTTGTTGTTTTTTGATATAATAATCACAAAAAGACAGAAAAAAAGAACAACAAACATCTTCAGGGTCGAATCATTCAAGCTTTTTACAACACACACCACGTGCAACAGAGTTGCAACAATTAGCCAATCGATATAGTCGATCGGAAAAGAAATCACCTATTTTGATAATTGAATAATTGTTTTAGTCGCTTTCCAAGTAAAAATGCCAAATATTTGTTGCTTCCAACCTCTGAAAAGTGACAATTTGCTGCTTTTCTTTGTCTTAAATCACAGTAAACGGAATATCTTTTGTGTTTTTGGCTGTTCGTTGTACACAGTCGTACTTCTCCCGCTACGTTTTCACATCTTATAGTCTAGAAGATTAACTGAGAGAACACAAATCTCACGTCATTCTCTTTGGGACCTTTTCTCTTTTTCTTTCTCTTTTTGTGTTACGAACCTGGATAACTCTTCCTCTTTGGGCCTCCCAGCGGCTGCTTTGGATCAAATCATATTTTCATATGTTGTCTGAAATGTAACTTAGCTTTACCTAAGTACAGTACTTGAGTTTACTTAGTTACTTTTCACAGCCAAGCGTAACCAGACATGAAACAACCTTCTGTTTCATAGTGATTGTCCTGTTAAAGTAAAGGGAAAAATATTCTTATATAGACATAAGGACCTCACTAAGTGTTTTTGTAATTACTCATAAAACCAAAATCTAAATTTAACTTCAAACCAGGATAAAGTGGAAAAAAGAAACACCTCAACTTTGACAGCAGCTTTTAATGTTTGACATAATGTCCTGTGCTCTCTCGAGCGCCTCTTTGATTTAACTTGTCTTTAAAAGCGCACTATAAATAAAATGCTCTATTATAGTCGTTATTATTAGGCTCCATAAAGCCAATTCATAAGCAGAACAATCGGCTGAATTCGAGGAAGACGCCCAGGAAAACTCTGGAAGAGACGGCTGAGTTTTCCCGCTTCCCCGGCGCCGTGCACATCCAACCTCCCCTGACATTTGAAGCTATTTGCAGTACACCGGTACCGTGGGTTGGCCGGGTCCAGTGAATGTTCATATTCCAGCCTGACCCTCGTTCTTCCCTCGGTTTGATGCCGCCCCCCGGTGGTTAGAACGAGGACTGTGTCCGGTGCATGTTGTGCTGTTTCCAAAGAGGGTGTGTTGGTTTAGATTCAGCGATGCGCCACATCTACCACTCCCCTGCACTGATGCACACTGATGTGCACATACACACACTTAACACCCAGTTTCAGCCTGAATCCTCCCTCCGGGTTTCCCTTGTTCTGCACTCGACTCCGGCTCAGATGCAGGAAAACTCACATAACTGTGCTCCCAGCTAAGATTAATGTGGCTTGTAAACACCCGAGAGATCCGACAGGTTCCGTCTGAGGCCAGAGAAAAAGCCGTGGCGCTCCAGGATCGCCACTAGAGGGAGCCAGACACCAAAGGGAAAAACAAAAAAAATCATTGTAAACGTCAGAACTTTTTTGCACAAATAAAGAAAAAGTTTATTTTCTGTTTATTATTTCATTTGTTTTTTTTAACTTTATAATCCCCGAAAACTTTCTTTTTCTTTTTTTTCTTTTTTTTTTTTTTTTTTGCTATGGCTTCGTTGCGAACTGCTTTGTCATTCACATCTTATTTGTTAACAGCCACTCACATATCAATCATTTTCCTGCCAAAATATTTATCTGAGCCTGACTCATTCTTCCTAGTGTCCATATCCCCTTGTCCTCTCCTCCACCAGACCTGCTGCCCATTTAAATATCCAGTATTCAGGTTTCCTTCAGTCTTCCCTGCCTGATAACACAGACGCTTCAGATTTATCTGTAATGTCTCAGTTTTAAGAAAGATTAAATATTGTTTGGTTTTCAGAAAAAGAAAAGAAAACAGTAAAAAAAGGTGCCTTAAGGACTTACACTCTGAATTCAACAGCTAATTTTTAGTAATATAATATTTTCCGGTGTAGAATTTCATGGAAATTCTCAACAAATATCTGCTGTTTTGTGTCCTTAGAATCTCTCAAGTTAAAGGATGATTCATCACGCTCTGTATTTTGCTCCTGGGTCATTATTTAACAAAGAAAATATGACGATAATGATTATAATTATTTACAATGCGTTATAACTTCGCTTCGGATCTCAATTATGCAACGGTACAACACACAGTCGTAATTCTAGGTCTTTGTTGCTACTTGCACTAATCAGGCAGGTCGATGGGAAACTCTGTGTTATGCTTTTTAGATGTTTGCGGTCAAGCTGAGAGCCAGGTGTCGAATTGCCTTCTAGGAAACTCTGTTGGGCATTTTTCACTTTCCTCTCCCATCTTATTAACCCAAGCGATTGATCACCCCCCCCCCCAAACTCCATCGTCTCTGAGCTTTTAGTGCCCCTCCCTGATCCATTAGGCTCAAGGAAACACAGCCAACACTCCGCATTTGGATTCATGCCTGGAAGAATATGAGATGGAGTCTGTGCAGCTTTGAGTGTGAAGGTGAAACGGGGGGTTTAGCCCGACAATTTGATCAACGCTACTTCTTTTCTGTACTGACTGATTAATCGATTCATTTTGATGACAGATTAATCGTTTTAATCATCTATCTGGATGGAAACACGAAACATTTGCTGGTTCTAACCTTTCTCGTGTGAGGCTTTGATGCTTTTCTGGATAAAATATTAACGTAAACTGAAAATCTTTGGGTTTTTGACTGTTAAACTGAATAAAAATGAGCGATTTAAACACATCACCTTCTGCTGTGAGTTGCCACATTTGGCATTTTTTACAATTTCCTGAAATTTTATAATAACAAATTAAAAAAAAAAAAGCAACACCCACTGGCTGATGACTTGATTGCTTGCGGTTTCACGGCTGCTAGCACCGAGCAGGTTTGCTGCAGGCAGCCGACAGCGTTGGCAGCTGATAGCACTAGCAGCCGTTAGCACTAGCAGGTCCAATCAGCAGCACAGGGACAGATGGAGAAAAAAAACGTCCGGGATGGAAAACGGAGGATGTGGGGAAAACATAGGGTTGGGCAGGTGATGAAAGAGTAAACAAAGGAAGAAACAAAGCAGCTGACTGGCGTCTTCGCTGCTGACCCACATCTAGAGCCTGACATTTCTCCTGAACATGCTGTTTCCATCCCCGAGCACATTCACCGTCTGTTTGAGGGAGGGAGGGGTGGGGAGACCACAGCAGAGGAGGATGCGAAGTAAAGTGAAAGTAGGAGTCAGGCCACCGGAGACGGCCGCCCCGACTCCGCAGCCTTTTAAGACATCACCGTCTTTTGTTCGGCTGGTGTTAGATTTCTGACCCATGCAGGGAGCGAATCGCCTGCTGTTAATCCCCGTTTCGGGACGGACGTGAGGCCCAGCGAGGGCCAGAACTTCTCCTTCGTGAGCTCCTTGTACGGAGAGCGATAATGAAGGATTAGTCCGACAAATCCCGTCCGAAGTCAGCCCGCTGACGGACGACTCATTATCAGTGCGGTGGCTGATCAGGCGATCAGCCCCGGACGTAGGGTGGACGTTTCACTTGGAGCGCGCCTCCGGTTCTGAGGCCGTTCGTCAGTAAATGCGCGCTTCAGGCGCCCGGCTAACACCGTCAAAAAGAGCTTCACAGGGAGGGAGCAAGGGCGAAAGGATTCACAACTGTCAGAAGTTTTATTTTGCCAAAGTTTTGCAGTTTGAACATATTAAAGGTTGCTAAACACTTGCTTTCGGCATCACTGTAACCTTTGACCTGCCGCTCCTTTAACAGCTGCAGTGTGCAGCTGTGCACTCTGGGGCTGTTTCATGTCTGCAGCCAGTGGTTGGCTAAGTTACTCTGATTCACTTCTAGTTATTATGCTGTTGTTTCTATTGCTTCCTCTTATAAGTCCAGGATTAGTTGAGTATCGGGTCGGGTTTTGACTTTGGACTCATGAGAAATTGTCATGGGCATTTTTTTTATTTCACAGTCTTTAAAAAAGTGTTTTAGTCGCTGTTCCGATTTGGACCTTGACTTGCAGCTTTGGGGCAAATTTGACGGTTGCATGGTTTCGTCTTGGCCTGAACCAAAGAAGCGGACCGACCGCCGGACTCACATTCCCACCCCCAGAGCCGTGCCACCACTGAAATGTTAAGCTCAATGCCAGCAGCTGCACAATAACCGGTCTCGGAAAAACTAATGAGACTCGATACCCCAAACCCAAATAGCTGCTGCAGCTGCTCCCCCTCGAAAGCCTGAATGAGGATTTTTTCTCAGTCAACTTAATCAATCTTAGAGTCACGATTTTCTTTCCAGAATTTACACAAAGCCGCCATATATAGTTGTATATGAGTGTTATTAACACAGTATAACATGCAAAACAAGTGATATTGCTGCATTTCCTGTGATGGAACTTCACATACTGCAAATACTAAATAAAATTAGTTGGGTCTCATCACTTACAGTAAAAAGAGGAAACAGGCCTATAACCTATTTTACCCTCGAAGTTAAAATACAGGGTAAATTGAATCATCATGAAATGCTGGTTATTTTGCACTGAATCATCCTCTCCTCTTTGTTATTGTCGCTCGGTAGGTGGGACCTCCCGGCTCTGAGCAGCCAGTTACATCCCTCCTCCTTACCCCCCCCACAGCCAATGGCGAGCCTGCTCTGCTGTCACATGTCCCTGCCCTGTCCTGTCACGGACCACAGTCCCCCATCCCCTCTCTCACCTCGTTAATATTCAAAGGTACTGCAGTGTACCGACATGAGCTCATGCCAGCACTCGCCTCACTCGCGCACACACACACACACTTTTACTAACACACAGTGATGCATCCGTAACAATAGTGTAACACCCTGAACACGCACTGACCGCGAGGTGTAAACACCCCAGGAATTTCTTCTTCTAAGGTTTTGAAATCGTTGTCTGGTCTTAGTTCCTCAGAATTTGTCATATTGAAGTGGCAGAAGAAAAAAAAATATTTTTCTCTCACAAGGCGACAAACTGGATTTTTTTCTTTTATGCTTCTCATTACTTTAAAGCTGCTGTTTTCATTAAAAGCAGCTAATTGCACAAAAATCACAACGACTTCCCCTGGAGGAACGATCCTCCCGTTTCTGTGTATGTCAATTTATCATTAATGATACAAGAGTATCTTAATTATTGATCCATAAGTGCACGGCAGCCTGCATGTACCTTTCTCGTTTTGTTTCTAAAACTCATGTGAAAATATTTGTGTGGGTTTTTTTTTCCTAGTGCATTATAATAAGTTAACACATTTAGATATACAGTGTTCAGCATATATGTGTTTTGCCCTCAAAAAAGGTCTTTTGGCATAATGATGAAATCTTTAAATGGAAGATATGACTCTGTGTTCACTATCTCAGTGACTTGCTGTAATTGTTTCCACCTAATGCTTCGTTTTATTCAGTGTCATTGTGTCTATCAATGGTAGTTTGCTCAATTTAAAGATTTTAACCCTGATAATTTTTATTTATTTTTTTTATTTTTACTTTTGAGTTTGAGTTTTTCTTTTTACTCATATAAAACAGCAAAATTTATAGAAATGTGTGTGTGACCATAAACCAGACTAAAGAGTCCAAAGCTTTGAGGTCTCAATAAAAACAATTAACATGAAGGTATAACGTTTACCATGTTCACCATATCAGTTTAGTCTGTTTGTACGCTAAGAAAACCCACTGAACAAAGTAAAATGTTGACGCGATGATGGTGAATACATGAAAACTTAAGGGGTTGCCAGAGTAACGATTCATCTTCAGGGGGGCTTGAATGTCTGAGCCAAAGCGTGACGGAGAATCTATCCCGTATTTGTCGAGGTTTTCCACTCAAAAGCGCGAATGCCAGCCTCGTGGCGCCAGAGGAAAGGTCTTCGGGATCCAAACCCTGGGGACAATTAATGTCAAATTTTTATGGCCATCAGCCTGGAAACAAAGAGATGCTGAAATGGCAAAATGGGATTTAGCTGTTCAAGTCAAAATCAAGTCTGATCCAAAACTTCTATCACAATAATTTCAATTTAATGCGATGACTGCAATTGTAACACAATTTTAATAATGTATCAGTACATGACATTTTGTTTCTTATACTGGCTTATTTTTTATGGTTTTCCAGGTTCATTATAGTGTTATAAGTTAAAGAGTCTGACTTTTTGGCTGAAAGTCTGGTTATTTGTCTGTCATTTATCGCTTCTCTGACTGCATCTACTTGGGTTTTATTTCCAAGGCCTAATATCACAAATTACATATTTTTTTCTTCCTCAAGGGCCTTTACAATCTGATGCCCTTTATCCTCAGACCCTCGATTCAAAGGAGGAAAAACTCCTCAAAAAAAAATAAATCAATCAAAACAAAACCCTTTAACAGACAAACAGTAGATGTTGTGTGTCCATAAAAGACCAACACATTAAAAATAAAGTATGAACAACCAGGATGACAAAATTATAGTTTGCAAACTCAAAACTTTCATCAAAGTAAATTTAAGTCCCTAAGAGATTCACCACGTCTGTGATTCAATGAATTAGATCTTTACTCATCCACTCTGGTTTTGGTTTGACCCCAACTGGGGAGGAAGAGGAGGAAGGGGAGGAAGGGGAGGGGGGATGAAACCAGTGGACAGGCTGAGTGGAGTAAGTTTCGTAACGGTAGCATCGCAGCTTCCCACCCTGTGATGCCCAACTCCCTGCATCTGCTCTGAAAGAAGCCTCATCTCATCCTCCCTCTCTCTCTCTCTCTCTGTCTGTCTCTCTCTGTCTCTCTCCCTTTCATTTTCTTTGTCTCTCAGCCTTAGCCAGCTAGTCCTAAGTGGGGGGGGTATTCATCCATCCTGCTCTTTTCCTCTACCTCTCTCTGCCCCCTCCTTTCCCACCCCTCCCTCCCTTTCTCCTCCTCCTCCTCCTCCTCCTCCTCCTCCTCCTCCTCCTCCTCTCAGCCTCCTCTTCACTCTCGTCTCCCCCCCCGTTCATATGTCACGGCGAGACGTCACGGACCGTGTGTGTGTGTGTGTTGTGTGTACATAGAGGATGGCTCAGTGCTCAGGTGCGGGCGGGCGGCTCGGGGAACCAGTCAAGCAGGCGACGGGACCAGTCTATTTACCCAGACCACAGAGCTCTCTGCTGGGGTAGGGGCTTGGAGTTTGAGCCCACCCTTCTTGGACCATCCAACCCTGGAGCTTTTTTTTTTTTTTTAGATATACCTGCAACTGAGCTGTTTTTCTACATTATTCTTAATCGAGAAGACGATTCCACCAGACTGTGGATCATATAAATATATATATATTTATATATATATTTATATATATATATATATATATATATATATATATATTGTATCTGCTATCGTTGGCACTTATTTTGCACTTTGAGCACCGAGCAGTGGAAGCAGCTGGCTTCTCAGCGCTGGATCTTGGAGGAGGTGAAACGGAGGAGCGTGCCCTGCCACCGTCCTGCCCCGAACTGGACCTTTGCATCTGCTCGGTGTGGATAGCTACGCAAGGGGATAAGGAACAAAAGAGAGAGGGAACTCTTGAAGAAAAAAAAAAAGGAAGAGGAAAATCCTTCCTAGACAATTCTACGCACCCGTGAGGGCTCCCTCTCTGACAGAAGCGTAGCCGAGAAGAGGAGGAACAAAAAGAGACGGGGAAAAAAGGAGCTAGAAAGAAAAAAGCTAAAGGGTGAGACTTTCCATCCCTCCGCTCATCCCCCCGTCCCCTCCACCCCCCACCCCCCACCTGTGAGGATTTAACCGGACCGGAGCAGCATGGCACATGCCGCCTCGCAGCTGAAGAAAAAGGCGGATGAGAACCTCACCGCTGCAGAGGACGAGAAGGAGAAGAAGAAGGCGAGGAAGCGTTCCCGTGAAGTGAAGAAAAAGGTAGAGGAAAGGTGTGGGGGGGGCTTAGGAAAGCAGCTGAAAGAGAAGAAGTGGGAAAAGTGATGGAGGAATGAGAGCTGACACAGGAGAGAGAGAGAGAGAGAGGAGAGAGAGAGAGAGAGAGAGAGAGAGGCTTTGGGACGTGTCGGTCTACTGGAGTCTGGGAGGTTCTCTTTTGTCATGATGCAGCCTCCTGACGATCACACACATACAAACACACACATCCCCAGCGGGATAACGGGGGGGGGGATCCCGAGAGATGGACGGGTAGAGGGTGCAGACAGGGAGGAGGAAAAAAGATAACAGGAATCAGCTATGGAGGACAGACCGGTATTTTAGGGCAGCGTTGTGGCTATTAATGTGTTTGTGTGTGTGTGTGTGTAAGAGACAGATGTTCACTTCTACTGCTGAGATTAAAAAAAACAAAAAAACAAACAAAAAGAAACGTCCTTCAAAAAATCTGCAAAAATAAGAAAAAAATGCTCCTTGACTCCTTCACACACTCGTACAAACGCAAACTGTCGGGTCCTTTGTTTTGTAATAAAACTTCATTATACATATATGATACATG
Organism: Istiophorus platypterus; assembly: GCA_016859345.1. Taxonomy (NCBI): domain Eukaryota; kingdom Metazoa; phylum Chordata; class Actinopteri; order Istiophoriformes; family Istiophoridae; genus Istiophorus; species Istiophorus platypterus. Next base: position 16,573,940 of record CM029119.1, read on the forward strand.
TAGTTGTGTATATAGGTTGCTGGGTTGTGTGGGTTGTGCGTGGGACTTGTCCTCAGTCGCCCCGCTCCGTTTCCGTGTCCTCCTTCATGCCATCACACCATGCATCCATATCCCCCTGCTGAACAGTGTGTGTGTGTGTGTGTGTGTGTGTGTGTGTTCGATTCAACATGGAAATTTTGATGTGAGAGCAGTGTGAATTCAGGGTAGAAAAGGAGCCAATAGCATCAGCAGTCACACCCTGCGGTTAGGTGCGGGTTTTGCTTGTGCTTGTGTGTGTGTGGGAGTGTATGTTTGTGTGTGTGTGTGTGTGTGTGTGAGTGTGTGTGTGTGTGTGTGTGTGTGTGTGTGTGTTTGTGCGCGCGCGCGTGCATGCATGCATGCATGAATGCATGCATCACTATGCAAGGACAAAGTTAAGACTTGTGTGTGGACACACAAACATTCACGAGGTTGATCAATAGGCCTGACTTCAAATCAATGACCCACCCTCTCTGCGGTGACGGCCTCATTTGGCAAAATATAAATATGTCAGCTGATGCTGATGTACAGTCCAGTGCTTGAATAACTTTGTTGACCCAAGTGTGTGTGTGTGTTTGTGTGTGTATTTGTGTGTTTGTGTGTTTGTGTGTGTTTGTTTGTGTTTATCGGTCTAACTGTGATTGGGCCTGTGCTTATAATAATTTGTGTTTCCCCAGCGTGTACATACTGACATTTGGGTGTGTGTGTGTGTGCTCACATGTTGACCAGCCTGAGGCCATCATTACTCTGGGGTCAGCGACCTGTCACAAATAGTCGACACCAGAGGCTCCATTTGCATCAAGGTCAAAATGGACAGAGGTGACTTCCTGTCATTTGTCAGTAGTCGCACCACAAAGCCAAAAACTGAAACGGTATTTTTTTATATTTTAATCCGAATTCTTCTTTTGCCTCGTGGTGGAAACTAAATGACATTCTTCTAGTGTTGTAAAGACGTTACTTTATTCAAGTATTTTTGCATTTTGTGTCACTTTACATTTACTTAACAACTATACTACATTTATCTGACAATGGTAGTAACTAGTTACTTTTCAAAGAGATTAAGATTTTATATTGAGAGATATATGATAAGCTTTTAAAATGCAATGCAGGTGTTTTAAGAGAGAAGTTTCTGATTTGTGCCCCTTCGTCAATTTGTCTTTGAGTAGTTAGCTGATTTCACCTCTGAACTCCTCGCATGGCCTAAGCCAAATAATTTTTATTTGAAGCCCAAAGAAGTAAAACTATCCTATCTTGAAAAAAAAAAGCAATCATGAAAGAAAATAGAAAGAAAACCAAATACAAATATATATCGAACTTTAGGTGCTTTTCCACCAAAAGTTCTGGGAACCTAAAATCCCAGGAACTAATGTCCAGAAACTTTCCCAAGGGTAAAAGTTCATCCAGCATGCTGTGATTTTATGATTTCACAGCTGAGCCAAAGCCCTGGCAAGATTGGGAAAAAAAAAAAATCAGTGCAGACGATTCAAAAACTCGACAGACGCCTTTAGCATCATTCACACACTCGTGTAATGTAGCCCTCTGCAAAAGGTGGGCAAGAAGCCTGGGCTCAGTCCACTGGTCCTCAAATCTCTCCTCGCCTCCATCGTGCTTATTGTCGGCAACAAGCAACAAGCAAAACAAACCTGTCTTGCACTTTTGTTTCATTTTTAATTGCCAGGTGTGCAGCAATGCTCTGGAAAGTGCAAGCGCACTTGACGAACCAGTGAGGTTCAACGTTGCGAGCCCCCCTGAACCTTCAGAGAGTAAAGACTTTTTTCAGGAGTTAAAACTTTCTCCCTGGAACTTAATTTACGCCCTGGTTCCTTCATTGGAAACACACAAAGGGGTACAGAGTTCTTCAAAGGGTTCCTGTTCCCCTATATCTAAGTCGTTGGGCCCTACTCTCTGATACAACCCCTAGCAGGGTCTCCAGAAATAGAACTGGTGGTTTTATGCTTGAGGAACGATCGTGTTTTGGGTAGGTTTAGGTGTAAATCCCATTTGGTTCTGGTATAGATGGTGTAAGCGCTTCATTAAGGTTAGAGGACCTCCGTCGTCATGGCTACAACAATAAACACAAAGTAATGGTTTTGGAACGTTCATGGATAAAAGAAACAACGACCACTGGTTTCAAACAGGGAACAAACTGCGGTTTCCCGTATGAAAGTCCCGTGTTCTGTCGACCCGTCGGGTTTTCATCGCGCTGGTCCAGACATCACCTGACTTCCTCCCTCGGGCCCGTCATTATTACCATGGCCACTCGGGCTCGCCCAACCACAAAATGATACTATGGCCATGCGATAAGCTGCTTGTTCAAATGACCCAGGTGTTAATTCTGCTTTTTAAGAAGGCCCCTCCAACATATCTCCTAGTGTTTTTAAATTCTATTAAGGTTTTGCACTGCTATAATGTCCCTAGATGAGAATGTAATTAATCTTATTCATCCGCCACATTAAATAACATTGAAAGCATCTCCTCAGTTTCGCCTAAACTGACACAAATGTCAATATGAAGGAATCCGAGCGCATCATTCCTCGTCGTCGCGTTGGATTTTCCCGGTGAGATCTTGGCACCGTATCGTCCGGTGTCCGCGGCATAACGACGACCTTCCGTCCCAGGCTGTGAAACAAATTGGAGGCGGGACACTTTTCCGGTTTTGCCTCCGAGGTACCAGAGTCAGATGAATGTGGCCAGAAATGGAGGCTGGAGAACTCGCCCTTGACAGCACCATCCTGAGGCCGGCGTGATCGTAGTTTTATGGTTTCCCCGTGAAGGCAACAGTTGGGGGGGGGGGGCATGTCGCTGTAGTAACGCCTGTGTGTGTGTTTAAGGTGACATCAGCGGTTTCCCGGTTTTCGTAGCGTAACGAGGGGATATCGGCTATCCTGGCCTATAGAGGTAAATCTATAATGCCGTCTACCCTGGGCCAATTCTTGGCACAAGGCTGCAGAGAATATCCTCCCCCTCCTCGGATCGCGTCACCTCAATTACCTCCCTTTACTTTTTCCTCGTCTCGCTTTACCTCATGTCCTTTCTCTCTCTGTCTCTACATCTGGCCTGGCTTCTTCTCTCCCTCTCAGCCTTAGCACATTTAACAGACACTAAACTACACCAGGTGTCAGTGTCGATACCAAACTTTCCCTTTTCCACTCTTTTCCTTCTCTTCCTCACTCTCTCCCTGAGGAGTATCCCGAGGTCCATCTCACGTACGGTATCAGAACGTGTTAGTGTAGCACAGCATAGCTTAGCTTAAAGACAGGAGGCAGGTGGAAACCGTGAAACTGGACTACGTTCTCCAAAACTGATTAAATCGTCTTATTTTAGCGTTGTTTGCTGGAGGTGTTTTGTTGACGAGCAACAGCCGCGACGCAGCGCTGCATGAATTCCCCGCCCTTTTTACGTGCACCTTGGATTCGTCAATTGATTTACAATGCATCCAGCAGCTGGCGCTGCGCACAGGTTGACCGGTGTGTTTGCGGCTCTTCCGGGAGAGCTGGAAAACGGCGGCCCTGTATGACGGGCGCCAAGCGGAGGCAGGCGCTCGTTGCAGCCACTGTGAAAGTATTAGCTGTATGCTCCGAACAGGCATGTGCCACTGAGCTACGAGCCGTGTCGTGGCTGATTGAGCGTCGTGGTCAATCAGTCAGTTTATTTAGTCCGGCGGCCCGGCTGATAGAAGGGGCTGATACTCCGGCTAACTGGTGGCTAAAACCACACGTCACAGTCAATAAGTTTCGGCACCAGCCGGGGGAATTACCTTCTTTCTCTTCCCGGGCTTGGAGCGTCATTCATTTTGAAAACTGTGACGGGAAATATTGATTTACCTGCGACAAGCCGCGCCCGTGGGGTTTGACCTTCCGGGCCAGTGGTCGGGGGTAATGTTGCTCTCGGCGGGGGAGCTTAACATTGGCAACGAGACAAGAAAAAAATCAAGTGTGTGTAACCAAATGGGCTTGAGGGCGGAGGAGTGTGATGAAGAAAAAAAACACCACTCAGTCAGAACTGTTGGCATCAGTCTCCCACTTTGTTCCCACTTCATTTTCGGGCCTTGTGCTTTTAGTGACGGCGAAATCACTAAATCCAGACGGCGGCGGCTTCACCTGACCTCTACTCTGTCCTTCGTCTGAAGTAAAAAACACACACACACACACTCGCACACAATCAGACCTAAAGGCAACAGAAGGCAGGATACATCTACAGTGGGTTTAAATTGGAAATAGCATAAACATTATGTTATGTTATTCGCTCACTGGCTAATGTGTTACTGTGCCTAATATTCCGCCCCCCTAATGTACATCAGTGGAACGGACGAAATATTACAAACGCCTCTTAATACACGACACCACCACCCTCCCAGTAATAAGCATCAGCCTTTCTGATAGTTGCAGCAAAAACCTACGTAGACCTACATAAGCATCGTACAGTATTTGATTGCACCCAATAAAGTGTCCAGGGAGTCCACATCCAGATTAATAAAGTTTTCTAAAAAATCTTTTCTTTTAATATAAGAAATAACACATGAATTTAAGGTTTGGGTTTTGTTTTTTTGTTTGTTTTTTTTACAAAGGTAGAGGCTGAGATGTCTGTTGTTTTGACGTGTGAGGAGAATTAGTGAAGGGGGGGTGGTGGTGGTGGTGGTGGTGGTGTTGTTGTTTGTTGGGTGGAAACGCTGCTGATTCTTCTTCTGAGGTTTATTTTTGGGAAGGACTCAATTCTGGGGTTTTTCATCTGCAGCCTCCTCTCGTCTCTCTGCTCCCCCCTCCACCATTTATTCTCTCCCTATTTATCTTTAACCTCCCTCCCTCCTCCCTCCCTCCCTGTATCTCCGTCGGCTGGCAGAAGGCTGTATTGTTCTGCCACACTTCTGCTTCTGGGACCTGGGGGGGGGGTTGCACACACAGACAAACACAAAGACAAAAACACACACACACACACACACACACACACACATACACACACAGGCCCTTTGTGACCAGCCATTGTACCACATTAATCCCCCGACACTCATTTAAGCCAAGATTCATTTTTGAAGCCAGCTAATTTTTCCCCCTCCACAACCAGAGGGTCCAGATCTCTTTGTCCTCCGCTCCACTATTAAAATATTCGCCGCTTTCATCCCTTTTCTTTTCTTTCTTTTATGCATAAATAGACTTTACATCATGTGCATAGCATGTGCATGTTTCAATACAGAAGATATTTGCTGTGTTATCTTTTGTTTGCAGGGGGAAAAAAAGTGAAATTTGTCCAAATATTTGAATTTTTTATTATTCAAATTGCCAAGAACCTTTGGAAAACTCAAACATTGAAGGTCACTTTTTTGTGTCTCTTCAGATCTTTCATATGTTCAGAGTAGGATTTATCAAACTTCCACATTTTGTCCAGATTATGTTGATCATCATTTGAAAAAATAAATAAAAAGAATTTTTTTTTTTTTACTTTTAAGCTGAAACGATGAGTCGATCAATTGATTAATAGTTCAGCAGAAAGAAAAAAAAAATCCTGCGAAAAACAAAAAAATAATTTTTCAAGTAAAAATGTTGAACTGAATATCTTTGACTTTCAGACTGTTTCTGTAACAGTTGAGTGACCAAGTCATCAGATCAGGTTCAGCTGTTGAAGAAGTGATTGGCTTTATTCACTTTCTTCTCCTTTCTCTCAAATTATAATTCAGATAATCTATCGATAAAATGATTAAAAAAAAAAAAAGACAGACAATTCAATAATGGAAACAGTCATTAGTTGATTAACCCCTTAGCTGCTTTCATTCCCTCATTCTTACATTCCCCTGCTTCTGTCGCAGCCCATGGATCAATCAGTCAATAATCAATCACTTTGTCCCTGAAAGCAAATCAGTGATGCAGCAGCGATGATGAAATAAAAATGTAATATAAACTTATGATAGAAATATTAACATTTACTTGTGAGTAGACATATAAATCCATAAAAAAAATAATAAATATTTTGTATTTGAGGTCATATCCGTGTTTACCTGATGAATTTGTTATCAATATTCAGTCTCTTTTTGCAAGGATATAACAGAGCTTTTAGGTGCTAAATGTTCCCTAGATGTTCACCGGCTGCCTGCTAACCTTGCACGTCTGCCCCCTGGTGCCGCGGCGATAACGTACGGTGGGTAGACACTAGAATGTTCTGCCGAGCGGATCCGCAGAGCCGGGCGACGTCTTCGCCGCTGAAGAAGCGATGCCATGCGCGTTACATGCAGCCACTTTTCCGTGGTCAATATTGATGAATCGTGCAAGTTTTAGCTTCTGCTGACCGCCGGCGAAGTTCACTGCGGAGGCTCGCCGCCACGTTTTTACGGTCTGACGGCGAGAGGATACAAAGGGGAGTGAGAAAACCGACTCAGTAGAGCATCTACTATACAGCGTTGCCGTGGAAACCTGTCGACATGAAACTTTCCTCCACTCTTTCCGCCGTCGCGGGCTTTTTTTTTGTCGAGTTGACACTTTGACGTGGTTTGTTTTTCCTCTTCATTTCACAGTGACGAGCTAAAAAAAAAGAAAAAAATTAACCTATTTCTGTCATGATCGGAGGAATTCAGCGCCATTAGTAGGACGATGTTTTCCCTTCTGTTTTTAGAAACCCAACACAACCTGAGCATCCACATGCCAGAGCACCAGACGAGCCCGTGCTGACAACCTGACGAAGACGAGGAAGTCGGAAAACATGTAGCCTAAACCATGGGAAGAGCGTTATGAATTATACAATGACTCCATTACAGAGCGGTGGAGAGGCGACAGCTGGGGTAGGGAGGAGATGCAGCGGAGGCGCCGAGATGGGATCTGAAAGGAGAGCGAAGGCGATGGAGGAGGGCTGGGGGGGGGGCGGGTGGAGGTCGAGAGGAGGCAGCGGCGGACAAGGAGGCCACAGGAAGCGTGGCGTGTTTTATGCCGTCCTCGCGGCGGCAGGCCTGCAGCGTTCACCCTAACAACGCCGTGGGGGGGGGGGTTGCTGGGCCGGAGGACTGGTGCAGAGCCTGCCGCGCGCCGTGATTGGTGGATGGGGAAGACGGGGGGGGGGGGGGGGTGAAAACATCTACAACATGCTTCAAAAAAGAGATGAGGGGGAAAGGGGATCAAATCAAATTTAACTGAAGGGGGAATTAAAGAGGGAATAAAGACAGAGATGGAGTTAGATCAAGGGGAGCGATTGATTGGGGAGTCAGCGATGGAAAAAGGGGGGGGGTGGAGAGTGGGCAGAGAGAGGGAGAGAATGACAGAGAAGATGAGGGTGTTGTTAGGCCTTTATCCCCCCCCCCCCAACCCACGCAGCTTTCTTCTCTCCTCTGCAGTGGAAGATAGACACTAAGAACTGGGGCAGTCCATTCACACTCTCTCTCTCTCTCTCTATCGCTCACACACACACGCTCACACACATACGCTCACACACACACACACACACACACACACACACACGCACACTCACACACACACTCGTGTCCCGGCAGGTTTAGCCCGTCCTGCCTTCTCATTTCATGGACCACATCACTGCCTCTGTTTGTTGTTTGTTGTTTGTTTCCTTTTTCACGCCTCCTCCTAGTTCTTAGCTTCGGTTGCGTTTTCCTCGACTTGCTGGAGACTAGTTGCAGACTTGTTGCAGGTGTGTCCCTTCCTCCTCCTCTTCTTCCTCCTTTTCCTCCTCTTCTGCTTCCTCCTCTTCCTCCCCTTCTTCCTTATTTAGTCTTCTTCCTCTTCCTCTTTCTCCCTTTCCTCCTCTTCTTCCTCTCCTTCTTCCTCCTCCTCCTCTTCCTCCTCTTCTTATTTTCTTCTCCTTCTTCCATCTTTTCCCCCTCTTCTTCTTCCTCCTCTTCTTCCTCCTTTTCTTCCTCTTTCTCCCCTTCCTCCTACTCTTGTTCCTCTACTTCCTCCTCTTCTGCTTCTTCCTCTTCTTCTCCTTCCTCCTCCTCTTCTACCTCTTCCCCCTTCCTCCCATTCCTCCTCTTCTTCTTCTTCCTCCTGATCTTCTTACTCCTCTTTTTCTCCTTCCTCCACTTCTTGCTCCTCTTCTTCTTCCTCTACTTCTCTCTACTATTTCTTCGAGTAATTATTATCATTATTATTATCATTAGGGTTCAGTTCCTATCGCCTGTTCTGTTTTTGGTCTGTCCAGTTGTTAAAAGAGTTGTGGTGCTGTGTTACAACTGTTAAACAGCGGGGGCTACTGTCACCCTGAACCACTAACTAACCCCTTAACCAGCAGTGGCTACTGTCACCCCGAACCACTAACTAACTCATCCAGGGTTTAAACCTCCCTGAGACATGTGCGAAGGATTTGTGAGTCCTGAGGGAAGCGGGGGAGGGAATCTGGAAAACGGATGGACCAGATAAATTGTGTTGAAGGAAAAGTACCGAGCGTAGTTCATGAGTGTCGGGTGTAAATTCGCTATCAGGGAGACGCCGGCACATCTTATTAAAAAGCAGGGAAATGGTGGGCGGGATTGTTTGATGTTTCAACCCCGTGTGGGCGAGGTGTTGATCCGTGGTGCTGGTCCAGCACAGCGTCACGACATCGGCAGGAAGAGAGCGGGAAAAAAAACAAAAAACCAGGGCTTCTGCGCTGTTTTCCCGGGGTGTGGTGGACATTTTGAAGGTGAACAGCAGGGAGGAGACCTGCCTGGATCAGAAAGACAGAAACAGAAAGACAGGCAGACAGACAGTTCTATGGAGCACCTCATGTTGCATTCACATACTCCTCGGACAGCCTCATTTCCTGAGTTGGGAATTGTTTCCTCTGGCCTTGATGCGTTCGGGTAAATTGGAATGTGGAAACAATGTGGACGCTAAAGAGGAGATGTTTGTATTTTACTACTCAGACGTCGATGTTGTGTTACAGCCTTGGCACTAATGGTTCATGTCCACTTACTTTTTCAGCGAAGTCTGTTCAGATGTCTACATCTTCAGCAAACAGCAACAAAGAAAAAAAACAGTGTTATTTTGCACATTAAAAACATTTTTTTTAAATGAATGAAAGGAAAACATGGAGCGGCAGTTTGCGCTAGCGGATGAAAACCGGGGCTTGAGTTTTGTATCGCGGCCAAATTAACCGCCCCTTAAAAAACAATAGAGTGCAGTAATTCAACTGAGAAAAGGAGATCCGGCTCTGGGGGCTTCTCAACGGATGATTGGAATCGTTGACATTTTGGTGTGTGTGTGTGTGTGTGTGTGTGTGTGTGTGTGTGTGTGTGTGTGTGTGTGTGTCTTGGGGGGGGGGGATCCTTAAAAATACAGAACTTTTCACCACTCAGACAATACACAGAAAAGCAGATGACAATGTTGAAAGTTCTTCACCTTGGAAATTGTAGCTTGGCAAAAAGAAAAGGGAAAAAAAAGCATAACTCAAGGTCCCCTTACTTGCTTTAACACGGATCTTAGGGGTAGCAGATTGTAAAGAGATGGTTCAGAAGTATGAAGTGGTTTATATAATTGTCAGATTGTGAGATCTGGTTAAAAACTACCAAAAACAGATTTTATAGACTTCGTGATTGCTCTATTAGTTAATTAATTGAAAAAAAAGAGAGAAAAATAAATAGCGAATTAATTGATTATGACAAAAAAGACCCACTTTAGTCCTAGTGATGAACGTAGGCAGCTGCTGTAGATTTCGTGTCCTCCTACAGTGCACGACATGACAAAGGGGCTAACGACCGTAACAACCGCAACAACCGCGTCCCCCGCTCATCTGCATGAGGCAACGCGCAGCTTGGAGCAGCGCATCAGAACAAACCCTGTGGGTGAGCAGCGGTAAGCTGTTAAAACCCGCCCTGCTAAGCTCGTTTCTCGTAGTACTGAGGCAACAGCAGCAAAGGAGGACAGTTCTTCGGAGGAGGACGGTTCTTCTGAGGAGGGGGGGTTCCTCTGAGGAGGACGGTTCTTCTGAGGAAGACGGTTCTGCTCACTTCAGGCCGAGGCGGCGAGTCGCCTCTTAACCCTGCATACAGCGGAGGCGGCTGGAATTTAGCTTTGTGTCGCTGCAGAGCAATGAAAAAAAAAAAAAACACTTTAAAAAAAAACCCAAACTCAACAGCAGTCTGTTTTTTTTTTCTTTCAAAAACAGCCCCTATTACTCTGGATCACAGTATTGTATCACATATTGGCAAATTGGCACCATTAACAGTGGCCAAATTAGCCTTTAGCTGTACCCGATTGCATTGAACCCAAAGTTGTATGGATACTTATCCCTGGATTAATCAGGTATTGAAGGAGAACTAAAAACGTGACGTTTCTCAGGCAAGTTCTGTGGCGGTGAAGAATGTCCCTTTCTTTGATTTCAGCAGCTGAAATCATCTCTCTATATAAACAGTATATACTGCATGTGTCCATATTTTTACTTGCGCTCTATGAGCTATCTGCCACTTCTGGGATTAAAAAAGGAAATATGATTAAAATGTTCCATAACAACCGACTTCCAGATTATCGAGAGGGATGGAGAAAAGAGCTGTCAAACAAACAGATGCCAAAATAAATACCAGGCTTGTTTAAGTCCCAGTGAACATGACCTTATTACAGCAAACACAATCAGTGATTTGCGCCTCGAATCCAAACTACAGCGGGCAGTATAATAGACAGATTTGTCTAATGTGATACTCATATGCGCAAATGCATGTATTCACTTTTTCTCCAAATAATTCTTTTGCAGCAACATGAGCAGGAACTGTACCTTCCCCATTCAACCCTAAAACAAGTTTAACAAACATCTTTTATTCTTAAAAAAAAACACCAAAACTCCAACTTAAAAAAAACATTGAAAACATAGAAGAGGACGAAGAAGAAAAAAAAGAGGAATGGAAAAAAATGGGATCTAATCTCCTATGGAAAATGGTGTTCGATAGATTTATTGATAGATAGGTACTTTATTGTCATTGCACATAAAATGTGAAAAACTTTGTTCAGAAATCTCATCCTGCATAAATATGGAACGAGTCAATTAGTAGACAAGTCAAGTAAATAAATGAGAGGCCACAATAAACAAATATTTGATAAACAATAGCATCAGATCGTTTTGTAATTTAAAACTCATCTTTATCTGAAATGATAGAGGGCGACGCAGCGGAGCGTCGAGAAATGCTCCATCTCAAGGCTGGATTTTTGCCGCTGTAGCGCGTTTGGCGAGTGTCACTTTTCTTTCTTTTCCCCCCCAGAGCGGAACCTGGAGGCTCTGGTTCCACCCTGTCTCTCCCATGGCTGAGGAAAAAAAAGAAGAGGGGCGGTTCCAGGGCTCCTTGTCTGCGGGGGGGCAGCAGCGGCCATGCCGATGTTGTACTAAAGTGCTCCATTGATTTGCTTAGCTGTTGCTTAATTTCCCTGCATGCGCTGTGATCAGTGAAGCTAAAAACCCGCTGCTCACACACACAGCCTCTCTGCTCCCCTGTTTACTGTGGATTTCATTATTTGCTCGTCTTTGTTTAACTTGTGACGGGATGCAAATGTTTGGCGAAGCGAACAGGAAGTGGGAGCTGCAGCATCATGCAGGAACGTTTTACCCCCCAAATAATTGAATTTATACTGAAGAAAAACATCTAAGCTGAAGCTAGTTTATATTGGGCATTTTTTTCCTGATAGGTGACTTTACTTCAGAAGAACTGCAGAACTGGAATTTATTCAGAAAGGACAAATGTAAAACTCTTTAAATGAATTGTACATTTCCAGTAACATCAGCTGGTATTTGCTCAGCGGGAAAGATCCATGCCACTGTGCACACTGTAGTACAAGTAACTGCAGTACAGGAATGCCTAGGATGTGTTTGGAGTAATTCAGGAGCTTGTCCACTAGTGGACACTAACAGGTTCAGGTGCATCGTGTGCGTGTGCACGTGTGCGTGCGTGCATATGCCGTGCGTGCGCGCACTTCTGGTCCGGGGCCGACGTTAATTTATTCATGACCATTGCCCTTCCCTGTCATAAGAGATTAACCGAGCAGCGCCACACGTTAGCTGATGATGCTTCGATTCTTTCTCACATCTACTTCCTTTCCTTTTTTCTTTTTATTTTGTGTGGACCTCATTGAATTTTGTATGTTTTAACCTTAGTTGTAGACAGAGCCGACGGGGTAGAGCGTCTGTCTCTGGGTGGTTTCCTGTCTGATTCCCTGCTACCCCCCCTACCCCCCCCCATCCACAATCCGGGTGGGCCGGAGCAACTACCTGCTCATCAGTCACCACACACATACACACACATAGAGACGCATACACAGCCTAACATCAGCGTAGTGCCTGTAATCCAGCAGCAGCAGCAGCAGCGTCATCTTGCGCCACCCAATGGGGAGAGAGTGGAGCGGATCCGTCGGCCAATCGCGGGGGGAGAGATGTGGTGATGGACGGGGGGGGCTGCAGAGGGAGGGGTTCCTGATGAGTCTCATGTCTGGAGTTTGAACATCTTAAAAAAAAATAAATAAATAAATTAAAAAAGGGGCTAAAATTACGGCCGGTTTGTGATTGATCTGTAGAGGATCCACAGATCCGGAGTCCAGCCCCTTCGGCTGCGATGAAACGTACAACGAGGGAAAAGAAAAAGAAAAGAAGGAGGTGAAGAGTTTGCTTGTGGTTTTTTAATCCTCCTCCATCAGTGTCTCCATCAGCGATGTGAGAGTACATGAGACTGCAGAGGCCGAGCGGCCAATCAGATTGCAGCACTTGGGAGCCAGTCAGAGGCAGGACAACATACACGCACACACCCACACACACAAACACGCACGCACACACACACACTCACACACACACACATACATAGGTTGCCTCTATCTGCTCATTCTCTGTTGATTTCATAACGTATACAATATCAAGTGACACAAGAGGGAACGCAGCCGCTCTTATGTAACCGGTTCTTGATACAATATTGATAACAGCATTGACGATGAGGATTGTTTATCACTTTTGTTTACAACAAACTGGGACAGTTCCTGACAGTTCCTGTTGTTTACATTTAAGGACACTGACAACACTGAGGATGCTTTTGAATGGTGCTGCAGTTGGTGCAGTACCACTGACGGACCACTAGGGACTGATGTAGGACCGGTGGGCCCGAGAGCCTGGTGTGTGTGTGGGTGTGGGTCAGTATGGTCCCTGTGACTGTGGCTGCTCTATTGATGTGGTAAGATACTTAAATCTTGTCAGAGAGTAGCTGAAAGTCCCGAATAATAAAAAAGAACTATTGGTTTCAGAAATTAGACTTTTTTTTTTTTATTATGCCACAATGATTATGAAACATGACAATTTGCCACTTTTCTTCATAACATAACAGCAAACTGAACATCTCTTTAATAATAACAAAGCTGTATTTATATACCATGTAGAGAAAAGTCGATGGCTGTCAACCAATAAAACATTTGTTTTCAGAGTGAGAGAGAGATTTACAGACACGCTGGTATATTTCAATACCAGAAAATGGCACAAAAAAAGTTGAGGATACGGAGGTTTAAAACCCTCCTGACTGAAATAGTGACTAATGTCTCCAGTGACGCTTAGCAGCCCCTAACATCTCTATACAGTAGTTCCAGACGTGGCCACCACATCTGTACTTCGGGGGTTAATCCAAATGTCGGCGATTGTAGCCCAAACGTCAGAAGCTTCTATCCCTCCAACGGCATTCGATGAACCCAGTGCATCGCTGTAAATTTAGGAGCCTCCGTTGCCATGGCAACCCCACCCCACCCCCCTCTCGTATCTTTTCTCCCTCCCGTCACAGATGTCATAAACCAGCAAAGACGGGATCGTTAAACTGGTGTGTGTGTGTGTGTGTGTGTCGGTATGATATGAGTGTGTGCATTTCATGGTTAACTCTGATGCTGTGGTGCATTTTTTACAGCCTCGACTTACTGTGACAGAAGAGACCATTTCCTCTGCATCTGTTTAACAGCCAAGACACTTAATCGATTCCTTGATCAACAGATAAATTATCTGCAACCATTTTTTAATAATCAATAAGTTGTTTTAGTCATTTATTAAGCAAAAAAAAAAATAAATTCCAGAACAGTACCTGGCTTTAGTTTCTCAATTATGATGATTTGCTTGTTTTCTCAATTTTGTATCCTTTTAAATTCAAAGTTCTGGGGACGGAGTTTCTCAATTACTGAGAACCAGGAACAATGTCAAGGTCCGCTCTTTTTTTACTGGTTCTTCTATCACAAGGATGAATAATTTCTCTGGGACTAATAATGTTGATAATTCAAGGCACTGTCTGACTCTGATCATAGACAGGAGGCGATGTTTAACCCTCTCCGTGGCGTAGGGGTCCGAGCTGGCCTCTTTCGTTTCGGATCCAAAAGAATTCCGGCACTGGTTCCGCCCGCAGCCTCCCAGCTACGCTTCCTGGTTTCCCTTTCCCTGATCCCGGCTTTCCGGTAGAGGTTGAACCGTCTGAGCCGGAATGTCTCCCCTCTCCGTTCTCGATCAATGAACACAGTAAAAAGCCCTTGTTCGTTTTGATTTGATGAATTTGTTCTGATACCCCCTGGTTGCGACGCGCCAGCCGAACAAAGCTGAGCATGGCGGCTCTTGAGCCGGCCCTCTGGTTTACGTAGCGACCGGTCTGATCTTCATTATTATGGTTTTAAGGGAGTATTCCAAGCCCCTGAAGGAGTTCCACTGTACGCCGGTTGCACGGGGCGACGGCCCCCAGGTGTAGATCCCGTTGGGGTTGGCGCCGAAGCAGGCCGCGTACCAGAATCCTCCATAAGTCAGCCGGGCGCAGTTTTGACTGTGTGTATCTTGATCTTTGTCAGTTGTAGTGAATTTCTGCCCATTGTGCATATTAAGAGAGTCTCCTGATGGGGGGACAAAACAAAACCAATAACTGATCAACACAAATACTAAAATAAAACACTGGTAATGGAGGTACAGTTTACTCGGGCCAATATTAAACTACTTGTCCTAACATTTTAGATTTTTGGTTTATTTAATGCATTTTTAAAAAAATCTGCTCGTCCCACCCGCTGCTCCTCTGGTGTAACTTCCCAGGCTCAGCTTGTATCCTTCCGACTCTGGACCAACAGAAAAAAAAGAGTACTCGGCGTAGACCCTCTGGCCCTCGAAGTCTTCCATGTCCACCCTCAGCTCGTAGCTCTTGGCCTGGGTCAGCAGGTGCATTGTCTCCAGGCCTGAAGGGAATAAAAGCGGCAACACATTCTCCGTTTCAGTCAAAGTGGCCTCGTTTTCAGGCTTTGCTTGACGCTCAGTGCAGTAAAGCTGAAACACACTATTAATCACATCATTCGTTGGTTGACAGAAAGTCGATCGCCAACAGTTTTTTAGTGGCCAGTTAATTTAAGTCACGGCCTTAGACTTGATGCCTCATATCTGTCAAATGAGACATCAGTGAAGTAATTTAGATCTTTAAACATTTGTGAGCCATCACATTGAATTTTAATATTCACTCTGGTTAGTAAACAAACGTTTTTATATTCGTACCCAGCCAGTACTCCGTGGCGGCGCTGCCGAATCCAGTTTTGTAGTGGTCCCACTTCATGAAGAAGTTCACTGTGCCATCTTGTCTTCTCTGAATGACCTGGTTTAGGGATAGAAGTCCAACAAAGGACAGCAAACCGTCAAGGAAAGACACAATCAAGCTTCACGAGCTCCTATTTTTACATTAACAACTGATGAAACTGCGACTGTAGTTGCTCTGTAGTTGGAGCGTTCTAGCATCCTTCAGCCCACTGTTTCGGTTCAGTCTCACAGCTCTCATCAACCTCGTTTCCGGATGCTGTTCTCAGAGGGGAAGCTCTGACCAACTGATGTACGCCACCTGCCCGGCGCCATACAGTGGAGACGTAAAGTTGGCAAACGAGATGATCAACACGGGGAAGCATCAGGTAGCTTAAGAGCATTTCCCTCAGGTGATAACTTTGATTGAAATCAGTCAATCCCAGACATTTAAAATTTTCACACAGCATCCGCTGCAACTATTGACTATTTTTATTATCTATCAATCTGTCCATTTTTTTTTCTAGATTAATCGATTAGTTGTTTGGTCAATAAAATGTGAACAAATGTGTATCGCGGTTTCCCAGCAGATCCCAGAGTGACGTCTTCAAATGTCTTGTTCTGTCTAGTTAACAGTCCAAAGATTTCAGTTTATTCTGATAGAGGACTATCGACTCAAAATGATTAATTGATTATCAAAATTGTTGCCTATTACTTCACTGTCCATGGACTGGCTAATTAATGGAGCGACTGTTGCAGTGCTTGGTCAGGAGAAACAAATGCCGAGATCGAGCAGCCGTTTTGTCTGGATCAGAGTCGGCCCAGGCCCTCGTGTCTCAAGCTTTTGCCTTGAAGACGGACCGACCGGGTCCTCACCGTCCACTTCTCAGCAGAGCTGTCCATGTGGTCTTTGCTCATGTCACAGTAAACCTGCACGGGGGAGGTGGGGCCCGCCGGATAGATGGTGTAGACCCCGTCCAGGCCCGAGCCGGCCCTGTAGACGTCGCTGCAGTCCGTGGGCAGCGCGGACTGATAAGCCAACACCGGCAGCAGCGCTCCTAGCACGACTCTGAGCTGTAGCGAAGAGGGGGGACAAAAAAATTTCTGTCAGACATGAGGATTGTAAAGGGGAAAAAAGCATCTACATCTCCAGATGTGGGTATCACAGTAGTGAAAGGTTGTTCTGCAGCTGGTTTTCATGAATGCATGGATGATATAATCGGGCCTCTAAGAGCAGTAGCGAGTCTATCTTCATGTATCACCGCTCTGAATTCATAGTTTTGAAGAAGTTGCACCTGTTTTCAGTGTTTTTAAACAAAGTTTTACATCTTGACATGTTTTTTTTGCCAAATATGTAAAAGCTTAATACTAAATCCAGGGCTGCAAGTAAAGATTTATTTTATTATTGATTAATCTTATTAAAGATTATTTTCTCAAGTGATCTTTGTGTCTATATGATATCAGAAAGTAGGGAAAGGAACCCAAAAGGCCAAGCTGATGTATTCAGATTTCTTTTGATTTAACGTGACAGTCCAAAAATCCCAAAAATACTCAGTTTACAGTAATATATGAAAAAAGAAAAATGTCAAATCATCACATTTGAGAGGCTTTAGACAGCAGATATTTGGAATTTTTGCCTGAAAAATTCTAAAAATTATGAATCTATTATCAAAGTACTTCCGCATTCATTCTTTAATTGATTTATTTCCTGATGAAACAGCTGACTAATCATTACAACTCTGATTAAATCAGACCTCTTAAGTTGGTCGGTGAATTGAACTTTATAAGCTATTAATTGTCCCCCAGTGAGCTAGTTCAGGCCAAGACGACCAGACAGTGAAATGGGTCACTTTACATACCATCGTTCTTTAATCCGCCCCGACGGTCGAGTGGTTGCTGCAACGAAAAACAAAGTCACGTCCGGCGTTTCAACGCTTCACCATGAATGTGAGAGGTTTGCAGTTTGATGGCGTCGTGCACAGACTCACTGGAGGAGAAGAGTCTTCAAACACCCGGACTTGTTTTGAGCGGGTCGCTTTATATTGGTGCAGTTTTGCCTGTTGCAACACCTGGTAGTTTCTCTGTGTTTCCCCCTTTTTTCAGTCAGTAATTTAGTGTTTGATTTCTCTGTGTGTGTGTTTTGGGTTTTTTTGTTTTTTTTCCCACACACCAAATATGCCACAACTGTTGAAAAGTTCAAAAGTTTGGTATTGCTTCATTTTGAAGTGACCTCTATTCATGGGAAGTCCCACAGGGCGACGGAGCTTCGATACCTTGCGGCTATCATTTTCATTTCAGCTGATTTGAAATCCAAGTCTCTAGGTTCTTTGTTTGACACCGGACCTCAAACCCGGATGATTCTGCAGGCGACTTGGGTGGGGCAGCGTCTACCGATAATAATATATTATTATCGAATAATGTATTCAAGTTTTGCTCTACTTAATAAAGTATTAAAAATAAGGATACTCGCTCTGCAGAAAAATGGCCCCCGTGACTATTGTGTTATATTTGAGGCCAGAAGTTTGAAGATAAAGTTAAATCAGGCTGCACCATTAAAACTTTTAGTTCATTGATTTGTTTCATACCATGTCGACTTCCAAAGTTTACAGTTTTCATGTGCAAGAGGAAACCCCTTTTTCTAAACTTAGGCATCACGTTGTTTTTTATGTCTGCACATGTGGAAAAATTCCAGTCAGTTGTATTCCTACGGCACAAGGACCGGTTCCAGCGTTGCCACCTGCTCGGATGTAAACTTCGCCATGGTGAACACCTGGTTTAGATCCGCTGGACAAATTTACGGCGCCATCAAACGTCTCTATGGGTGAAAACCATATAGCTTTACAGTAACCAGTGCGGGCGTCCAATTACATGTAACCGAGTAAAAATTCCTGTTATTTTCCCCGTTATGGGCGTAGCGACCAGAGGGGGATTTTAAATTTTAAATGTTCTATTCTGCTTTTCAACAGGCCTTTCTCGCCCGTGGCCTCCGTCGCCTGGGGCCTCGCTTGCCCATGGCCTTGCTCGCCCGTGGCCTCCGTCGCCCGGGGCCTCGCTTGCCCATGGCCTTGCTCGCCCGTGGGCGCCGACATGCTCTGAACAACGCATTGTCTCCTGATCCCCATGTGTTGTTCCAGTGAGAGTACTTGGTCCTAGATTAACACCGGAACTTTTCCACGCCCCCCAACCCCCCCCCCCCCCCCATCCTCCCCCTCCTCCTCCCCCATGCTCTGGACTTTCTCACTGTGAGACAGGTATTTTTAGCTGTGACATAATGCCCCTATCCCTCTCTCTCTCCCTCTCTCGCTCTCTCTCACTCTCCCTCTCTGTCACAGTCTTTTCTCACTCACTGTCTTTCCCTCACCCCTCTCCCTCCCTCACTTCCTGCACAGGCCGTCCCTCCCCCCTCACCTCTCCCTCTCCTCCCTTGCCCCCCCCCAAACACACACCTCCCTCTCTCCTCTCTCCCCCCTAGCTCCCCCAGCTCGCTGCCACAGCAGCTGAGTGCTCAGGTTTCACACTTTCAGCTTGCGGGCTGAGAAACATGGCAGTGGAGGAGGCAGCGGACTATCTGGCAGAAGTAAGTCTCCACCGCACTTTCCCGCGAAAGTCTCCCGGCCTCTCCGGCCGTGGACAGGCTGAAACCCCCCCCAACCTGCGTTAATGCCGACGAAGACGGGATTGGTGGCGGGGTCCGGTGATGTTTTTGTGGCAGCCGCCGGCTCCAGAGGTGGGACGCTGGCGGACGGGCTCGGAGGTTATGGGCTCCAGCAGTGGCAACTCTGCTGCACCACTCTGCTGCAGTGTGTGTGTGTGTGTGTGTGTGTGTGTGTGTATGCCTGCGCGTTTGCATCGCTGTCTCACCGCTACCGTGCATTCACACATTCCTGCTGATTATGAACGTGCGAGCCTGCACACGCCGCGTCCCTTGGACACGGTTTATACTCTTGCGACGATTTGGACGGAGGCACCTGACCTTGGACGGCGGCGTGTGGCCTATGTGTAGCGAAGGGGAGTGAAAGAGCAAAAGGAGAGTTTAAAAAATGATGAAAAACAGGGCAAGAGGAATGAGACCAGTGCTTTAAGTTTGCTGTTTCTAATTAGTCACTTTTCTGGAACCTGCTCAGTGAGCTGGTGAGTCCTTGTAAAGGGGAAAGGTCTCCACTGAAACCCGGTGATATGTTATACACTCTGTGCAGTGGGCGGCTTCCCTGGGCTCATCACTGACTTAGACAGGAGCCCGAGGATGCTGTTCAGCCGTAGCTGGGGGGGGGGTCGTTCGGACTCGGACAGGAGCCGGGTTGTTGTCGACCCGCAAAGAAAAAAACAAAGTAGGAGGGCTGATGAGTGTGAGGTGTTTAAAAGTTAAAAAAAAAAAAAAAAAAAAAAAAAAAAAAAAAAAAAGGTTTATGGCTTGAATATTACTCAGCTGGTGTTATTTTTGACTGACACTCTCTGGTCCCTCAGCGTTGTTGGTGGTTTGCATGGGGGGGGGCAGCTGGAATGTGCGTTAGGCGTGCGAGTGTGTTGAGCAGCGTGTTGTGGAAAGCGACCCACACGTAGCCAATGCTGCAGTGGTCTCCTTAAGCGATTACCTCAAACGTCCGTCAAACGCTAGTTTGTTTTTCCACTTATTGTACCCAAATTCGTTTTTCTTCCACCAGCAAATACATTTAGATGATATTTGGCCCAAAATCCTGCACATTCACCAAATTTCATGCAAATCTGACTGTTTTTGCCACCATCTTTTTTTAAAAGAGACAGGGTCAAACCAATCACAAGGGGCGAACCGTGATTGGTTTTGCAAAGTTTGGTAGTGAACTCATTGTTTACAAAGAAACCATACAAAATATCCTTTCAGTTACTTGCTTTGAATCAGGCTGCTGCAATTCAAAATGCCATAGAAAAACTGCGAATCATTGTTGTTTGTTTGTTTGTTTTCTTTTTCCATGGTTCTACTTCTAGTCCTCTCCACATGTTTTCAGATCACAAGCCTTTTTGCTACTTTTTGCTACTGTATTGGGTCACAATGTGGTCACGAGCTGCAACAAACGGTTTCTTTCTCTATTGATTAATCCTCAGATTATTAGTGATTAATCCTCAGATTATTTTCTCGATCGATCACTTAATTGCTCGGTCTTAAAAAGTGTCGGGAGTTAGTGCGAGGCCCAGTTCGCCGGAGACACCGGAACCGGCCAGTGTCTGACAGATTTGCTAGACCCTGAGAGATTTTATTTTTTTTATGTTACTCTTTTTACTTTATCGTTATTCGCCGTCGATAGACCGGCGGTCGCCTGATCGGTGAGTCGATTCCTTGTTCTCGGACACCGAAACGGCGACCGACGCATTGGGGGCCGAAAGACGCCGAACAAGGCGGAGGTTCCCGGCAGGAACTGTAGGCATGAGTGCTCATCTGAAGAGGAGGACATTTTTATCGATTCTATTTTTGGGCTAAAGTGGCTTACAGGGAATCTTATCGCTCACATTCCTTGTTTGCACATGTACATACATGCGCTGAACTGTCTATTGTTACCCAGCAGCCTCCCTGCCTCGTGCCCTTTGCTTCCATCTCCCCGTTGACGTCCTTATCTGCTCCTATCATAATTTCTTCTTTGCTCATTATTCTTCGTTTTTTTCCGAAACTTTACACTAATACTGAAGAGTAAACAAGGGTTTACTTTTTCAGCAGTGGATGCAAACAAGCGTTTAAATGCCCACACAGGCTCCACGACGTAGTTGAGCGCCGGAGATCCATGACTCTTTGTCTTGTTTTTCTCTTTGGACATAGTGTAGGAATCCGGTTCAAAACTTTGTGTTTTTTACGGCTTCTTTTAGAACGTCGAGCTGTGCATCTCTAGTGTAAACGTAGCCAGAAATTTGGTTTGAAGAGGGAAAAAAAAGCCCTCAAAGAATTTGGAATTAACAAATATTGACAAAGTTTTATTTTTTTTACCCCTTTAAAAAGTTTAACAGAGATATAGTCAGTTTTTATCTTCAGCCGCATTGTCAAGTAATGAGAAGATAAATAAGATTTATCCTCATGGCGGCGTCATGCAATGTGCAGCTGTTGGTTCGGATTTCGCAAATCGGGAACGAGTACTTGGCGCTGTCGGGCCGGGGGCACTCTCCGAAGGGGCCAATGCTTTGAACTGGAATTCTGATAATGCTCTGAATTATGGGCGGCCAAGCCTGGTGCCACACGGGACTTAGAGGGCTTGGCGCTGTGCCTTACAACTCTTCCCAGGGTTTAAAATACCTTCCTGTGCACACTGCCTCTCAAGTACTGTTTTCATTTAAAAAAACAAAAAACAAAAAAGTGGCAGAAATGATTCACGCTAAAGGAATTATTTTGGAGAAAGAGAGCATTAACATGCAGCACATATCTGAGCTGCACCTTCCAATCGCGTTCCACTACCACTGCGTGTGTATTGAGCATCTGAATGTGTGATGTAGAACAGAGTCTTGTGTTTGTTCTGTATGTTTTGAAATGTCCTGGAGCGTGAGCATGTTCCCAAAAACAACAGGAAGTTTGCTATTGTGTTTGGCCCTTTTTATCAAAACAGCTGATGGAGGCAAGTGAATAACTTTGAATAGCGACTGATAAAATCGTTCTCCTTCATAAGATGACACACTCATTTTCTTACTTGAGTGTGATTTACATGTCCAACGATGTCATTGTCTCCATTCACAAATTCACTCAGAAACCATAGAAAAAAGACCTTTTAGTATAACTTCAGAACTTGCCTGAGAATCATCATATTTTTCATTTTTCTTAAGTACCAAATTCATCCAGTGACAGTTGTTTGTTCATCTATTGGGTCCATTGCAAACGGGAGGTGTTAATAGCTAATTCGGCGTATATATGGTGCTGGTTTGTAAGGCTGCATTTAACACCGTGACTTCATGGCAACCCTCAAATGTTGGCTAATCTGGTTGCAAGCAGATATAAGGACATTTTGAGTGTTTATTAATGTCAACAATTATAATTTCTCCAATGAAGACACGTTTTATGATAATTATTATTACTGTTTATATTGATAATAATCACAGCTATGTTTTTCTACAGTATATTGTTATTCACTATGTGTTCATACAGCAGAGTCACCCCCAGGAGGAATTATAGTTGTTGATAAATACAAGAATAAACTCTTTCATCTGCTTTCAACTACATAAATATTTTATAGTGTTTATAAATTGTAATATAGGGGAACTTAAAGTGTTACCAATAATAATAGTGCCAGCTATGATAAACTCCCAGTAGTAGCAGTTATTTAATAAACTTGTGTGCGTCTGATGTCTCGTCGGCAGCCTGACGTCGCCCAGTAAGCCCCTTAGTCTCTGCCCCGCTGGATGGATGCTGACACCAGAAACACACCCTGTGCTGGGGTGTGTGTGTGTGTGTGTGTGTGTGTGTGAGAGTGAGAGTGAGAGTGAGAGTGTGAGAGAGAGAGAGAGAGATGATGACCTCCGATAACATCCTTTCACTGAGTGGGGAAATGAGCTCAGCGATCAGCTTTGGCCAACAGTCCGTCTACAATAACAAGGATCATGGTGCAGTGAGCAGGATGAGACACAAGACGACGGAAGCATAAATTACTCTCTGGTTTTCTCTTCAGTCAGTTGTGAATTTAACATAACTTTGCTTCTGTTATTTCCTTTTGGAATTGATAAAGCTATCTATCTGTCAGTCTGTCTGTCTATCTATCTATCTATCTATCTATCTATCTATCTGTCCATCTATCTCTCTGTCTGTCTATCTATCTGTCTGTCTGTCTATCTGTCTATCTGTCTGTCTATCTGTCTATCTGTCTATCTATCTATCTATCTATCTATCTATCTATCTATCTATCTATCTATCTATCTATCTGTCTATCTGTCTATCTGTCTATCTGTCTATCTGTCTATCTTGGGCTCCGGGAAGTTTTAATGGGTATTTATTTATATTTTGTTAAATTAAGGCAACAATTAATTAATCGTTTAATCAGAAAGGTTTTTTTGAACATCTGGCTCATCTGGCAATCTGGCTTTTTTGAGTCAGTTTACCGACTCGATGAAACTACAACTAATATAAGTGTTATTTTCCTCAATTATATGAATGTATATCATCTAGAAAACAATAAATTTTGAATAAATTGTTTTTCATGATTTCTGTAATAATTTTAGTACACATATATTAACTATAATGCACCAGCCCAATAATCCATCCTTTTCTTGATGGAGACCTGATGCTTTTACATAAATATCATTATTGTTATATTTTTAAAAATTCACACCATTTCTAATGTCAACAGTGAACCTTCAAACTCAGCCAATGATTTAATTTCTGTTGTCACTACAAAGAGATAAGTCTCTTACCACGTTATCTTTGATTGGCCATCAGTTCCGATTTCTTTTCAGGAGAATTATCTGTGAATAATAAACGATTTTTCATATTGTTGCTTATTTCCACCCAAAAATATAGAGGAGTTGGAGGGACTTCTCAGCCCTGAGCAGCGCTTGCAGGCTGAGACGGCCCCAACAACTTCTGGCAAGAAGGCAAGGGCAAATTGTATGTTGCCTGAGAGGCAAAGTCCAGGGGGATAAAGGAAAAAAAAAAATAAAGTCAAGAAATCCCTCAGGGCTGAAATGCTCAGAGCATCGTGACTGTAACCGTGAAACCAAAAAAATGGTGGAAATTACACCCTAGGTTACCAACATCCTGTCACTGTGACCTCTGGACACAATCTGATGATCGGCAGAAGTGACGTAGTATTGCAGCAAAACTATTGTGTTACTACCTGGTCACTAATAATAATGATTTTAAATAAATAAATAAATAAATAAACAATAACCTTGTAGTAGATATTAATGTCAATGATGCTTGGATGTGACTGTAGTTCGGTGAATTAACTTGTCGAGGATTTCATGAAGTGAAGGTGCGTCCGGTGCGGAGCCGGCACGAACATGAACGTGGGTTTGAGCTCCGCCTCCTCGATGTGCACACACATGCACACTGTTCAGCTTCCCTTCGCCTCCTCTCCACAACTCAGTCCATCTTGCTGCTCCACCACTGAGGTGCACTCTCACTGCAACCCCTCGTCACCCCCCCCCCCCGCTCCCACAGCGAAATGCTCACACCGATATATATACACACACGACGTGCACACAGCGTATTTAGTTCCCTCTTGCAAAAATCCTGAGCTCAGCTTGATAACTTCAGGTTAATTGCAAATTAGCTCTTCTTTGGTTGCTGCAGCCCCCCCCCCAGAGGAGAGCAGTTAGTGCTCAGTCATGTAGGCTGGTGCACGCAGGAGATGTCAAGAGTGTATGTGTGTGTGTGTGTGTGTGTGTGTGTGTGTGTGTGTGTGTGTGTGTGTGTTTGTGTGTTTGTATGTTTGTGTGTGTGTTCATCAGTAGACAGGCTGTGCCGTTTAGCTCCTCGTTGTAGCGCTTGTCATTTCCTCTTCGCTAAAAGTTTATTTGTCTCCGTGCTGTTAACGGTTCAGGTTCATTTTCTTACTAAAATCTCCCTAAACATTGTCCTCCCATTGTCCAGATGAGAGGAGGATATAAAAATGTTGATATTTTTTTGTAGCTACAAAGATTTGACAATCTATCGGTTGAAAATTAATCTGCAACTGTTTATGGTAAATGGTTAGTAGTTTTTGTTTGTAGTTTTTTTTTTGGGGGGGGGATTCTAACATTCTCTGGTTTCATCTTCTCGAGTGTGAATATTTCCTGGTTTCTTTCCAGTGGTCTGGATATTTTCTCTAAGTATCTATAAAGACACTTCAACGTGCTCAGATGAAAACATCAAGCCTATAATTGAGTCTGTATTTTTCGGTCACAGTTAATATTCCTTTAAAAAGGTTCTTGAAAGCCCCTGTCGGGAGCTCCCTGTCGTGAGGATGCGGATGTGACATTTTCCGTCGTCTCTGCTGAGGAAACCGAATGGGACGGCTTTAAGTGGGAACGCCTGCATCTGAAACCAAACCTTGGTGCACTTTACATTTTCTCTTAATTATTCTGATGCATTCGGACTTGTGGTCAAATGCAGAGATTTCTTTGTATCTACGTCGTACAAATCAACACATGTTGGCACCAGACGAACCTTATCAGATGGATAAAGTAAATCCCTGGGTTGTGGGCTTGGATTTGGCAGGCCGGCGTTTTCACTGTTTAACAAGCAGCCACGTCAAAGACAGCGAATTCTCTCACTTTGTTTTTACCCTTGGGCCACCTTTTTCAAATATTTATTTATTTATTTGTTTATTTATTTATTTATTATTTTTATATTTTGGATCTCGTTCATCCTCCGTGAGCTCTCGGAGGACTTGCCATGCAAACTTTTACCCCATGTTTTGTTTTTTGTTTTTTTTTCCGGCTAATAACACACACAAACCTCGGGGGATTTATTCGACTTATCTCCTGTTGCAGGGATTTGCTGTGACGCCATGACACATAAATAACAGCTTCTGACTAATGCTGCAATATTGTGTCATGTTTCCAAAATAGTAAATAGCCTGGAAGAAGCTCCGGGTTATTGGAAATATGTAATTGCTGTTTTTAAATAGTTCCACGCTTCTTCTTTCCAGAAAGAAGCAGAGAGGGTTTTATTATTTTGGACATACTTTGTAGCTTTTTAATGACATTTGGGATTTTCGGTTCCTATGTCCTGTCAGTTTTCACAGACCACCAGGCTTTAACCGGATTTTCCGTGTACCTGCAGTGACCTTTCTCGTAAGCGCGCTGTGTTTTACCATCATGGCTGCGATGACGAACCTTTCTGTTCCCCTTCTTTGTCTCCCCGCAGACGGATGTGAACGCCTGCTACCTGCGAGCGGCCCGTGCCGGGAACCTAGAGAAAGCCTTGGACTACCTGAAGAATGGGGTGGACATCAACATTTGCAACCAGGTGAGCTCGCCAACATGCACACGAGAGCGCGCGTCCAGTTTAGTACCACTGCTTCCGGGCCAAAAAGAGGGATTCATTTGGACTTGCTCTGGGTGATAATAATCAAATTTTGGCTTTTACTATCACAGCGAAGCTGTCGATAAAGTCGCTAGAGATCTTAAAGGGACATTCCACCTAAAATCAAGTTTACAAAGCATCAATAAATGCCTGTCAAACAGTTGTGCAGCTTCTCCGCTGATCACATCACATGCCAGAATATGGCAGATTATAATATTATATTATAATAGTATTATAATATTATTATTCCTACTCTGGCTAAATTATTTTATGATGATTCGGTTGTTTAGCCATGGTATAGACATGGCTGAAGGGATGACAGTGTCAGCGTTGGCCAACCACTGAAATACCTCCACAGCTATTAGATCTATTCCTGTTTTATTTTGAGAAATGGGGCTCTAAGCACCATGGTCACATACTGTTTTTTCCACTTGTGCCACCGGCAGGCTGAATTTTTTTGTTTCTTCCTGAGTGAATGGGGCGGCCACCATGTTTTGAGGCCACCATCCAAAGCACAAGGCTGTTCTGAATTTTTTTCTTCCTGTCGACAATTTCAAACGCGCAAAAAACCAAAACTTGACCGTAAATGAACTTATCCAATGTAGTTATAATGTTTTCCTCTGTGCTATAAAGGCCCATTGTTGTCTGTTCCACTTGTGCCCCTTTTTTTTTTTTTTTTTTTTTTTGAGAGTGAGTGCCACCATTTTTTTTGAGCCACCAAGCCAAAAGCAAAGTTCTGAATTTTTTTTTTTTTTTTTCTCCTCCAATTTCAAGCAAAAAAAAAAAAAAAACTTGACCGTAAATGAACTTATCCAATGTAGTTATAATGTTTTCCTCTGTGCTATAAAGGCCCATTGTTGTCTGGAAACATATTAAAAAACACACATCAACGAGCCACAAATTGCAGTTTTTATAGGCTGTTTTAGGAAATTACTTCCTTTAAAAATGAAACTAATAAAAACCTTTTTAAGGATTTTTGTCTTCACAAGGAATGAACAGCCAGAGACTAGAACACAGAGCAACGCCAGCGTAGTGCTTTGATTAATGGTGTCGCTACCAAATTTTTATGTACAGAAGATTTGGATTAAAGACCTGATAAGGTCGAGTGTTGCTAAGTAAGGGTGTGTCCTCGGCTGTTTAGAGAAAAAGGTTCTAAATATATATAATATATGTATCTACAGGGTTTAATCTCTGCCTCTCCGCCCCCCCCTCTGTCTCCCCTCTGTGCAGAACGGCCTCAACGCTCTCCATCTGGCCTCCAAGGAGGGCCATGTGTGACCTTGGCGAAGCTCATCAGGGTGTTGCCGGGAGTGACGACAAGGTGCCGCACACGCATGCACACACGCACGCACGCACACAAGCTCACACACACACACACACAAGCACACACACACACACACAAGCTCACACACACATGCACACACACACACACACAAGCACACACACACACATGCATGCACACACGCACACAAGCTCACACACGCATGCACACACACACACACACAAGCACACACACACGCATGCGCACACACACGCACACACACACACGCATGCACACGCACACAGGTATGCACACGCACACACACACGGTATCGCTCGCCCGCCCGGTGGACGCGTGAATTCACACACATACCGTAGTTTGCCGCATCAGCTCCTTCCCAAAGTCACTTTGCCCGGGCGACACTAACGGTGTGAGGTTGGCCGTGTGCTGGCGGAGAGGTTGAGTGACCGAGGTAGTCGGAGGAAAGGACCTCTGCCGTTTGTCTCTCTGCTGGAACCGGTAGTGATGCACATTCACACGCAGTAGGTGAAGCCAGGTGTAGCTGTTAGCTAATAGCTAATTGTTAGCTGACTGACAGCTAACTGGTAGCTGACTAACTGTTTTCTAACCTTGTCAGCAGTTGGCTATTGAAAGCAAAGCGAAGAAAGCAAAGAGATTCATACAACGACTCTGTGTTACCTTTTAAATGCAGAGCGTTTTCGCGTCTTTGACCTTGTTGTTCTGGTTTTTACCGCCCACGAATTTACTGTTAGCTGCTAATTAACATGTAGCTAACTGCTGAGCTAACTAAACTGACAAAGCTGATGTTACCCAATAACTGACACAAACAAAGCAGGTATTTTGAAATATTGTTGAAATATCTGATCTGGCATTTCACCAACAGTACTGTTGGATAATGATGGGATCAGTCAGTTGAGTAGATTTTTTTAAGGAAATTCACATTTAGCAGAATGCTACTACAAATGTTACCAGATGTTATGCTAATAACATCAATAACATCGGGCTAAGTCATCGCTGGTCGTGTAGCATTGTACATTTACCGCTCATTTTAAATTGAATAAATACACACATATATTTCTCCATGTTGTCACATAAAGGTAAGACAAAGTGATACTTACTTTTAGTAAGAATTTGCTGTAAAGTTTGATATATTTTAAAACCTAAAAGCAACTCACAAATTCTTTATTAGACGTTCTCAGACTTAAGAGGTAAGAAAAAAGATAAAGATCTATTTGAATGAAATAAATGAAAATAAAATGAAAAAAGGTGACATGATAAAGACTATACGTAGCCGTTACAATACTTTGGACTGTAATTGTCAACTTTAAGCTGTGGAAATCAAGTTATTTACACTGGCTGCTCAGTGTGGACTTTTAATGAAATTATTTTTTAATACAAGGATATATCACCCACCTGCTGCCGTAGGATACTTTTCTTGTGTGAATTGTTTGTCGTGCACAAGTGTACATGTAAAAACCCAATTAGAAACCTGGGCGCAAACAAACACGGCCAAGGATTCAACTGTCTCTGAGAGAACTCTAGCCAAGGAAATCGGGTTTCATGGATCCATTACCCAATTTAACCCTTATAATATATTCAATATTTTTACACCAGCAAAGGACCACAGGACTACTTGGATGAGAAAGTGGTCTCCTGTAGCGAAGAAAGCAAAGAGATTCATCTTTTTTTCTACAGAGCCTTTTCACATCTTTGACTTTGTTGTTTTGGTTTTACCGTCCTGTTTTTTGTCCAGTCTCACTCATTTCATCAGCAAGGTTTTAATTTGCAATTAGCTGGTGACCGCAGCGGAGCGTTTAGCAGCTAAAGTGCCAGGTAATTAACCTTGGTGGAGTTGGTGGCGACCAGAGCAGAGCTAAAAGTTCACCATATCAGGGTGAGAATATTGGATGTCAGCTTCGTTGTTTACAGCTTGTTTCCGTTGATGCTCAAATGGCTGAAAAAAAATATCGTTAATGCAGGTTTAAGTGCACGTGGACACGATGATTGTTCAGAGGTTGAAGCCCCTGTTTGTGCACTGCTGCTGCACATTTACTCTGTCCATGAGAGGATTAGTGTTCAAAGTCCAAAGTCTAAATTATGTTCACTCAACCATTTGTTCACTTTACACCCAGTAAATAACTCGTGTAGTCACACACTGTACCTCCACTAGGCATTTTGCTTTCATGCTCTCTCGCAATGCCTCCTTAAGGCAAGTTCAAGTGAGCCAAGCTGCAACTGCAGTTAAATCGAAGAGGTGAAGCACGAGAGGGAAAGGAGGTGCAGCAGTTCAGACTCAGGAATGAGGGGAGGTGTACATGCGGCGGTTTCCAGTGGCAGCGGGAATGACGGCGTGGCAACAGCTGCTGGTCGCCGTAGCTGACACCGATACAACAGGTGCATCTGTGACAGGCTCCTGTTAGTTAAATAAACAAAAGATTTTATAATACTGTACATACCTTTAAAACTGGATGGGTTCAGACATACAGGACAGAGAAGTGTTGCCAACACGGCAACTTTATTGCTAGATTTAGCAACTTTTCAGACCTGTTAGCAACTTAAAGAAATCTAGTGACAAAAAACGAATTTATGGCCCGACCTAAGTCCTAGCTGCCAATATTTCACAGCGACTGCGCGCTTGCATTTTGGTTTTTTTGGACTGACTGTGCTGAGGCATATTCAGATGGCTGATCAGCAGCCGGACAAGTGTAAGTGAGCCGCAAATGTGTGAACACCAACAACATATATATATATATATATATATATATATATATATATATATATAAAAACATTTGTTCTAAATGATTTAACTTCACCGTGTAAGATTTATGTTTTCTCAAAATACAAAGAGTTTATTCTGGATTAACAACACTTCATTTCCACAGTCTATACAACAGTCCTTATAATATATATTTTTTTTTAAATTAGAGGTATCTTTAGATTCATATTGATTAGATAACAGCTTGAAAAACAATAAAAGCAAGTGAAAAAAGTAGTTAGACTCAGTTGAGTTAAATTTGACTTCAGTTATAAACTTTCTTTTTAAATTTAAACATTCCCATTATGATATCACAGATATAGAAATGTAATGTAGCAACATTTGATGACTTTTTGTGCTGGTTTTAGCTACTTACCATCAAAAATACTAGGGAATGATATTAAGGAAGCTATAAATTTCAAATGTAATATAATCTGTATTCATCTAATATACTCAATAAGTTTGTGTGAGTAAGATTTGAGAAGAAACTTAGGAGACATAAAACAATTGACTGACACGTTCAGACACTCAGATATCAAATAGTGGCATTAAATACTTCTGGCTAATTTTGAGACAGCAATATTTTAAAATAACTGAGGGAAAAATATAAATCTCCAAGCACTAGACCTACACGGAGACGTACAGAGTGTCAGACTGACTGTTTCATTGATACTGATGAAATTGTAGGTGGTTCTAAAAGATTAAAATATATGTATGTATGTATATATATCTTTTTTTTCTTCTTTTTTTTTTCAAAACAGAAAGGAAACACAGCACTCCACATAGCGTCTCTCGCCGGGCAGACGGAGGTGGTGAAGGAGCTCGTCACCCACGGGGCCAACATCAATGCACAGTCTCAGGTAACACGCACACACAAATACACGCTCGCGCATACATACACCTACACACACATAGATGGACACAGATAGAGACTGTGTGTATAGTAGTTGAAAACATGTTGATCTGCATGAACGCACACAAGCAAAAACATGGATTTCCTGCAAAGATGATTTCTCAATTGGAGAGCTGTTTGTGTGTGTGTGCGTGTGTGCACTAGCTTGTACCTCTATATCTGTGAGGACCAGTTCAAGTCAAAGAACTTACGGAGTGAAGACACTTTGGTAAAGTGAGGACATTTTTGTCAGGCCTCGCTTTCTGACACACCCTCAAAGGGCTGTTTGGGGGTCAGGACCTCGTTTTAGGGTTCAGGTTAGAACCAGGTTTAGGTTTACAAGATTTAGGGTCAGGGTTGGAGTTAGGCATTCAGTTGTGATGGTAGAAGTAAGAGTAAGGGGCTAGGGAAAGTGAGTGTCCTCACAAAGATAGTAGTACAAATATATATATGTGTGTGTGTGTGTGTGTGTGTGTGTGTGTGTGTGTGTGTGTGTGTGTGTGTGTGTGTGTGTGTGTGTGTGTGTGTGTGTGTGTGTGTGTGTGTATATGTATATGTATGTGTGTGCACGCGCGCATGTGTGTGTTGACTACTGAATGTGGGCCAGGCAGCACTGCAGAGCTGCTGACACAGCACACACACACACACACACACACACACACACACACACACATTGGTCTGGTCACCACAGCAACCGTAATAATATCAATATCAGAGCTTTGGCTTGAGCTGAGAGGAATGAAATTCTGTTGGTATTAATCAGCTATAACTTTATAGGTTATAACTTTTTATAACTTTATTTTCGACAAAGTTCACCGCAGAATTCATCGCATTCACTGTACCTACACTTGTACAACCTAATGCAAACCAATGTGCCGTCTACTATTGTGGTGCATTTATTGTCCAATTTTTCTGACACTGTCATAGAGGCATTAGCTGGCTCACTCCGTATGTCATGCACTGTTTCATCGGTGTGGTTGCAGTCAGAGGTGGAAGTTGTTTCTATTATTCTTTCCACCAACATGTTTGTAATTAGGGAGGACAAAGACATTAAAAACACCTACATCCCAGTAAGAAACATGGAATTTTATTCACTCATTTCTGACCGGAAAAAAACCCACTGTGTGTGGAGCCATTTTATTAGGTAAATCTGTACAAACCCAATACAGTCCAACGCAGCAGCTCTTATAATATAGTTTATAATGTTCGGTTTTTATGGACATTCTCATCAATGAGTCAGTGCAGTTATTATTCAGTTTCTAGTTAATTTTGAAAAGTGGATTTTTTTATATTGAGAAATGCCTCTAGATTTTTTTTTTGTCCTCCTTATTTACACACATGAGGGGGACAGAATATTAGAAACACCTCTGAAATAAGTCCAGTCCAGTACCAAACCACCATCACTAACTACAATGCTGAAACATGTAAGTGAATTTGACACCTCTTTGACTTTGACCTTTACTGTGTCCTTGGTCATAGCTGTGTTTTGACTGTGAAACCTATTATGAGGGAGTGAACTTTGAGAGAAAAGCTGTTGGTGCAAAGAAGGGATGATGATGAGGAGGAGGAGTTGGAGGAGTTGGAGGAGTTGGAGGAGTTGAGGAGTTGGAGGAGGAGCTTCTTTGCATGCCGAACTGGTTTTTTTTGGGGGGGGGGTGGTCCTTGTGTTGCTATGGAGACCAGTTTTTCTTGGCCGTGCGCACGCAACCGCACAAACACACACACAAATACACACATCGAGACAGAGTCCTGTTTGACTCCAGCTCCAGATCGGCTTTTATCTGCGCTGTTATCAGGTGTGTGTTATGTTCGGAGGTGACACTTTGGGCCTCATGACGTGTCCTCTGGAACAGGGCATCCACGTGCAGTTGTAGAGGTCGGTGGGAAAACAAAAATAAAATGTCCCTGCTCTGAAGTGGAGGGGGGGGGGCGGGGGGGGCAGATGTGATAAAATATTAGCCTTATATCACACAGCTATTTTTAAATTTTAAAAAGAAAATGCTGATTGGGTGTCGGGTTTTTTTTTTGTTTGTTCGTTTTTTTGGGCCGACCCAGTAAATTATATACTGGACAAATCACGGTACTTTATCACATTAGTGCAAAAATCCTGTAAATCCAATATTGCCTTGAACTGGGCCTTCTTATTGATCCTCACTGCCGCACTCAATGACCTAATGGGAGCAGAGATATTAATGGGACAGATCAGCAAATCACCCAGCCCTGCTTTGAAGTCGGCCTGACATTTAATCTTCATTTGCTTTTTGATTTTCCAACGACATACAGCGAATGCAGTGCTGGTTGTTAGTCTTAGAGTTTTTGGAAAGTCTTTATTTTCCTGTAGAGGTCACCTACTTTTATTTTTATCTTACTTTTATGTACAATTGCTGTGTGCTGAAAAACTCCACTGAAAACTCCACTGAAAACTCCCCTTAGCAAGTGCCTGAAAGGACTTTTAAGCTCACACCCTATGGAAAAATTTGCCTTAAAGGGAAAATCCAAAGACATGAAAAGATGTGAGGACACTTGAAGGATTTTTCAGAAACAGAATTTTATCAATCATAAAGTATAAAGTTGCTGTTTAAGTATGTTTGGACAAATTGTACGACGTCAGTCATTGGTTCTTATCATTTCTTTTATATATCTATATATCTATACATCTATATAGATATATATATATATAGAGAGAGATATATATATATATATGTATGTATGCATATATACATATGTATATATACATACATACATGTGTATGTGTGTTTTTGTGTTTACATATATACTGTTTTGTGTTTGACATAAATACAATGTTAAGAACTTAATAACAATGTAATAATTATAAGAATAAGAATTATGTCCTAGAAAGGAATGTAACTGCAAATTCACGGGGAATTGAACTATTTTCCAATTTGTACACTTGCAGTTAATCAATAACATATAATTTTCAGTATTGCCTAGAGAGACTTTTCCCTCTATATGTCTGTATGTAGCAGTTCAGCTGAAAAGGAAAACTGTGAAATTGATGTCAGTATGTAAAACAATTTCGCAAATATGGAGAATACAGTTTCCAGAACTACATATACGTGAATCTCTATAAAATTTTAAGATTTTTCATCACCATCTCTTTTTTTATATGTTAGATATATATTAATTATTTGTTATGTGCAGTGTTTCATGTGTACGAGTGCAGGAACCAGTATTTATGAGATAGCCAGTCATAATTATGAATTTTACTAAGTCATTATTACAAGACAGGGCCTCAAGGTTTTTGTTTTGTTTTTGTTTTTTTCCTCAGTAGAATGCACCGCGTTCCCATACGTTTTAAATCACCTTCTTGTTCGTATGACTTTCACTA
Source organism: Istiophorus platypterus (assembly GCA_016859345.1). Taxonomy (NCBI): domain Eukaryota; kingdom Metazoa; phylum Chordata; class Actinopteri; order Istiophoriformes; family Istiophoridae; genus Istiophorus; species Istiophorus platypterus. The sequence continues at coordinate 16,608,619 of CM029119.1, forward strand.
GTTGTATCTAAGGTTTGAAGACCATGAGCTAAGCAAAGAGAGGTTTGGATTCAATCTGTTTAGTCTCCTTCTTAAAAAAAAACAAAAAACAAAAACCCAGATGTCACAAAGACGACGACGATGATTGCAGGTCTGATCCAGCGTTTCCCTCTTTCTCTTTTTTTCCCAGAATGGCTTCACTCCACTCTACATGGCGGCGCAGGAGAATCACCTGGATGTTGTGCAGTTTTTACTCGACAACGGCTCCAGTCAGAGCATCGCCACCGAGGTAAGTGACCTCGCAAACGGATAATGTGCTGCACTCACACACATTCAATGCCTGTTTACACACCCTCACAGCTTCTAATAGCTACCCTCCATCCCACCCCTTATTTGGCCCCCTGTAATTACGCTGTGGCGTCATGACCAACAGATTCCTTGGCGCAAACGGTAAATAGGTGCCCACCGACGGTGGCTCCTTCAAGGAGACAAAAGCTGGAAAACAAACAGGATGAAGGCGTGTTTTACTATTATAAGGGGCAAAAAGGCAGTAGATAAATCTGCTGAGTAAACTGCAGGACTCTGGCATCTGTGGCCTCATGCTCATGAGCGTGTTCGCTGACGACCCATCATCTGCGGGAGTGCCGGCGGTCGGCCAACTGCCACCCGGGCAGGAATAAAGTGGGATGGAAGCGGTTCCCATCGCGGTGGAGCCCACCTCGTCTGAAGCACATCCATGAGAGCCGGGTGCTTGTAGCATAAAATCTTGCCTGCACTATCAAAACAGCAGTAGGAAGGGAAAAGGAAAAAAAAAAAAAAGTGGGTTTACTCTCCCGTCAAACTGCTGCGTAGTACAGTTTCTGCTCTATTCAGTTAGATCTTTACACTCTGCAGGTTTCTGTGGTGTAATAGTAAGTGAGAGACCATGTCACAACAAAGTGGCAGGATTGATCGTCTCATAACCAATGTGTCCAACAACATTGGCTTTTTTGTGGTTCAAAAATTTTATTATATCACTGAATATCAATTCCGTTATCATAATGAGACTATTCCTGATTCCTTACTTGGAGAAGTATACACATATTTTTAACCTTTTTTTTTTATTTCACAAATGAAGACTTGCTTCTTAAATATTAAATGTTCAAATGCAAGAACTTTGCTGGAATGAAGCAACGTCTCAAATTAGATTTAAATCAGGAACTAGTTTGTTAGGTTATTGTGAACTTTATTGTTGTGGAAAATTAATTTTTAAAACATTAATATTTAAAAACCAATCATGACAAAGATTAGGAAAAAACGACGGGGACACGGTATCAACAAACAGCGTGATTTTAAAGCCAAACCATGGGGGGGGTCTGCAAATTAGCTTCAGGTAGACGTTCTATATACATTTCCACTCATTGCATTGCTTTATGTTTATGATAGATACTTTATAGATTGATACTTTATTGTCATTGCACATACAATACAACAAAAACTTCAATCGGCAGCAGCCCCATATCACCGCACAAGGTCAAAGTTCGAAAAAATAAAAATCTAAAATGTATAAAAGATATAAAAACACTTCTGTACATGAAAATAAATAAGAATAGAACAAGTTAAAGTGCAGAAATCCTTTTTTCTGTTCATCTGTATGGTCCCACATTTGAAATACAGTCATTCAGGACCCTAGGTGCATGTTCTGGTAAAATATAAGTTGCAACTTTCAGCACTTGACAATTTTTTTTTTTTTTTTTTTTTTTTTATTTGAAAAAAGCCCCAGTTTTTTATTCCACCCACCAGCAAAAAAAAAAAAAAAAAAAAAAAAAAAAAAAAGTCCTGAAAATCTGATGAATGTCAATACATGAATACATGGGTCACAGATGCATTGAATTAGACAGATTGGATGAATTAGCCAAGAAAGGGAAGCTGTGCAGAAGAAAGTAACTTATTTTTTTTTGGTTTGATCGTTTGTACGGACGTTGTTTGTGTGAATAGCGCCCTTTGTTTGTTTTCTGGTGATACTGTGGGCTGCATCCACCTGAATTTGGTGTTTACAGAACCTCTCTCCTTGACAGTTCACAAACAACTCCACGGCGCCGTATCTTCCTCCTCCTCCTCCTCCTCCTCCTCCTCCTCCTCCTCCTCCTCCTCCTCCTCCTCCTCATTATCTTTTCTCTCTGCTCAACTTTCCTTTCATCTTCTTCTCTCTCCTTCTACCCGCCACCATTCCTCCTTTTGTCTGCCTCCCTCTCCTCTCGTCGTTCTCCCCTCTTGCCCCATCAGTCCCCTCCTCCATTGGGAGACGGAATGAATTATTCATGTTTGGAAATGTATATCCATGATTGAAGCACTCGCTGTGTTTAATAATTCATATTCAGCCGTCTCACCATTTCAGATCGGAAAGTCCTTTGTTTTTTGCAGTCTTATGTCGGCTTTTATGATATTTTTCATTATTGCACTGGTTGAATTTTTGTTATTTGTTATTCATTTTCAGTTATTAAAGGCGTGTTGTGACGTGTTAAAAGCCCTGTTACAATGAGGATAATGCGTCATGTCAAGCACAGCTTCATTTTTATTTTTGAGTCATTTTAAACAGCCTCCCGCTGTCAAAGTTCTTAGGCTCTAATTTTGTCTCAGCAATAATGTGCTGCGTCATTGCGAGTCTTCAAGCCTATAGACTGAGATCAAAAACCCCCTTTTTAAGATCCCCTGTCTTTGCTGCTGCCGCTGCCGCTGCCGTTGCCTGTCGAGGTATTTTTAGGACATAAGGATGAATCTGTGTCTCCTCCTGAATCTGTAATGAAACAGATGAAACAGGAAGGTAGTGCGGCTCTGGGAGGGCTTATGACTTTAGAAAAACTTAAACAGGCTCAATATATGCATTTGAACATGTTTGCGTGCCTGTGTGTGTGTGTGCCTTGCAGACATGCTCTTGGATCAGAATATGAATGTGTGTGTGTGTGTGTGTGTGTGTGTGTGTGTGTGTGTGTGTGTGTGTGAGACATCCTCTCCGTGACAGTCTCGTGTGCGAGCTATGCAGGCTCTCCACGGGGAGGCTCTGCTTTGATGTGTGGGTGTACTAAACACGAGTTGGTTTTTATCCAGACGGTCGGCGTCCTGTGTAAACACACACACACAAACACACACACACAAACACACACACAAAGTCAGTTCTGTTTTACTTCTTTCCATTTACTTAACGATTCATGGGAACTGCTGCTAGCAGCCTTGAATTTGTTGCTCAATTATCATAACACCTGTGCAAATCTTTGTGTGTGTACATGTGTTAATTTACATTTGAGCACACAATCCCACATGTGTTTGCTTTTACATTCTTTTTTTTTTTTTTATGTTGGCCTAGGGATGCAAAAAACAATTACTTCCTTTATTGATTCCTCTGCTGATTATTTTTCTTGATTGATCGAATACGTGCTTTATCTATAAAATCTCATAAAATATTGAAAAAATTCCCGTCATGATTTCACACAACCCAAGATGATGTCTCCAGATGTTTGGAATATTTGCTCTAGAAAAATAGCTGAAATGATTATTTGATCACCAGAACAGCTGCAGATCAGTTTTCTGCAGATGACTAGTCATTTAACTGACTAATCGTTGCAGCTCTAATGCAGCCACTTTCATCTTGTCCGCTTTGTGGTTTGTGCCCATTAGCAGCTAAATTACCTTTCGATTATGTCCTTGAGCAAGATACCGAAGTCCTACTCGCGCACCTAAAATATCCTTATGACGTTAGCTACAATGCCTAAATTGCAAAATGTCTTTTAAGTTTACACTGTGGATGTACTAGCAGAAGCAGCTGTCTTTTATCAAAATCACATTTTTTTCCCCCTGTTGACGAATGACGCAGGACGGGAGTGTGTGTCTGTCTTTGAGTATTCAAATGAGTGTCTCGGCTGTGTAAAAAAACAAAAAAACGACCCACATTGCAGTACTTGAGATGAGAAAGACGTACTAACATTACTCTGGAGGCACGGCGCCGGTGCCAACCCTCCTCTGCTTAACAGGGAAGACGGCGAGGGCAGCTGTCTGATTTATATCATGTAACATTACACAGGAAGGCCATGGTTGCCATGAAAACGGCAGTCAAGCCGCTTCAGAGGAGTCTAGCTTGATTTTCCTCTGGTTGATGCTTTGAAGCAGCAGCAGCAGCAGCCTAAAAGATTTTTTTTTAATTTAGTTTAATTTTTTTTAATCCCAGCTACAATCAGAGGTGACAGTCAGGTAAATCTGGAGAGATTTTTAGACATTGTTTGTACATCTATACTGTTTCTATGTGCTTTTTTAGCCATGCTAGCAGCAGGGCTCTTAGCAGTTGCAAACACCACTTTGGTCCTTGACTGAAATATCCAAACAAGTATCACACAGATTGCCATTAAACTTGGCCCATTCATGGTCCCCAGAGCGTGAACTGTAATGACTTTGGTGAACCCCTGTCTGTTGGTCCACTGCTACCATGAGGGGGGGTTTATGGTTTTGAGTGAAATATCTAAAATTTTACAAGATGGATTGCTCTGAAATTTTATGCAAACATTCAAGTCCTCCTCACGATAAACTATAATCACTGAAATGATCCCCTGACTTTTCATTTAGCGCCATCGTCAGGCCAGAATTTTACACATACCTGGATGAGGACAAAACGCCTGCAAAACTTATAGAATCCCCATCATTCTACACTGTAGTTTGTGTTCAGTGCTGATTAGCAAATGTTAGTATGTTAACATGCTAAATTAAGATGGTGACCATAGTAAACATTACCTACTAACATTAGCATGTTAGCTGGCGTCAAAGAGATGGAAAAGAAATATGTGAACCCATTTGCACTGTAGCATCCATCTCAAACTCCAGTCATACTAGGAGAGTCACTGATGTCCGATAGTGTTTCTGCTGGTCCACAGGACGGTTTCACCCCGCTGGCGGTGGCGTTGCAGCAGGGCCACGACCAGGTGGTTTCTCTCCTGCTGGAAAATGACACCAAGGGGAAGGTCCGCCTCCCGGCACTGCACATCGCCGCACGGAAAGACGACACCAAGGCCGCCGCCCTCCTCCTCCAGAACGACCACAATGCCGACGTGGAGTCCAAGGTACGTTCTCCGTGCGGTAGGCAGGACTGCAGTTCCCGTCATCACCTGCTTTCGGAAAGGAAGTGGTTTTGTTTCATTTTTGTTCTGGTTAAGACTTCTGCTCGCCTCATTTCTAGCCCCATGATACCTTGCATGAATTGTGGCCGCGACTTTCAGTTTTTTACCTTTTACTGAACCAGCATTTGCTACTGGTTTATTTCCTTTTTTTTAGTGATAAGACTAAAATAGATGGTGAAACATAACATGCTAATTAGTGAGCTTCAGAAGTGCTGGTATGAGGATGTTATTACCTTTGGGCCAGGCTACCCCCCCCCACACACACACACACGCACTTTCCAGACTTTGTGCTAAGTTAAGCTAACTTGCTGCTGTTGTAGCTTCATCTTTCTTAGGTGTTCATCTTTCCATTAAGCTCTAAGCAGAAAGCAAATAAGAATCTTTCCCAAAATGCTTCCTTTAAAGGGGATAATGGGGTAGTACATCTGTCTTCAACCACCAGGAGGTGAGAGGGTGACTTTATTGAGCTGGACACGCTAAAACAAGGAAAGTCGTGCCCAATATTCACACAAATATCGGATATCATGGGGCTGGCATAACATGAATAGACTTTTTTTTTTTTTTTTTTTTTTTTTTTTTTTTTTTTTTTTTTAATTTAAAAAAAAAAATTTTCTTTAAGCCTGCATCCAATTCCCACTCTGCTTTGTGTGTATGTAGTGGCTTCTGCTGCATTCAGGGGCGGAAAAGCAGTAAATAGCTGCAGAGTTTCAGTTACCTTAAGTATATCTAGGGCTTTGTACTATAAATTCTCATAGAAAAACCAGGGGCCGTGGCCAGTGTGAACAAATAAACACCGGTCGCTGATATGAGCCGAATAAATTACATTTCCGCAGCACTAATTCCATCAGTGCAACGACAGGGTCATGTTAAACTCGCCATTTTGCTGTTCTGGTTTCTATTTTTAACCAATTTATTTCTGTCATCCACCTATTAAACTAAATTTTTCTACTTTTCTTTTTTTTTTTCCTAACCAACACTGAGCTTCCATCAATGAAACTTAACACTTTCCATAGATTTTTCACTCTAAAAGCCTACCAGTAACTGGAATTCTGGAATACCTTTAAAGCGAAGAGTCTGCCAGAAGTCTTGAGTTGCATTCACAGTAGCTTAACATTGATCGGGGAAAAAAAATTAAAGGACTCAAATTAATTGGCTGAATAAGACAAGAAAGAGAAACTGAGAGAAGCAGATTGGTTGAAGTAGTTGCTGTGTCAATGGACATAATAGTGAATTTATCAAGACAACAGATAAAATTGGAGGCGGCCTTGAATTTGCATTAACCAGAAAGTCGGTGAAATATGGAAATAAAGCCCATCTTTAACATAAATCTGTTCCAAATGCAGGGCTGGTTCCAAGAAAATAAAAAGAAAAGAAAGATGTTGTCTTCATAGTCATATGGCACAAAGTTTACACAAGTCTCATTGTGTAATGGGGGGGGGGCATAAACAGAGAGCCTATCTTTAGGCAGCAACTCCAGCTACCAGCAAAGCTAAAGCTCACTAATTATCACTTTGTCTTTATTTGTACAAAAGCTTCATATTTAGTGCAGAGATATGAGGATGGTATCGATCCTCTACTCTGACTCTCCGCAAAAAGAAAGGGAAGAGGAACTTAAATATTTTAATACAGGATGTTAAATGACCCAAAGTGATTTTCCTGCCGCGTATTGTTTAACCCTCACCCCTCCTAGTTTTTGTCCTCGTTGACTGTAAATGGCTCAGTACGTTTGAGTGTTTCTTTACCGTATAGCCGGTTAACAAGTAGGGCAGCAAACATGATGCAAACTGTGTTGGGTTTCAGGGCAATTTTTTCATCTGCTAAGCCTCCTTGTCTTTGGCAGTTGTGTCAGTGTCTGTCAGAATAAGCTGTGAGTTGGGTTTTTTCTTTTGTGTGTTTGTTTTTTTTAAATCCTCTCCACCCTCCCCCATGCAAAGTCCTCCTGGGTGAAGGCTTGAATTTTAAATTTATTTCAGTCTTGTATATGCCGTAAATCGCCATCGTCTAAAAATGACCTGAATTTAAATTTTTGCTAAGGAATGTCATCCCAATGCAGCTGCTCAGCCTTAGATTCTGCCTGTACATAGATGATAACCATCGCTGCAAACTAACAGCCTCAGTGATAAACATATCGTTAATCATACACCTCTCTGAAAGTTTTAACCTAAGGTGAACGTTATAAGCTTTGTCAAGGTGGAATATGTGGGGGAGCTGTAATACTAGACTGGATCGGGTCACATAGCTCTATGTAATAAAGTGGCCAGGGAGTGTTTTTTATCGTAAGAGTAAAATCCAGCGCTCGTTTTATTATTTTATTTCTGTTTATCAAAGCATGTTTGACTTGTGCTTAGCCCTGGTCTGCTGCACTCTGTTCCGCCTGCTCTTGGCCGACCGCAACCGTATGCGATGGCCCCCATCATGCTTTGCCCGCGGCCTCGTCACGGGGACAGTCTTTGACGCCACTCTTACTCTCTCTTTAACGGACCCTGTCTCTTCCTCCTGTCTACCTGTTTTGTCTATCGACCCCCCCCAGAGTGGCTTCACTCCCCTTCATATTGCTGCCCATTACGGCAACATCAACGTGGCAACGCTCCTGCTGAACAGAGGGGCAGCCGTGGACTTCAAGGCAAGGGTATGTGCTTTATTTCATAGACCACACACACAACCACACATACATGCACACACACAAACACACACACACTCACACACATATGCACGCACGCTCACACACATGCACACACACACACACACAGACCTTTTGAAGTCAGTGCTATTGCAAGCACTCCAAGTCTCTCATACTAGGGGATGGGACAATATGTAGGAATCTGTGCTTGTATGTGTGTGTGTGTCTGTCTGTCTGTCTCTCTGCCTGTATGTCTGTCTGTCTGTCTGCCTGTCTGCCTGCCTGTCTGCCTGTCTGCTTGTCTGTCTGTCTGTCTGTCTGCCTGTGAAGGAATCTAATACTCGCACATGTAATTCTACAGCTGTGCTTGTCGCTCTGCCGGAGGAAACACATGTTGTCTGGTTGCAATATGATCCAACAGACTGTAGGAATGGATGCCGGGTGTTTGTAAATGTATATGAGAACGTCGCCCCAGAATAGTTAATGTCAATCAACACTTAATTAAAGCTAAAGTCTTGATGTGCTGTGATTTACCTGCATAAGAGGAAACTGGATGCCACGAGTTGGCATCAACCAGTGACTCGACAGACGGTGTGAGGACATTCTGTGTTACCTAGATTACTGTTCATGGCGGGGGGGTGTTGAAACTCAGAATGAACCCTCCAGGTTGAACCAATGCCCTTAAAGGACAGTTCCAACGCTTTTTTTCTCCCCCCCCCCTCGCAGAACGACATAACGCCGTTGCATGTCGCCTCCAAACGTGGGAACAGCAACATGGTGCGACTGCTGCTGGAGAGGGGGGCCAAGATAGACGCACGGACCAAGGTACGCGCGCACAACCGCACACTTTATTTCTAAATCTAAACCTACTTTTTTTGACCGAAGCTGATATTTAAAGGGGGCAGGAATGGGTGGGGCACCCCATCGATGATGTGTATGCTGTTTGCTCTCACAGGATGGTCTGACCCCCCTCCACTGTGGAGCCAGGAGTGGGCATGAGCAGGTGGTGGAGATGCTGCTGGACAGAGGAGCTCCAATACTTTCAAAAACTAAGGTACGCCTTTTTTTACACCCTCCATCTCATCATTTTCAATTTTTACTTTTCTGCTTCATTTTTTTTTTAAACTGTGTCCCTTTTTTTCCTTTTATTTTTCTCCATTTTTACCAATAATCTTAAAGCGATAAGATTTTACATCCTTGTCTTGCTCCCCCCAAACAACACACATGACTGTCTGGCACATTGGTTTCTTTTAACTCATGACCTTATAAAACTGTTTCTTCTGTTTGTTTTTTTATCCCCTACAGAACGGTCTGTCTCCCCTCCACATGGCGACACAGGGTGACCACCTCAACTGCGTCCAGCTGCTGCTGCACCACGAGGTGCCTGTGGACGACGTGACCAATGACTACCTGACGGCACTGCACGTGGCGGCCCACTGCGGACACTACAAGGTGGCGAAGGTCATCGTGGACAAGAAGGCCAACCCCAACGCCAAGGCACTGGTGAGAGCAGGGGAAGACGTACGTGGGCTCGGATCATGGTTGATAAGAGTCTGAGCTCTTAGAGCGATGCTCGTCGATAATTCCAAAAAATAAACCTACATGAGATCTTCGAATTTTCTGCATGTGCAGAAAAGATCACACCTGCTTAGCATCAGCATGGTAGCATACTACTGCGTCTAAGCGTGTAAGGAGTTAAATGGGAATGTGAATTGAGAAAAAGCTCAAGAACTTTAATAAAAGAAGTTACTCAGGGCTTATTTAAACATGAGAACGACATGTAAAGTAGCCACCGGGATTCGTGTTATAAGGCTCATGTTTGAAAGGGGCTAAACGGAGGACAAGTGATGGGAAATTGTTGCTGTTTTCTCTGGATTTTAAGTATAAAAATAGATGAATTTCTGCAGACTTTTCTGCAGTTCATTGAAGTTGCGGTGCTGATCAAGGTCGTGCCCCTGGAATGTTTAAGTGTTGCAATCAGGTCTTGATGATTTCATCTCCCAACTAACCGGAGATTTCTTCCTTCCTTTCAAGTCTCTCATTTCCTCTCACCCTCCTTTCTTCTCTTCTTTTCCTCCTTACCGCCCTCATTATCCCTTTTATTTTTTGGGCTGAAACCAAAATGAAAAATAAGGGATTTCAATGGAGAAGAAAAGAAACAAGGCACAGGGAGAGAGAACATGAAGAACATTAATGAAGGAAGCAGACAAGGAGACAAAAAGAGACTTTATAACTGCGGCCACTGTCTTTGGCGTTAAGACAACCATCTCTGCACTGTAATGGGAGAAGTCTGGGTGTGGTTAGAGCACTGGGACTTTATAGCCAGAGAGAGTGAGAAGGGGGGGAAAAAAAGGGATATGAAGAGGAAAATGAAGTCATAGGACTGAGCCAGAAAACCTCAAAGTCAGGAGAGTAAGGGAGGGAGGGAGGGAGGGAAGGAGGGAGGCAGGGAGGGGGCCGAGTGTACGAGCTGGCGAGAGAAGAACGAGTTGTAAGGAAGAGTATCTGTTTTGGACCAGCATAGTTGTTTTTCTTTTTTTCTTTTTTTTTTTTAACAGCTTACAGTCTAGTCGATTATTTCCACACATGCTCGTCTGGTTTGCGAGCAGAGGGGTCGAAAGAAAGAGCGAAAGAAAGAGAAGGGAAGAGGGAAGAGGAGGGAGGCAAAGGAAGAGAAGGTGCCCCATGCATTTCGCACTGTATTTTCCGTGCAGAGTTTCCAGAATTTGTCTTCCGCCGGTCCCGCAAGACCCGCAAACATACACACACAAACACACACGCACACACAAACACAACCAAACACACACACACACACACACAGAGTTTCTGGATTTTCTGGATTTATTTCTGTCTTTATTTTTGCTTTTTTTTCTGCATTTTTCTTTTTTAGAATGGTTTCACTCCTCTGCACATTGCCTGTAAGAAGAATAGAGTCAAGGTGATGGAGCTACTTCTGAAGCATGGGGCATCTATACAGGCGGTGACCGAGGTATGTGCGCTGAGGACGTGTGTCATTAAAGCGCCGTGGCATCAATTTTGGGTTGTTTTTTTTTCTTTCTTTTCCCGTAGTCAGATTTTACTGTGAAAAAAAAAAAAAGCTGGAGTTAAAGTGTCTCTTGCACTCCGTGAACTTCCGGGAGCATCACGAAAAAGAGACTAGGAAAGTTTTCTGTCTGTGCAGTATTTCACCTGGGTTAAATTTGTCCTCACAGGGCTGGAAAGAAGCGCCGGGCTTCAGTGCTGTTTTAGCACAGCCGTACTTACCACTCGGGTATTTTAATTTTTCTGCTACTTTATACTTCGGGTCTTTTTAAGGGGCAAACTTTTTATTCCCCCATAGTTATCTGCCAGTTGGATCTACTTTGATGATCCACATATTAAATGCTGCGCACACAGAAAAAAAAAAAATCTACATCTTACAAAGTAATTTTTGCTCATCGTTGAGTCCTAAAAGTCCTTTTTTTTCTTACAGCACGAAAAAAAAAGGATCTCCCGTGGTGGTGAGATCATTTCAGCCTAGTTTAAATTGGCTATATTCCATATTTATGCATCAGATGACAGTGAATGTGGTCGCTTGTAGGACTGAAGCCACAGAGAATTATCGCCTGATTCTGCTGGCGAACACAGTGGAGCATTTAGCAGCTAAACAGCCAGATGGAGTAGGAGGAGACCAAAAACAGAGCAAAAAGAGAGGGAATACTGGACTTGGATTCATCAGGTGGACACAAACATGACAATAAACTAATCCTAGCTTTGCTCTGTAATGGCTGGTTGTGGAAATAAGTAACTTTTTGCCATCAAGTTTGCTATATCACTTTTAAAGTCAATAATATGTCAATGTTATGTTCACGACTTGTTTCTGCTGCCACAGAATGGCCAAAAAACTCAATTACTGCTGTTGTAAAAGGAGAAGTGTCCTTTTTTTGTGATTTTTCTAGAACAATGTTACTTGATCAGTTGATCAACGCACATTGGCAATCAGTTACTCAGTGGTTTGTTTGTATTTTAGATTCTCACTTTTAATTCTGAAACATGTTGATTTCTGCCAGAAACAGGTTGTAATTATATAATTAGACTTGAGGAGTTTTTCATGTGTGTCAAAAAGAGGACTTTTAGCACTCAACTTAGTTTGAATGATGGACTTTCACTCGTAAATGAGTATTTTCTCACTTTACTATCAGTAAAAACACTTGAGTATATTTTTTTTCCTCTCATACAGTAAAATATGGCATTTAATACTTTATATTGAGCTGCTAATCTTAATGGTTCTGATTCCCCAGTCTGGTCTGACTCCGATCCACGTCGCAGCGTTTATGGGACATGAAAACATCGTCCACCAGTTGATCAACCACGGGGCTTCGCCTAACACAAGCAATGTGGTGAGTTCGGGAAGTTCCTGATTTTTTGTTTTTCCTCTTTCTTTTTCTTTCTGTCTATCTGTCCTTTAACTCTTGTCATCGAGAAAGATTGACAAGTGGGATATGGCAGCTCCACATTATATAAGCAGAGACGCTTATATAATGTGGTGCTGCCAATTCTTTTAAGGTAAAAGAATATATAGAAAATGGTGGACAGACAAAATACAAACATAGTGGAGCGTTTAGCTGCTGGTGGAGACCAAAAACAAAGCTATAATACTGGATTTAGATTCAACAGGTTGACTTACAAACTGCAAAAAAGAGGTAATGTTGGTTCATGACTGCTGAATGTGTAAATAAACAACTGTGCATCAAAATGTTGGTGATGGTAATTCAATCAGAGCTTGTTTCCACTGCCTCCAGGTGGCTAAAAAAAAGGAGATATTGCAGGATATTGAATGAAGGACCTTGAATTTTAATTGAGTATTTATACATTCTTGCATTAGTACTTTCACTTAAGTAAACAGTCTGAGTACATGTTCCAAGTGACTTATAGCTTCCCTGCATTATACCATAGAAAGCTGAGCAATTTCCTCCAAAGCCTCCAAATCGCCGTCATCGGATCAGATGGTGGAGGAAAGTACCGGAACATTAATGTATGTAAATAAAGGACGTCTCCCATCGCCACTCTTTTTATCGCAGCTACAGGCTCTACCGTGGACCCGGTTAACTCTTAAATCGCATGAAAAGGTGAGGGAGGGGAGTAAAAAAAAAAAAAGAAAGAGGTAGAAAGGGATAGACGGGAGAAAGAGAGTAGGCAGATCGAGAGGGGGAAGAGAACTGCACAGTCAACTCCTCAACCCCAACTATTCGGTCGCCCACGCCGTGTCTGTGGCCAGGTTACCGTAGAAACGGAGCATTACGGGACGTCATTATGGTGAGTTGGGTGTGGAGAGCGAGGGTCTCTCTCTCTCTCTCTCTCTCTCTCTCTCTCTCTCTCTCTCTCTCTCTCTTTCACTCTGTACATCTCGACAGAAAGAGAGAGGTAGGAGGGCAGAGAGGGGGAAGACTCAAAACCTTTGGAATAATTATTAATCCCTTCCATTTTGTGTGTGTTTCTGTGCGTGTGTGTGTGTGTGTGTGTGTGTGTGTGTGTGTGTGTGTGTGTGTGTGTGTGTTGCAGAGGGGGGAGACAGCGCTCCACATGGCAGCGAGGGCGGGACAGTCAAACGTGGTCCGATATCTGGTCCAGAACGGGGCTCGAGTCGATGCCAAGTCCAAGGTAGAACACGCGCGACGTTTGACTTCAGACCAAACCCGTTCATCCTCCTAAATAGAAAACGCACTAAACACACTAACTGTCAGCCACAACAGTGTTGTGTATGTGTGTATGTATTTATGTATTTATACTTGTTTGAGACACGGTACGGTATAGTTACTAAATGTGAGCCCGGGTGAGAATTTTTTTGTATATAATTGTGGTTTCGTCTTTGCGTGTGTCCGGTGACTGAGTGATTACAGTGCAGAAAGTTTTTCTCTTGTTTCTGACAGAGGGATTGTTATCTTGTTCTCAGTGTAAGAAAAAAAACCACAACTTTTTCATTGGGAAACTGCCATGACGTAAAACTGTACACAAAATTCCCCAGAAACTACTAAGATGACAATAAACGAATCAAAGTAGTTTAAGAATTGAACATTGAAACACACTAAAACTTTCTTTCCTAAAACGGTTATAATCGATAATTTTATAATAATAATGTACCAAATGACAATACGGGGAAAAAAAAGCTCTAAAAGCAACAGTTTGCTACAAGCTCAGCAACAAATAGCAGACAGACAGTCAAAGTTCAGCTGATGAACATAGTGGAACATTTAGCTGCCAAAGAGCCAGATATTTCCCCCAGGAGCTGGAGGAAACCAAAAACGGAGCTAAAAGAGAGGGAAAAATTGAACCTTGATTCATCCGATGGACACAGACATGACTCCACATGAATGATTATGTTGGTTCATACATGCTGCATTTGTGAAGAAGCAACTGTTTGCAAACATGTAACATGAAATCAACTTGAGAGGTGATAAAACTGTATGTTCTAACTGCTGCCCCCAGGTGGCCAAAAGAATCAGTTATTGCAGGTTTAAGCAAACAGTCACTCCGATAGCATTTTTTTTACACTGTTTACCAATAAACCGCTGCTTGTGTTTCTGTTTGTTTGTTTGTTGCCAATAGGACGACCAGACCCCGCTGCACATCTCAAGCCGCCTGGGTAAACAAGACATCGTCCATCAGCTCCTGGGCAACGGAGCGTGCCCAGACGCCACGACCAGCTCTGGATACACACCTTTACACTTGGCCGCCAGGGAGGGTCACAGAGACGTGGCTGCAGCACTGCTAGACCAAGGAGCCAGTCTGGGCATCACTACTAAGGTAAATATCAAACACACACACGCACACACACAAAAGAAAATATGTGTTTGTGTTACATAAAAAAAGTATCCAGATCTTACTTAACTTAAGTGAAATTGGTGATAGGAGTTAAAATACTAAAAATACAAAGTATTCCCTAGATGAAGTAAGAAAAGTAAAAGTAATTCATCATGCAGAAAAATGGTCCCCTTTATCGTGTTTTCTATATTATAGGATTATTATCGATGATGAATTAATGTGTGAGCCGCAATTCAGTTGTAGTTTGTCAAGGTTGAACCATTTCAACAATTTCATAAAGCGTCGGTTGGATAAATCTGCAAAAATCTCAAATCCTATGAATACATTTGTGTCTATAGCTGATCGTAAAATCTTACTTTTGTACATAGTAAAAATATTTCAACTTTTTTTTAATTCAAATGTTGAAACTGGGCTCTCAAATTTGCATCTGTATCTTGAGATAGCAAAGAATAAGATGGATCGCTTTAATAAAATTGTATAAAAAAATTGATTTTATAAGGTTATTGAAAGCAGGTTGAAATATTAATTCTAGATTGGCAGATAAATTTCAGCTTGTTTTTGGAAAGATTTGTGATATTTTAGAAGCTTTTCATCTGAAACAATCTGCAAAATATGCAAAGTAGCTGGAATCTATATAACTTAAATGTAAAGGACTAAAAAGTACAATTTTCCTGGCCCCAAAAACATCATGAAACCTTATGTGAGAAGAGTTTTTGGTAGTTTTCTTGCTGTGTTTCCACCACAGCTGGAATAGTTTGGAATAATGTTTGTGTATGAATTCTGTATACATGTTGTAATATTTTTGTAAGAAAAAAAGTAATTTTCAATGGGACTCGGGGAAACGGCAGTTACAAACAGTTGACCATCGGCCAGTGGAAGAGTTGGGTCACAATAATGTTTGGCCAAAACAAAAGCCCGGAGTCTGAAAACACTGTTAGCGGAGGAGTTATTTGTCCCGGTTGGCTCCATTTTCACTGTGCATTACTCATTTCAAAACATCAGTTTAAACTGCAATGGAGCATTTTATGGCCAGAGATTTCAGCACTTTGAGGAAAGTCCCCCCACAAACCTTAAAGATGGTGCTCCAGGTCATTTTTGAATGACTGGATAGAGAAACACGGAGAGAAGAACAGGCCCTGCTTGTTGCCTTTATATTAAAATCCCTTGAGGTTCTGTTTCGGGGTTGAACGGGCCAGGACACAAAAGTACATTGAATTCACAACAGCTGTGTGAGCTGTTGCTAATGATTTAATGAAAAGAAAAATGCAGTAGAAAAAAAAAAGAAATGTGTGCGTGCTCATCCTGCATATGCACTGTGACTGGATATCGCCCGACCCATCTGTAATGATCATTTCAAAATGGCAGTGAAGTTCTGCCAGACACACGAGCGACAGTGTTTCAGTTAAATCATTCCCTGACCTAAATTTATTTTATAAAAGCCTTAAAGATTTCATCATATATTATCATAGGCTGTAATGTTAGTCGTAAACTGCTTTTGTTTGTGGTGGCGGTTGCATTGTTGAATTGTGCGATTGTTTCTAAGGTGGACTGAGCTTTGTGAGGCTGTTGGATCCCTTTTTTGGTGGGGGGGGGATTTTACTCTGCACCATCAGACCTGGAGCTTCGGCGGTTCGGAGGCTTATCGACTCATAATGGACAAGAGTCGGTTTCAGCAAAAAAAAAAAAAACGTTAAATAATCTTAAATGATATAATCATTTTTAATCAGTTAGTCCATCTAACAATTTAATGGCTTGTGTTCATCCTGGTCCATTATATATTTTATTAAGAGTTATTGTTATATACTGATAGGAATTACCGACCAAATTGTGATATCATAATAATAAATCATTCTCGGCCATAATGTGCCTACTGGAGTTCTGTCACAGTAGTTTGTGGAAGGAATGACTGTGAAAAACCTATTAAATTGTGTTCTTTGTAATAGAATGTTCTTTAAAACCTTAAATTTAACCCAGTAAGTCCCACAGAAACTCTTCACTTAATGTTCTGTCATAGGACAGACGAGGAAAAAAAGGGTCCTAAAATTTCATTGGAGTTGAATATAATCACTTTGTAACAGTAAAAAAATGTGAATATTCATCTATGGAGACATTCAGGATTTTAGATCATAGCTTTTTATCCCTCCGTCCAGCAGCTCCATAGATCTGAATTCATACTGTAGAAATTCATGGGACCTGAACCAGGAAGAAACCAGGTCTGGACTCTGTCAAGTCCCCCAAGTAAACTATTTGCCCCCCCCCCTTGTTTTTTTTCTTTTTTGCGTGCAGACACAACCCCGCACATACAACACACGCATATGCAAAAACACACACACACACACAGATAAAGCTGCGTCTGTCTGAGTTCATTTTGAACCACGGTCACGGATCTGTGTTGACTCATAGCTGAAGAATCTGATGTAACACACACACATACAGCACACACACACAAACACACACACGCACACACACACACACACACACACACACACACACACACTTACACGTCCCACTTCCACACCCTGGGCCCGTATTGTGTTTCATCATTTTTGAAGTAATCGGTTCGCCATGTTGTCATGACGCACCGCCGCAAACGACTCGGTCTGAAAGTGATCAAACGCATATGGCTCCGCGGAGCAGCCATGCATAGGAAACAAAGTCACGGGAGAAGTGTAGCTAACTATCAAGTGAAGTGCGTTAAACGATTGTGGAGTGAACTCAGATTAGATTTAGTGTCAGATCTTGTTTAATCTTCTCATCTCTTGGCCTTGTGTGGTTGTGTGTGTGTGTGTGTCTCCAGAAGGGCTTCACCCCTTTGCACGTCGCGGCAAAGTACGGGAAGATCGAGGTCGCCAACCTGCTGCTGCAGAAGGACGCTCCGCCGGATGCTGCTGGGAAGGTACCGCTCGAACAACTGTTTAAGAGAGACGAGAAGGAAGAGTGTGTGTGTGTGTGTGTGTGCGTGCGAGTGTGCGTGCGTGCGAGTGTGTGTGTGTGTGTGTGTGTGTGTGTGTGTGTGTGTGTGTGTGTGTGCGAGTGTGTGTGTGTGTGTGTGTGTGTGTGTGTGTGTGTGTGTGTGTGTGTGTGTGTGTGTGTGTGTGTGTGTGTGTGTGTGTGTGTGTGTGTGTGTGTGTGTGTGTGTGTGTGTGTGTGTGTGTGCGTGCGTGCGTGCGTGCGTGCGTGTGCAGGAGCTCCCACATAAGGAGCCGGACGTGACTCACACAAGTGCACAACATCACAAATACTGTCCACACGGTTGTTGTTTTTTTTTTCAGCCAAAGCTTTCACAGTCTCCTCTTTGTCACCTCTGCTCAATCTGCACTCTCTACTGTATGTATCTAACAATGCCTGTGTGTATGTGTGTGTGCGTGTGCGTGTGTATGTGTGTGTGTGTGTGTGTGCGCGCGCGTGTGTGTGTGTGTGTGTGTGTGTGTGTGTGTGTGTGTGTGTGTGTGTGTGTATGTGTGTGTGTGTGTGCGTGCGTGTTCAGAGTGGACTAACTCCACTGCATGTAGCTGCACACTATGATAACCAGAAGGTGGCGCTGCTCCTGCTCGACCAGGGGGCCTCGCCGCATGCAGCTGCGAAGGTAAGAGTCGGTCAAAGTGTGTGTGTGTGTGTGCTTGTGCATTGAGGGAGGGGATATTGAATGTTCCTTAATGCATTGATGCACCAAAACCTCTCTCTCTCTCTCTCTCTCTCTCTCTCTCTCTCTCTCTCTCTCTCTCTCTCTCTCTCTCTCTCTCTCTCTCTCCCTCCCTCTCTCTCTCTCTCTCTCCCTCCCTCCCTCTCTCACTCCCTCTCTCTCTCTCTCTCTTTGGCTCGGGGTGAGAGCAGGATGACCTAGTTTCGGTCACCCACATACAATTGCACTGTGTTCTATAGTGGAGAGATGCGTTGCGATTGGCCGATTGTGCAACAGCATCATTTCTGAGAGAGCCGCCACCGAAATCAGCAAAGCTCCGTTAACTTCTTCCTCCTGATAGAACATTCAATAAAGACGAGAATTATGCTCGGAGTTATCTAATCAAATAACTGAACATTAAATGGAAAATCTTCCGAACAGACATTTTCAGAGGCCAGAGCTGGTTCCATCAACTAGACCAAGAGCAGCAGCAAAATGTAACCAAAGAGAACAGGGCTAGAAGGTGTCATTGACATTAATCAAAATGTTATTAAAAAGGAAAGTCTTCTCCAATATTGATCATTATACTGTGGCTTAATGCAAAAGAACACAGGAGGTAATCAAATTTACCTTGAATGAACTATGAAAAACAGTTTAACATGTTTAAACGAAAAACTTCCACCACTTTTTTTTAATCACAATTTTCATGGACTAATTCATGTAAAGGAATAGTTCAGCAAATTTTTTTTTTTTGAATTAAATTATGTTTATTTGCTTGGTTGGAGAGAGAGTTAGATGGGAAGATTGATGCCGCTCTCGTGGTTGTAAAGTAAATGTAAATCTACAGCCAGAAAACTGCTTAGCTTAGCATAAGATGAAGATATGGTTTTATCTGCGGCCTTTTTTTCCCCACACTTCTGCTTTTGTTCGGGTTAAACCAAGAGGTTTCGTTTCCTCCGGACAGAGCCATGCCAGCTGTTTCTCCTGGCCGCCAGTCTTTGTGCTACGCTAAGCTAGCCGCCAGCCCCAGCTGACACCCGGCAAGAAAATAATGATTGTGTATGTCCCAACATGTCAATCAGCTCCTTCGGGTCGATGGTTTTTAAAACTGTGAGGAGAGTTGCAGTAACTTAGAGCATTATTATTCCCTGAGTAGAATTGAGACAAAGAATAATAATGATAGGAGCTAGCAACTCTTCATGTGACTCAAAGCTTAATTGCATCCTTGTTATAAATGTACCGCTCAGAAATGCACATAACATTTGATGCCTTTTATGAAATGAGAAGTTTAAAGTAGTTTATTTGAGAATTAGATTCATAATATAGTTTGTGTAACTGATTTCTGTTTCAACTCTGCTGTCTGCGAGTGGAAGATGGTGTATTATAAAAAAAAAAGAAAAAGGAAATAACATTAACAAATAAACAATCTTGTTTGTTTGTTTCTTGTTTTTTTTTGTTGGTTTCCACCCCCACCTCCTGGACCCAGAATGGTTACACGCCGCTCCACATCGCTGCTAAGAAGAATCAGATGGAGATAACCACCACGCTGCTGGAGTATGGCGCCTCCACCAACACGGTGACGCGCCAGGGCATCACTCCTCTGCACCTGGCGGCGCAGGAGGGCAACGTGGACATAGTGACGCTGCTGCTGGCGCGCGACGCTCCCATTAACACGGGCAACAAGGTGCGAGCTGCTCGCGCCGAGAATCGGCTGCCACTGCCGCAGATGTTTTGTCTCTGTGTGGGTGTGTGCGGCTCTTACAGGCACACGTGGTACTTACAGCGTGAAAGTAATATTTACTGTGTGTGTGTGTGTGTGTGTGTGTGTGTGTGTGTGTGTGTGTGTGTGTGTGTGTGGACTATAAACTTGTGTCTTTCTGGCCAGGGCTTTAATTTCACTTAAAAAAATGACAGCATTTATTGTCCAAGACAGTTATTTGGCCAATTATTTCTTTTGGAATTCAGTTTTTCAGTGTTTTCTGTCTCTTGTGATTTGTCACCATGATGCACAAACCTGCCATCTAGTTCTAAACTAGCTATCAAACCATATTAAGCACCTTTCTTTGTGTCTTTAACCATCTCTCTGTCTCTCTGTATTTAACTGTCTCCCCCTGTGTATTTAACTGTCCCCTTTGTCTCCGTCTGCGTCCTCAGTCTGGTCTGACTCCACTCCACCTGGCCGCCCAGGAGGATAAAGTCAACGTTGCTGAGGTCCTTGTGAACCATGGAGCCACTATAGACCCTGAAACCAAGGTAATGACGCTAGTGTCTTCTCGAGGTATAAAGTTTAAGTCATTTACTCTGCAAAAAACCCACCAAATATTCATGGGTTCCAACTCCTCAAATGTGAGGATTTGTTGCTTTTTTTTTACATTTCATATTGTTATAAACTCAATATCCTTGGGTTTTGGACTGCTGCTCAAACTAACAAGCAATCTGAAGACGCCTCCCAGACTCGCTGGATCTGTCCCAACACCCACACTCGCGGCATTTGCGAGTCTCCGGGGGCCTGTTTGTGTGCGGCTTGTATCCGGTGACGGCCATGGTCCCCGAGCAGCCTTTAAGACCACCGGCATGTTTGGGTTTATCAGAGCTCGCGGGGAAAGGCTTGATTACATCCCGTCACTCACGCGGATATAAACTGAAAAATATATATGCTGTACAGCTCAGATGATTTCTTGGAAAAAATAAGCAGAAATCAAGTTGACCCTATTAAAAGTTGAAAATCAGATGACAATCAGTAGCTGAGAGGATCAACACAGATAATTCAGTCATTAAACTCAGTTATTTAGGAGATGGTAGTGTAGGTTTATAGTGCATTGAAAAGAGATAACATAGTACTGCTTTAAAAAATTTCCTTACCGATAAATATTTGTACGGGTGGATCACATTTCTCACAGTTTCTGATAAAAGAATGGGATTTATAAATGTTTATCCTAACGGTGTCAGACATGTGAAGTTATGCTCATCACTCCCAGCAACATCAACAACAAAACAACAGTGGTTATGTGATAACCACTGTGACAGTTCTGCTGTAACCACTCTAACTCTACAGTAAAAACAAAGCTAAGTAAGTAAGTGTCAAAAAAGTGCTTACCTTGAATTCTTTTTGTGTGAAACATCTGCAGGAAGTGTGTGATTGAGTAGCTTAACACTAGAAAAAAAACAGAAAACTATATATAATATTCACACTGAATCCAACATGAGCCATAAACATAAACCTCTTCATGTCTGATGTTCACTGTCCTGAAACCTGCCATTTGTGCACCGGCACCAGCAGCTGGACTGATCTGCCACAGTGAATTGTGGGATTACAGAGTGGGTCGTGTGACAGTGCACTGATAATAAAGCACCACAGCCATTTAATGTTGATTTAACTACGCTGAACGATGCGTCCATATCTGGTAATTGTTTCTTTGCCAAACACGAGTCGTTTTCTGTGCCTTCAGCTGGGATACACTCCTCTGCACGTGGCCTGTCACTATGGCAATGTGAAGATGGTCAACTTCCTGCTCAAAAATCAGGCCAAGGTCAACGCCAAGACCAAGGTAATGCAGTGCATGTAACCACTCAGTGTGTTATTTCCTTTCCGGAGAGGAGACAGCGTTTACTCCAACACATGTGCAAATAAGACGCTTGTGGTGTGAATGTGTCTCGCCGTTTGTTTGCTGTGTAACTGCGTTTTTCGGGCGCCGACCCCCGTGTCTCTCTTTGTATTCCCCTGCAGAACGGCTACACGCCGCTCCATCAGGCAGCGCAGCAGGGACACACGCACATCATCAACCTGCTACTGCTTCATGGAGCATCGCCCAACGAGCTCACAACTGTCAGTGCACACACACAAACACACTTGGGCAAATGAAATACTGTTCACCTCAGATGCATTTCTACCAAATTTCTCTCCAGTGATTCAAACAACTGACTCACCTTCATTCCTTTTTTTTTTATTTCCCCCCAGAACGGGAACAGTGCTCTGTCCATTGCCAGGCGGCTCGGCTACATCTCTGTGGTCGACACACTCAAAGTGGTCACGGAGCAAACCCTGATCACTCAGGTGCGTATGTGTTTCTGCAACACTCGATGCCCGAAATCACATTTACATGCAACTAAACCACTGCAGGGGATACGTTTTGCAGGAAAATTAACTGTGACGGGATTTTTCCGTTAAAATAATGAGGACATGTTGTTCACTTGCGTATTTGGCAAGACACAATTACATTCAGATTCAGATTCAAATATAGAAGAGACCAGAAGAGAAACTCAGTTTTTGCAATCTACCTGCACCATGTACAAACCCACAGATGAGCAGCAATCAGCAGTACATCAGAGACATCAGATAAATAAATATAAATCGATACATAGATACTGTGTAAAATGTTCAAAGACAATGAATGTGTTTTCCACTGAAATATCTTATTTCTCAGTACAATATCCATCTGTAGTAATTACAGCATTATCAAACTTTTGAATGGTTGTTTAGACTCTCACAGCACTTGATTGAGGTTGGAGAGACACTGCGTTCTGGTTTAATACAGAAAAGTTCACACAACATGTTTAAGTGTATATTTTTAACCGAAACCACCATCTTTTAAAAAATCCTGATCAAAGTGCTTTCGTTGCCTGAACCCAACCACAGATGTGACTGTGGACACGAACCCTGGTCTTTGGTGTCACAGTCGTAGGATTCATGCTCCCATCGTCAAGCCCAACCGCCTGCTGGCATCCACGCTGCCTCTGAGAAATGTAGCGACTATATTCAAAACACAGCTCAGAAAATTAGTGGCAAAATGCACAATGCATTAAAACAAAAAAAGACAGAGTTTTGATCCCATTCAGATCATCAAAGGGTTAAAATGCTCAAAAATGGACCTGACCGAAAATCAGATGGGGATCACAACTTTGTCCTTTTCAATATATTTTGTGGTTTTGAGTCAATGTGCAGCAGTTACTTTTTTCATAACTAGATTTGCACCCTAAATATGAGGTTTATGTAATTACACCCCCAATAATTCTGAAGCTTTTATTTGTTCATGCCAGCTTGGGATGCTTGAATACCAGCTTTTATTTGATAATTCTTCAGCAATAATTGACTGTTTCGGTGGTAAGAAAATTGGACCGGTTCAAACAGGCGAACAAAATAGTTCAACATGTTTTTTATTCTTCTGAAAGTGGGTTACATTGCTTCAACACCCAATTCACCGCTTGTCTCTGCTTCAACAGACTGTGACAGAAAAGCACAAGATGAATGTCCCAGAGACTATGAACGAGGTGCTGGACATGTCTGATGATGAAGGTGAGGATTCGCTCTGCAGCTTTATAATTACAGTTTATCAACCTGTAAACCTGTATCACTTTAAATCCATCAGTTCTCGCTATATGACCTGACCTCAATTGCAAAATCCTGGCGAGAAAGAGTCAAATTCTGTAAAATCTCAGGTTGAGTCACATTTGGCATTTAGGCCGACCCCAGTGCTCATCTCCTTGTTGCCAAATTATCCCCTTTGTTGTCAAGGAAACGTTTATTTTGTTGTTTCTGCCGAGTAATTCCGGTTTGGAATAAAAAAAAGCCAATATGTTTTCTTTTCCATCATTATCTTACCTCATTTTATTCCAATATTTGATATTTTACTTTCAATCATGAGTATGAGTTAAGCCTTTATATCCAAAGTGACATATCCATCCACTGAGGGAGTTACAGTGTTACACTAATATAAACACAGTTTTCGATGCACATGAATCACTCTGGTGTTTTGAATTCTTTCGTTGCCTATGATTTTGTTTTAGATATAATTTTTTTTTTCCATATTTTTCTTTGGTTTCCCTTTTTTCTCTAACCTTCTCCTCCATCCCAATCACACAGTCCATAAAGCCAATGTCCCCGAAATGATCACGGAGGACTATTTATCTGATGTGGAAGAAGGTATTTTTTTCATTTTTCTTCATTCTTTTGCTCTATAAATCCTCACTTTCTTTCTGCATGTCAGTCCTTTGTACTTAACGTTTTCTCTCTCTGATTTTTCGCTCTTTCAACTAACATTATATTAGTGGCCTCAAGATTTATATGTGCTTTATTTGATTCAAAGTAGGAAAATACCATGGCAGCTTTTAGATTCTAGAATTTTCTCCTCCTCTACTATACTTGCATACTTTCAGATGCTGCTTCCCCCTTCGAGTCTCTCATGCTGTTTCTGTAAAGCCTCCTGTATTTTCATGCGTTGAAATGCGTGGAATATGCCCCTCTGCCGGTTGCCATGCCAACAGTCTGCATATGGCGTTGTGGAGCGTGTAACATTTCTTTTCAAGCAGCGGCAAGTAGACTGCGCACACACTTGATCCTTTGTCTTCGGAGGCTTGTTGGTGACGCGTCCATTGTAGTTTCACACACTTGGGCCAAAGCAAACATGGTGTCAGCTGCTGGAGTGTGTGTGTGTGTGTGTGTGTGTGTGTGTGTGTGTGTGTGTGTGTGTGTGTGTGTGTGTGTGTGTGTGCGTGTTTACTCGGTGGTCTGGCTCAAAAGTGGCTGAATTTGAACTTTTCACCGACTTTCCCTAATGAGATGCAGACTGGGGAAGGGTTAAAACTAGGAATTTATGTAATGAGATTCTTGTTTTATTTTCGCATGGCTCATCCTGCCCTGCAGTGTTTTCATCTGCAGTGTCCGATGGTGGTGAAGAATGGTAGGCTTTCTCTTTTAGGTTGTCACATGCATCTTGCGGTCTGCAGTTGCCAGTTTTTAGAGCTGCCACATGTCAGCAGCCTGCAGAAATCCACATTTCCTCAACAAAACTGAAACAGTTTACTGTCCCGCAATGGTTACAGATGAATGTGGAAAGATGTCATGTGATAACCAGGTTTGCCATAGTTTCTAATGGTCAGGGACAACCTCAGCTGCTGTCCTTTATATTTAATAGAATATACAATTTGTAATTATAAGAAAAATGTGAATAGATGAGTGGAGAAACAAAACACATGCAGATGCTTCCAAACAGGTGCACTGATTTTGTATCCAAATGGTAAAAAGGAAAAGATCCATGGGACTTTGAAAGAGGGTTCATTGTTGGGGCAGGAGCTTCAGTTACAACGACTGCTCAACTGACTCGTGTCTCAATAGGAACAGTGACTAAGTGTCTTCTGAATTTAGATCAATGGGGAGACGTTAGTCAATAGTGTGGGAAATGGTGGTCGACGACGCACATTTGATGACAGTGAAGCTTGTGCATTAGTACAGTAGTCGAGGAAAAATTGTTTTAACAGGAAGATAGAGCTAAGTATTATCAGCTCAACAGTGGAATTTAATTCTATGAGTGCGTATAATTTTGGGGGTGAAATATGAAGAGAGAAAAGCAGAGGGCCAAGTACAGAACCCTGGGGTACTCCATTTCTCGCATCAGAAAATATCGCAGTAGTCTTATAGTAGGAAATACACAGTGTTCTTTCAGATGAGTAAGACTTAAACCAAGCGAGAGCTGGGCCAGAGACACCAAATCGGTTTTCCAGACAGTCTAGTATGCAGTGATCTATGGTGTCAAAATCTGTGGTGAGTTTGAGAAAGAGAAGCATAGAGGTGGAATCCAAATCCATTGTAGAAGTGCACTCTAAGTGGAGTCATGGGCCTTTAAAGCAGTTTTTAATGGTTCAGGTTCAAGATCACTGTTAGATGTTCGAACTGAACGCTGCTGAGACACAACTCTCATTAGCACCTTTGAAAAGAATGGAAGGTAAGAGACAGATAATGTTTAAGAGACCCTGTATCAAGGCTTGGATTCTTAAACAATGGTCTAACCACAGCGGTTTGGAAACTAGTGGAGATGATGCCAGATGAAATGATAAATTAACACTTCATAGGGTTTTAGATCCTAAAACTGTCCAGAGATCTTTGGAAAGTTTAGCTGGTAGAGGATTGAGTAGGCAGATAGTGGGCTTCGAAGGCAACACCGACTTGGACAATGATTCCAGATATACTTTACTCTCTAAACCATCTGAGATTCAGTGTAAAGCTTGACAGGTTCTGCCGAAAAAGCTGGAGATATGGAACCAGTTTTGTATCTGATCTCATCTATTATACTGCAGAAAAAGTCTGAAAAGATCACGAGGCATAAAAGGCGAGCAGCTAAGGGACAGCTGCTTTTGAGAAAGTTTGGTTACAGTGTCAAAAAGAGATCTATGATTATGTTTACTCTTACTTAGTCAGCCAAAAAATATGCTGCTTGTAATTCAGTACACACTCGGGGCCTCTGGAGGTAGACTTCCAGTTTAGATATTCACCATTAACTTAAAGCTACGTTTTTCTTTGGTAAACCTGGGTGTAGACCCCGTCGACTGTCGACAGTCGAGGAGACTAGACAGAGCTGTGTTTAGATCATCTGTACGGTTTTCCACAGGGCCTGTCACCGCGATGAAAGGAGCCAGGACGGTAATCTCTCACCAAGAGCAGTTAGAGTTGACCTACCAGTGTGTCGAGTAGTAAAAGGCGACAGCACCGACCCTACCGGGACAGGCTGGTATCGCTTTGGTTTTTTAGAGGGTTGTGATCTGACGTATCGGATGTGATGAGGAGAGATCAGGATTGGATCAGAAACCACCGCCCTGTGAGATAGTATCAGGCCTAGCTAGTTATTGCCGCGGCCAGCAGGGTTCAGGCACAGAGCGTGAGTGAGGAGGTGAAATGAGGATGCGAGAACCGAGGAATGAAAAGAGAAAGAGGTAATGTGCTTAAAAATATACAATACGCAGTCGTTGAGTTGAACAGAAGACCTTAATATCCAGGTAACTGATATTCCTTCATGCATGATTTCAGAGATATGCAGGATATTCCAAAGGATGAATCCAGACTGTAAAAAAAAAAAAAATCCTAAAATAAGTGGTTGAAGTTGTTTTTCTTCTTTGTTTAAACAGAGATGGAAGTTGGAAATATCTGCATCAGCTATTCGTGTAAGTTAAAAAAAAAGAAAAAGAAAAAGTTTACACTGCAACTAACTCTAATAACCAGTCTGAAGTGGTTACGGCTAAACTGATGGAACTAAACCGCGTGTGTGTGACTTGTTGCCGTTTCTTTTCTTTCTTTTCACGTACACTTATGTGCACGTTCGCCCTCACTCTGAAGTTGTGTGCGAGTTGTTTTTGTTGCAGGGCTTCGGTAGAGTGGGTCCATCTTTAATTTCTGATCTAAAAATACATCACGTGTAACTCAAGGCACACAAACACACACGGTCACACACAGACTCACATACCAGCTGAGTAACAGCAATGATTAACATCGACAGTCAACACACACGGGCCGCGATCTAAATCTGGGCAGCCCACAAACCCTGTGAAGCATTTTGTACATCGTTGTGGGCTTTCAAAAGAGTCTTTCCAGAGGTGTGAAGTTAATTGATATTGGATCAGCACGGATATTAAAATCTGAATCGTGAGATAACAATAATTCA
Source organism: Istiophorus platypterus (assembly GCA_016859345.1). Taxonomy (NCBI): domain Eukaryota; kingdom Metazoa; phylum Chordata; class Actinopteri; order Istiophoriformes; family Istiophoridae; genus Istiophorus; species Istiophorus platypterus. Next base: position 16,636,210 of record CM029119.1, read on the forward strand.
GTAACATAATTACAACATGTTTGCTTAGATTCGAGTTAAGTTTTCTCCCTGCCCCATGAATCGATCTAGTGCTAAATCATTTGAGAAGACTCTTTGTATGTTTTCATCCTTGGCCCTTTGTGCTCCTCTTTGGTTTCAGCATTTTATATTCCAAGTATAGCAAAAGTAAAACAGATATGGAAGCAGCACCATTAATAAGAAGGCAGCCTGCTCATTTGTCAAAGGGCAACTGATCAATATTCTGTAAGTGATACATGTGCCCTGAGACTTGACTCAAGACTTGGCTTGAGATTCAAAAGGAAAAGAAAAAAACATTCAAGTCTCAAGTTTTTACTCGGTAAAATCCTGGAACACTGAGAAAAAAATCAGCAGCAGGCAGGCCTCGCGTGGCCACGGGCCTTAAATATTTAACTCTTGGGTGGTCTCAGCTGCGTAACAATACACTTCTAATACAGCTATGGACGGAAACTGTTTAGATGACATATTTTTTAAATTGTCAGCTTTCAGACCTGAAAAGACTTGGATCTTGACACCAGAAATTTAGATTTGACTTGGTTCTTGAGGCCAAGCTGTGAATTTTGAAGAGGGAACACATTAAAGTCTGTTTACAGTTATGCTGCATGTGTGTTTCGGGGGGGGGGGGGGGCTGTGTAAAGCGTTTTGTGGCTCCAGAGAGGAAATGAGATAAGCTGCCTCGAGTGATGTCACACGAGTCAGCGTTGGTCGGTACTAAAAATGACAAGTTACAAAAATAAAAAACAAAACAACAAATCTGGTGGTTGAGGAGTTAGAGGGAATTGAGTTTACCAGACCTCCCATAGCACACTCCTCATGTCTGCCTCAGGCTAGATGTTGCGTTAGCCGCTACTAGCGTAATACACCTGAATCTCTGGCTGAATTGTCAGCAGCATTGCATCGTGGGTAACGTAGGCACCATGTTTTGACAAGACAGGAGGATGTGCAGAACAGAAAAGATGATACCTCTAGTTCTGCAATAGATATATTAGGGCATTACAAAAAAAGATAATGTAAAAATATTTGCAAAAAGAGACAATTCGACCACTCGCATCAGCCATTAGCCATTTCTTATCTGACACTTATCCCCAAAGCTCTTATTCAGACGTAAGTGGACGTGTCCCACGGTATCATCTACAATCATCCCTTTAGACAGACGACAAAAGTTCTTACCGCGTTTGTCTTACAGTTTCGTCTCATCTGGTTGAAAAGTGCAACGTGTACGATGGTCTTTGCTCAGACAGACTGGAAACTTGCCCCCAAAGGACTCGAGACAAGACGCAACAGCAAGAACAAGGGACTTAAAGTAGAATTTTATTTATGGTCTTATCAGGAGTAGTTGACACCAGTAAAGGCCGACTGAGGACGGCAGAGACTGACAGCTGCAGTGGTAGCAATGCAAAGACGAGCAGACAAAAACTGCTGCATCGAGTCCCAGATGGATGCACGAGTTATGAATTTGTGCAATCACCACCACATCGAGAGGGATGACGAAAAAAACAAACACACATACACACACACACAAGCTGTTTGACATGTGAGCTGAGCCGTGGAGGCAGCTGGAGGAGTGAGTGGAAACGCAGAGACCGAGAAAGGAAGGACGGAGTCGTCGTCTGCGCTTCTTGACGGCAAAAGAATTCGTGCTATTTGGTAGATGGCGAGACAAATGAGCAGAAAGACAGGTAGAGCGTTGGAGGAGGAGAGAGGGGAAAGGAAAGAGCGGAAATGAAAGAGACGGGCGACGCATAAACACAAAAAAACTCAGTGCACAAGCAGCGACATACAGACAAGATGGAGAAATAAAAAGCCGAGGACAGCGGTGGGAGTATAAACCGTGTGTCCTCCCATGGACGCTGCATAGGTAGAGTTCACATGTTAGACAACTCGGTCTGAGTCACACACCCACTTACTATTTCTGTCCTGCGCTGAGATCTAGGTGTCTGTTCAGAAACTCACACACACACACACACACACACACACAGTGGATAATCCTAGAGCGGGGTGGGTAGGCGGGAGAAAGCTGATCTGTTTGTGTGAGCGCCGGGCTGTGAAAGGGAGATAGACAGTGTGTGCGGGAGCGAACGAGGGAGAGTTGAAGGGAGGTTACAAGTCAGAGAGAAAAGTTAGTCCCGGGCTGAGGAGAGAGAAACAAGACAAAAAAAAAAACGGACAAACTCCTGCAGACCGGGGACGGCCGGCTGAATGAAGTGCTTTAAAGCAGGAGGTGAGTTGTGAGTGTGTGTGTGTGTGTGTGTGTGTGTGTGTGTGTGTCCCACTCAGGAGGTGAAGTCGGGGGGGGGCGGGGGGGTGGTGGTGGGGGGGGGTTGCATTTTTCCGCTGGCGCTCAGATGTGAAGGGTTCCCGGAGAACAGGCTGGAATGATGCCAGATGGGGGTCTGTAAAGTGTGTGTGTGTGTGTGTCTGTGTTTGTGTGTGTGGATATATGTGTGTGTGTGTGTGAGAGAGAGAAAAAGTTTGGGGGGGAGGGGTGCTGTAGCAGCGGGGAGGTTTGCTCCGGGGGGGGGGGTCCTCTGGTGCATTGTGGTTGCTGGAATTCCTTCCTTTTCTTTCCCCTTCGTTTCTCCGCCTGCATGCACTTGCTCCCCCCCCCCCCTTGCTTTTGAAACGCCTCCTCTCCTCCCCTCTCTCCTTCAACTCTGTGGTCACCGGTTCATCAGTAGGCAGGGATCTCCAGTACAATCCGGGGGGGGGCAACACGCCACCGGCTCCTGTCCCTGCTCGTCCCGCGGCTTGGACGGTTTTCATTCGCCGCGGTGACGCTGAGCTCTGCCGGGCTGGAGGTGTTTTCACTCACCCTGACTGGAAACGTTGTCCTGTGGTCAGTGAAACCTGCTCAGAAAGCTCCACCAGCCTAACTTTATTTATATCTATACATATAAAGCATTTTAAAGTGCTGCTATTGCATTTACCTTTAACTCACTAAACTAACCGGGCATAAAAAGTTATTGACAGCAGCACTATTTGTTGTTTGCAAGCTTTACTGGTCGCTGTTGACACGTTTTGTCAATGGGGTGGGGGGGGGGTCTGGGACAAAAAGCTTTTTAGTGACAGCAAGACTTTTGTTTGTGTGCGTTTGCTGGGCCAGAGCTGAACTGGAAAACGGCCTCCGGGCAGAGGCTGCATTGATCTGTCTGTCTAAAAGAGCCGCCCTGTGATGGTCTGCATGGACAGCAGAAAAGCGAGAGCCACTCACTGGAGCCATTCATAGAACCTGCCACTTTTACGCTTGGCGGGGAAGCCAGTGGGTCGCAGCTAAACGTTGAAGATGAGAGAGAGAGGAAGCAGGATATGTGATACTTATTGAGTGAGGGGGAGAGTATTGCTCATTCATTCCCTGGAGGGAAAAAAAACAACAAAAAAACTTTTTTCCCAAACCCCGAAGTTTCGGTCACAAACCCCCAGAATAAGACGACTCATGCTTTCCTCCCTGTAACCTTCCTCTCGGGGCCCCTGTGCTTCAAACCCCCAGGTGACGATGCAATGACGGGGGACACGGACAAATACCTTGCCCCCCAGGACCTGCGGGAGCTGGGGGACGACTCGCTCCCCCAGGAGGGCTACATGGGCTTCAGCGTCGGCGCCCGGTCACAGAGGTAAGACGCACTCTGCCGCATCCGATGTCCGTAATCAGTGATAATCGCTGTTATGACTGTTGAGGCGTTTGTTAATGTGCATGTAGCATTTTAATATCAGTGGCTATCACACACAATACAGCGGTCACGAAATTAGAGGATTGTCAGTGATGCATGAGATGTGTAAACACAGTAAAATTTCAAAACCAAAAATCTAGTCGTCCAAATTTCTTGAAGCAAATTTGTGAAATTTGGGGAACTTTGTCATGCAAATTTGTGCTGCTGACCAGTGACAAACTGTCTAGACAGAGGTGATGAGTCCAAAAACAGTATTATAGCTGTGTTCCACATGAAATTTAGTGTATTTATTTATTGTATTTACCGGTTCATTTAACAAGGACAGTGCACAATTATTAACGTTGTGCCAGTGGTAGCCAAGAGGATATTGATTAATCCTCAGAAAAGTTATCTCAGAAAATAAAAATATGAGACTAAAAACAATAATTTATTGAGATCATTTATAAACATACACAGCAACAATGAAAAAAAATAGAATATTGTTGTCAGTTATAAAGGTATAAAACTACTATACAACATTTAAAACATGAATCAAGACATACAAAGTAGTGAAACGGGGGAATATTGAGGTTCATAGAAATATGGACTAAATAAGGCAACATTTAACCTCCTCTCTCTCAATCTGCTGCACCGAAGCAAAGACAGTTATGAGTCGGGTTCATGGCGCTGATTCATTTCTGGAATAACCCATGTGAACTTATTATCCAACAAGGCTAACAAGCTTTAGAGAGAGTTGGCAGGCGAGCTAGCTCAGAGACACCCCCCCCCCCATAACCCTTTATTGAAGGAGATGATGTACAATCGGTAACAGCTCGGACAGTCGATAGGACTTACGTGTCGCCAGCTGGCCAGCGAGTAGCAGCATTTAACTCTAACTCTGTGTGTGGAGTTTGCACAAATTTGCATGAGAAAAATGGACGTATTCAGGTCTTTTTTTTTTTCTTTTATAATTTATCCCTGGCATGTGGAGGACATTCCTGCTGTAGTCGCCTTTGTTTTTGATTATACACGCTAAGGCACTACAGTTCATTTCATAGATACACTGAGATTTAGATCTGTGGAAACAGTCTTGCTCAAGGCTCCATAAGTGGAAGCCCACAATCTAAGAAACCAGAAGAGGCAGGTTAATTTTTTTAGCAGTTAAAAATGAGATTGTTTCTATTCTGGTGACGTCTCATTGTCCAGATATTACAGAAGAAGTAAGATGGCAATGAGGCCTTACATTACAGTATAGTTTCTCCCAACCCCACACATGTGCAATCGCACATTTTCCCCCTTTCAGCTGTGGAGGGGGGTCATAGTTGCTGTTGAACCTTTTGCCGCGCAGGAAAAATATTGACGCTTTGTGCAGCACGCCGGAGAGGGGAGGGGTTATTGAATATCTGAGGGGTGACACACACACACACACACACACACACACACACACACGACATGGCGCCACAGGAAATTAGAAACATGTTCGATCACATGGCCTTGAGCGGTGGGTTAGGTAAACACACACTGTTTGAGTGAGAGGGGATGCGTAAATGAGTGTGTGTGTGTGTGTGTTGGGGGGGGGGGGTTAACACAAGCTAAGAATCCATTTTCACAAATTTCTGGTCATCTGCAGGGAGGTGTTCAGTTCAGTCAATTTGGGGCGGGGGGTATCTACAAAATATCAATATTGAACATCATTTTCCAATTATTTTTACTGATCAATTAGTGAGTTTTAAAAAAAAGCCGTTATGTAACTTTTTCTTTCTCTTTTTTTCTTAGTGCATTGCATTAGAGTTTTCCTTTTTAACATTAAAAAATGCATATCTAATGGAGAGGTGAGGAGGGAGGAGCTGCAGGCTATGGAAGCCACTGTAGATTTTAATTTTAAAATTTTCCCTTAATGATATCTTCAACGCAAAAACACAGGAAGCCCCAGGATAATTTCATGATACTATAGGTTTAGCTTGAATCATTTCAACTTCATTCCTGAGATTATCACGTTTTTTTTTTTTCTGTCGGTATTGCTGAGGGAAATGGCTCTAAAGACTACGATACCCACGAGCCTCAGCTGCGGAGAAACCAGAAAGAGATAGGTGGCAGATATAAGAGCGTTTCGTTCATGCCAAACTAATCTAAAATTGAGTTTAATTGAGATCATGAGCCTCAGCCTGACAAAAGAATTGAGCTCTGCGATTGGATATTTCGTAGCAAGATGCCCCCTGGGAGTCGTAGTCAAATTTTCCCCTTAAATCTGCACAAATCAGTATTTTCATATCAAAGACGGATGGTCTCCATATTTCCCCCCTTGCTGCCAAATGCAGAACTCAGATAACAACCTGCTCAGCACCAAGCAACAGGCACACAAAGTTAGCGACTAGCTGTTGAACAGTTTAGCATTTGGCAGCTAGGGGTAAATATGGAGACCAAAACGGAGCTAATGAGAGTGAAAGTTGGTCTTTATTTGGCAGGTGGCCAGAGACATGACTCCAAGCGAATGCCAATGTTGCTCCCTATCTGCTGTAAATAGGCAGTCGTTTGCCATCACTTTTCCTGTAACAACTCTGCTACTATGTCAATATTCATAGTTTTTTTCTGCCATGACCAAAAACAATCAATGTTTTTAAGTTTTTAAATACACTATTTATTGAACAAATAGGTTTTTTTTTTCAATTCAGTTGTTCATCTTTTGTACTGATGATTAAAAGTAGTAAAGTGCCCAGTCAAGCCTTGGAAGTGGCCAAGACACATGAAACAACACCTTCCTCTTCACAACTCTATAATAAGCCATTGTAATTGAAATAATTGGGTATTAATGTGGGATGAGATGTGGAATGAAACAAAATATTTGAAATTTATATTTTGTAAATTGGATGAAGGCTCCAAGGTTTAGTCAGACAGCAAGCAGTTAGGATGCCAGTGAGGAGGACAGGTGGTCAGCCAGCCAGTCAGCCAGCCAGCCAGCCAGCCAGCCAGCCAGCCAGCCAGCCAGTCAGCCAGCCAGCCAGCCAGCCAGCCAGCCAGTCAGCCGGTCAGCTGGTTGGCAGCATCTGCCATCACTCTACCAACCTGCATCTCTGCTCTGGCTTTTCTCCTCTCTGCATTTCTCTTTCCACTCCTCTGTTTGATCATGACCTTTTATTCTCTCCTCATGTCCTTTCCTAATGTTAGTCCCAAGGTCAGGTAAGGCTGAAGGCATGAAGAGGTCTCCCTACACCCCCCACCCCCACCCTCACCCCCACCTCCCTGCCCCTCTCATCTCACGCCTCTCCCTGCCCCTACACCTCCCTCACCCCAGAACCCCAGTCACTATCAATATCATGACGTTGTGGTCCAATGCAAGACATTTTTACTAATGATTATGTTTTCGAGCTGTATTTTATGTTTATAACACTGTTGTATGTTAACATCAGACACTGTGTTGTGTACCGTGGTTCGCGTATGTGACCTTTCTCCAGTTTCCTGCTCAGCTCTTCGCTTGTAGAGAGTAGCCTGTTGTGTTGGCTTCTGTGTTTGACTGTGGTGTGGTGTATCATTTATGCCTGGGTCTTTGTACAATGTGGAGCTTTGCATCATTTTGGTTTCCGTGTGGAGTTTTTACCCCCCTCATTGAGCTTCCAGGGACCTGAGCTGATATCTATAGGCAATGGGGAGTCTGTTGCCCTCATCAGTTCAGTGTCATATAGTTTATGGCAAAGAATGGACATAGGATGTGTACTTTTAGTAGAAAAATGTACAATTTCACATGTTCAAAAAGTAGAGGTTTAATAGGTGGAAATACTGAAAAAACATTATACATTTATTTTTAAAAGAGACAACATAAGGTTCATCAGACAGCTGGATGTCATCTTGTGGTTTGCCGACAAGCAGCGTAAGTTGGAAACTGAATGGAAATGTGTCTCTGACCGAACTTGGAAGTAAAGTCTAGTTGGCCACCGGCCTTTTCTAAGGTTTCTAATCTTTTTTACAGTAGTGAGGTAGGTTAACATAGCAGCCACCAAGCACAAAGCACATGCGAAGGAGAGAACGCATACAAAAATAAAGGGAAACACACTTTGAATCCAGAAATGCAGCAAAGCAAAAGCGTTTTTTTAAAACAAAATACACGCAAGAATTGGTGAACCAGAATTCGTCCAGGAATCTAGGGGGAAGGATGAGCTCAATTAGCAGACTAAGCAGTCTGTTTAAGCGGGGAATAAAAATCTAATTGACACTGAGTGTAGTAATGATGCATCTGTTATCCAATCTGGAATATTTATTGACAAAATTAAGCAAAGTTTAACGTAGACTGCGCCGCTTCCGTTCATTTTCGTTTATATATATATATATATATATATATATTTATATATATATCTAATACTATTGACATATCTTCACATATTAAAACGCTGGAGTCCACAGAAACATCACCGTTGTTGAACCATCCAATAAAAACTGTATGTATTATGCATTTGGCCTCACCTCAGGACAAACTGGCAGCAAAAGATAGTATAGCTCAACTCCAAATATCATCTTGGAAAAAAGAATTGTAACATAGATCAAAATGTTCCGGGGCAACGGAGCTGGCAGTAAATTATGAAAGGGGCTCGCTTGAGAAGGGATTGTCTTTCTGCCAGGACGACGGCGCACAAAGACCACCTTGAGATAATGGGATCGGGGGGGAAAGATAAAAATTTATGTTGCAGCTGTGGCAGCTCTCAGCTTCCGTGGCTTTGTCATGTCAGAATTGAAGTGTGTTTTTGTGCTATGGAGCAGTTTCCTCTGAGCACAGACTAGTCGGTTCGCACCGTTTTACTCGTGTACAGCAAATTACTGTGGACGATGTTGCAGGCAATCTTTCAGCACATGTCATTGCTGAGGAATGCTCATAAAAAGAAGTTTCTCTAAAACAAAACAAAACATCACAAACAACCATCCAAGCAAACAGTCCCTGCAATCGGGACAGAGGCTTCAGCCTGTGAACAGTCTATGGTTTAATGTGGGTTTTTTTTTACTGTCAAACGACGGGCGCGAGATAAAAAGACACCGGCTGAGCGTTTGCAAATCGCCTCATCACAACGGCTAATGCAAGCTTCCTGTCCTAGTACTGTGTCCATTGTCCATCATACAGTAATCTGCTTAACTTTAATAAGCTACTCCGCCCCACTCGGGCCTTCGGGGCATTCAGATCCTACACTGGCCCGGTGTGAGAAAAAAAAAATCTGACAGTCAGAACAGGTGTAGGTGATGTACCGACTGTTGCGCTACGCTCAGGAGCCAACAGGTGGTAGTTGCGAAATCAGCCAGCAGTCGTGTGCAACTGCATTCACATCTGGATTTCTGGAGGTGACCTAGTTCTTAAAGATGTTTTTTGTTGCCCCAGACATTATTAGTAATCTCTACACACCAATCATTTCCTTCTATCTTCGGAATTTGTCTCGAATTTCATTTATTTATTTTTCTGCTTTGAGGTTGTTGTTGTCACTGGTGGCATACAGTCAGGTTCCTGGAAGCTGCATGCATTTAATGTGTTTATGTTTGTTTTTTCTGTTCACTTTCATACCCCCCCTCACATCCATGTCCCTCCCAATTCCTCCTCAACCCCCCCCTTCCTCCCCTCCTCCCCTCCTCTCCCCTTCCTCCCCTCCTCTCCCCTTCCTCCCCGTCTCCATCGTTGTGACTGTTGTCTTGGTAATCCGTGACTACTACGGCAACCACACCAAGCCTGCGTTCCTTCAGTTCCGATAGGTCCAACACACTGAACCGGAGCTCGTTCACGCGGGACAGCATGATGATAGAGGAGATGCTGGCGCCCAGTAAGGAGATGGTACGTACACTGACACGAGGGGTTTGGGTTCTCACGGGTGCTCATGCTTCGTCTCTTTTTTCGGTTGCCCGGGGTCTATATTTCCCCGTCCCGGTCGGTAATCCGCAGCCATCATTAACTTCGCCGGAGACACAGTTCTGTCTCCGAATGTGCCAAGCCGTCTTTGTCCTGTGCCAGAAGCCGAGGCTGTCCACCAATCCTCTTACACCCAAGGTGGCGCTGGCACAAAGACGGCCAATCCCCTTACAATTCACTGAAAGAGGAAATGAGATTAGCGTTTAGTGCTGCTATATCTAAGAGAGGATTACCGTGATGGCCCACTTACTTTAAGGATGCTGCAAACTGGCACTTGAGGTGAAGTAGGAGTCCAGGTGAAACTTGGGGAATATATCCCACGGCCTGAAAGACAAAAAGACTCTTTTACCTCAGAGTCTAACCATCAATGGGCTTTTGCATCAGTCCAAAACCTTGTGAATCAGACTTAAAGGCAACAACACAAATATTATTGTTTATTTGCTGCTTTTATGAGCCTCTAACTAAAAATGCGTTTCTTCTTATAATCTTTGGATGTATATGGGATCGGTTAATGGTTCAACATGAGGGGTCGCCTGAGATTTACCCAGGTTTCTTAAAAAACTCTAAATCAGGACCAAATGTAGGTCGTTGAACCACCTGGGCCAAATCCGATCAGGTATAGAAACGTGTCCAGCCGTAGAAGCACAAGACGAGATCAGCTCTGCGTGCAAACATTGTTATTAGCAGATCTACAGATCGACCTTTGAAGGTCATTTTTCATGCAAAAACATCAAAAATTTGACTGTCCCAGGTTCTAGAAATGGAAGAATCGGCTCCTGTTCCTCGTCTCACGTCAAGTGTTGGTTGGACAAAAGACCAAGATATTTGAAACAAGGCACGTTTTCACCTGTGCTTTTCACTGCTTGTCTCCTCTAATGCTGCTCCAGATGCTCTGTAAGGAAAAGTCTTTCATTGTAGAGCAACACAATAAGGTAGATGTTTAAGTCCCATTCATTATGTCAGTGCATGTGAGAATCTGTCATTCAGATTTTGTCATCTTTTTTTTTTTTTTGTTGTTCAGCCGTTACCATGGACACCTTATACCAGAGCATGGGCCGTATATCTTCATCATCTTCCAATCATTGTTATATAATGGACTGATATTTATAAAAGAATGAATTGTATGAATGTATTCTTACAAGAATACAAGTATGCTTTTACCCAGAAACTTCACTAAAGCAGAGTATATATAAAAAAAAAAAAACAACTTAAAAGTGTTTGGCTTTTAATCTTTTTTCTTTTTTTTTTAAGAATTGGCTTGAATTTTTTATTTTCATTCCTGTCTTTCTCTCATCCTCAGAGTAGAGATTTTTTCTTTTGGAAACTGATTGTTCTGTTAATGTTTGCCGATGTTCTAAATTTCGTCAAGCTGTTTTTAACAGCTTTTACCTTATTAAAACTTTTTACCCTCACATCTATTTATTTATTTTAACTCTTGATGACTGCTGCTTCAGTCCCCTATATGTAGATATCATTTTATGCTAGTTGTATTATATCGTAGCCCGTTCATTAGCCCATAACATGACAAATCCCAACCAGTTAAAAAAAGAAAGTCATATGTGTCAGTGTCAGTGTTTGTCCCGGTGAAGCTTCCTCATTTTGGATGTGATGTTAATTTCTGCCATCAAAGAATTTCAGATAGTATTTCGACAGGATGTTATGACTTTACAGTTCACCAGTTCAGTATTTCCTCATTTTTTAAAAATGTTTTAAATTTTTTTTTTTTTTTTTAATTTAAGCGCATGGCCTCTTGAAAAAAATTCTTTCTGGTGTTTACCACTGTTTGATTTCTTCCCACGTCAAAAACGTCATTTCTCCAAACCACTTGCTGTGCACGGATTACCAGAAGCACTTACACCTACGCACACGCCTCTTACGCCTCGCAGTGACCGTGTCGTCTCCTCCGCAGCATTTGGCGGCGGCCAAGGACTTTGATAGCGACTCCCTGAGGAGGTACAGCTGGACCGCGGACACACTGGACAATGTCAACCTGGTCTCCTCGCCGATACACTCTGGGTGAGTACGCTTGAGAAGGTTGGATGGATGGAGAAGGCCCGTGTCTGTGTGAACAGTGATTTTCAGCTTTTAGAGGAAAAGGTTGGAGGGAGGAAGGATTGGAGACACGTTTGTCTTTGTTTCCACCGAACCGTTTTGTATTCTCTGTCTTCCCTGCCAGTTCTCCCCTTCTCATTTTGTCTCCCCTCGAGAAAACGGCTCCTACCTGCGACGGTTTCTCTTCACCCTCTCTGATTGTCTGTTTTTTGTTATTTTGATGTTTTGTTTTTTCAAATCTATGAAGTTTTTCTGTTAGCGAAAGTTACGCTTCCATCATTTCCATAATTAATGTGTTAATGATATGATAATGAAGTGGTAAAAACATACAGCACTGTGCAAATGTTGTAGGCACTAAAATTAAAGCAAAGATATTCTCAAAAAATAGTGCCATGCCAATAGTTGAATATTTGGTGTGATCACCCTTTATCTTAAAACCAGCACCAGCTCTCCCTGGTACATGTAATCCCAGACAGGATCAGTGATGCCAAGATCCAGGACTCTGTGGGGGGGGGGCAGACCATCTGTTGCAGGACTCCTTGTTCTTCTGGTCCCTGAAACTTGTTCTTAATTACTCTGGCTGTGAGTTTTTAAGGGACGTTGTCCTGCTGCAGGATAAAACCGGAATCGATCAGGCGCCTCCCTGATGGAGATTGATAAGATCGAAAGTGCCTAAAAACCTTTGCACAGCACTACGTGTTATTAGATACAGCTGAAGGCCACTGCTAGAGAGAGGGTTGGCCCTGGTTTCTCTTCTCATTAAAACCGGATCCAAAAAATATCTGAGCACTGCCCACCAGGTAAAATATCGGCCCTGCGGCAACCGACCCATGTGTGACTCAGCTAATTGTGGAAATGAAGGAGCCGCAAAAAGCAAAAAGTTTGACATTTTTGGGAAATGGGCTCATTTACTTTCCGGCAGAGAGTTGAAGGAGAAGACTGATGCCATGTCTGGTGCAAGTGAAGAAAAACAATGCTGCGGCCTGGAGCCGGTTAGCTTAGCTTAGTTTAGCTTAGCTTAGCTTAGCAGGGAAACTGCCAGCTCGCAATTTATGTGTTATCTCCTTTTGCTAAATCCGCACAAAACCAAAGTGTTAGGGACAAGAATTGTAGCCCTGGTGCTAAGCTAAGCTAAGCGGCCGACGACGTGAGAGCGGCGTCAGAGAGCGAACAGGCGTCTTTCCCAGAAATGGCCAAACCCGTTCCTCTTGAAGGACTCCCTGGTGATGGTCTTCTCAGTGGTGTTTTCAATGACGAAGCTGTGTTGTTGACCTTTCACTCCTGCGTTGCTTTGTCGCCCATCCTGCAGTTTTTCCTCTCCGCTCCCGCAGTACGACAGCAGGTGATTGACTGTGATTGGTTTGCCCTCTTTATCACCACCGCCACCCCTTCCTCGTTGTTTTCTGGTGACACCTACCCCCCGACCCCCCTGCCCCCCCACCTCTGTTCACTCATACCATCAGTGTTTGCCCTCCTCTCAAACGAAACCGTGTTGTCACAGATTCGTCACAGAGTGCTTTGGATTTTTCAGCCTTGTGTTTCGTTTTGTTTTTTTTCCTCCCGAGTCTCTAACAACTTTGACGGATCAGTTAAAATAGATTAAAAGTAATGACTCAGTAGCCGGTTGAATATTTCACAATATATCACAACATGTCACGTTAAGTGTCACTTTGTGCATCTTTACATGTGCTCAGACTTTTCAAAGGAACAAATTCAGGCACTGTTTGTTCGACAGCTACATACAAACTAACACGACATCTCAGTTGCCAGATTGCATGGTGTGACTCTTGCGTGTGTGTGAGTGTGTGTGTGAGTGTGTATGCGCGAGTGTCTGTCCTGACATCCCTCTTTAAGATAAAGCGAGTGGCGCACACAGATCTACATTACCCTCTAATGTGGGTAAAATACAGGATACACTGGAGGCTCCTGTGTTGGCGTCTTGTCTAATTCTTATGTCGACCACACAAAATAAAAGCACATTCAACCTCACTGGTGTTCAACAGGTTGTGTGTGGCAGAAATTAAGTTTTACTGAAACAGGGAACAATGTTCATTTAATAATATTAATTTTCTGGAAATTGAGAGCATCTACTTTATGAATTTGGTGTTTTCATTGTTTTGTTTTTCTACTGGTGCCACCGCAGTCGTAGCCAACACAGGAAACTCCTTGGCCTCCTGTATCAGTTCTTCCCCCCCTTTCTTTATCTCTCTTCTCTTTTTCTCGTGCTTACTTTGTGTGTGTGTGTGTTTTGAGGATCACGGCATGGGAAGCGATCACTTCAACTAAAGCTCTCCATCAATACTGCCGTTAAACTAATAACGCTGGATATTTTTTATTATTTCCTTTTCTATTTTCCTTCCCTCTCTCCTCCTCTGGTTATCTCCTTCTCTCCCCCCATGCTGCTCCTCCTTCACTGTTTTTACCTCCTGTCTTTGTGCTACCCCTGCTTCACTGTTTCTCTCTCTTCTTTTTCCTGCCGCTCTTGGTCTCTCCTTCCTCCTCCCCGCCCCTTTTCCTCCCCCTTCCGCTCTCCATCAGGTTCCTGGTCAGCTTCATGGTGGATGCAAGGGGCGGCTCCATGAGAGGGAGCCGCCACAATGGCATGCGCATCATCATCCCACCAAGAAAGTGCACGGCACCCACCAGGATCACCTGCCGCCTGGTCAAGAGGCACAAGCTGGCCTCGCCTCCACCGATGGTGGAGGGAGAAGGCCTGGCCAGCCGGCTGGTTGAGGTCGGCCCGGCCGGAGCTCAGTTCCTCGGGTAAGACTCCTTTCTTTTCTTTTTTCCTTTTTTTCTTTTTTTAAAACTTGACGATGTTGTTGTTGTTGTTATTTGCTCAGTTGCTTATCAGGTGCACTTGGGTTCGGTGACTTGACATTTCCTTCCTTCTGCTTCTTGCCATCGCCATTTCCAACCATCTGCGTTCATATCTGAAAGTGTGAATTTGTGTGTGTGTGTGTGTTTTGAGGATCACGGCATGGGAAGCGATCACTTCAACTAAAGCTCTCCATCAATACTGCCGTTAAACTAATAACGCTGGATATTTTTTATTATTTCCTTTTCTATTTTCCTTCCCTCTCTCCTCCTCTGGTTATCTCCTTCTCTCCCCCCATGCTGCTCCTCCTTCACTGTTTTTACCTCCTGTCTTTGTGCTACCCCTGCTTCACTGTTTCTCTCTCTTCTTTTTCCTGCCGCTCTTGGTCTCTCCTTCCTCCTCCCCGCCCCTTTTCCTCCCCCTTCCGCTCTCCATCAGGTTCCTGGTCAGCTTCATGGTGGATGCAAGGGGCGGCTCCATGAGAGGGAGCCGCCACAATGGCATGCGCATCATCATCCCACCAAGAAAGTGCACGGCACCCACCAGGATCACCTGCCGCCTGGTCAAGAGGCACAAGCTGGCCTCGCCTCCACCGATGGTGGAGGGAGAAGGCCTGGCCAGCCGGCTGGTTGAGGTCGGCCCGGCCGGAGCTCAGTTCCTCGGGTAAGACTCCTTTCTTTTCTTTTTTCCTTTTTTTCTTTTTTTAAAACTTGACGATGTTGTTGTTGTTGTTATTTGCTCAGTTGCTTATCAGGTGCACTTGGGTTCGGTGACTTGACATTTCCTTCCTTCTGCTTCTTGCCATCGCCATTTCCAACCATCTGCGTTCATATCTGAAAGTGTGAATTTGTGTGTGTGTGTGCTTGCTGAGGTGTTTATACCTGCAGTTTTGTTTTTATTTGTTTTTTTTGTTGGTTTTTTTTGCAGTTCAACTGTCCTTGTCACAGTTTGCTCACCCTCGAGCAGGTTGTCCAGCTGTGTTTTCCCTTCAACAGTAAAGGCAACATCGCTGTCTGATGTAAACTGTGTACAAATATAGATTGCAGAAATAGAAGAGAGGCAAAGTAAATATGGGATCATGATTAAGTAAATAATTTACATTACTAATTAATGTCAGGAAGTGTTTAAAGACGGAAGAAACTAAAGTGAATGGCAGGGCTTTTATTTACCGTCCGAAACAGCAAGATATTCAGATAACAGTCAGAACCATAAAATCCAAAGAAGTGCAGCAGATGGTCACATTGGATTTGATTCATGTTTTGTAAACGCTTCTTAAACGCTGTACGCATGATTGTAGTTAATGACGCCACAGGGAACCACAGGGGATGACGATACAGACACAGTAGCTCTCTATTGCCCGTTCTCACTCTCTCTCTCTCTCTCTCTCTCTCTCGCCATAGCCGACCTTTATCTCAGCACACGCCTGAAATTAAATTTGAGCGGTTCCCCCTGAGCTGCTGTTTATCTGTTTTATTTTTCACTGGTTACCTCAATAGACCCTTATCCATGATCTTTAGCTAAGCCTCACTGTCGCCGTGTTCAACTACAATTTCAAAGTGGGAAAATATTTTAGGATCAGAGGTGTGCAGTTATGCTGTGCAATTACCAAAAAATAAATAAATCCGCTCCTGCCAGCCAATCAGAATCCAAATTATTCAGTTGCTGTGTTATGAATATACCAACCTCTGTCTCTCTAAGCCTGTGAGTGAGCAGTTGTCACCTAATGCACTGATATCTCTAGGAGTACAGGAAGTCAGCGGTGTGTGCCTTTTTATCCCTGACTTTGCGAGTGTGTGTCTTGTGTACGTGTGTGTGTGTGTTTTTGATATTTTTGCGGACGCAGTAAACTACATCTTCCCAGAAAGCTGCCAGCCCTTAATGAAGGCGAGAGCCTGGTTAGTCCAGTGCTACAGCTGGGACCCAGAGGAACTAGATTTGTTGGGTAGGAACCAAACATAACCCACCCCTCACCTTTAACCACCCAACCACCCACCCACCCACCCTGCTCCTCTCCCTCCTGTACCCCCCACCTCCCCCACGAGAAAAATGACATGACTGAGGCTGATTCATGCTGATGGATATGATAATTTTACCCATCTCCGTTGACTTTAATTTGTCAGGATTGATAATATATGGTTACCATGTAGTTTTGGGAAGAAACCAACAGTAAGTCAGGAATAAGCTGACTTTTATTTAACCTTAGTTGGAAGATGGGTCCAGCACAGCAAAGTCGATTTGTTTAAGCCTCCATAACATTACAGGGAGAAACACAGAATATATCATTTGTGTTTTAGATTAAATAAAATTCTTCCTAAAACTACACAATATAGCTTTAAATCCATTACAGTTACTTTCCAGACACTTTCATTTAGAGGCCATTGTAATTTTTTTCCTTTAATTCAGGGGCTTTCAGGGGACGTCTGACGTCCCTGAAAGTAAAGATCTTGATTGTCTGTTTGGGCTGGACTGCGCTTGTTGGGCATGAGCCTTTTCCTCCTCAAGCCGAGCATCATCCTGCTTCCCATGACTGCTCTTACTTTACCTCACCTTTGAGATCAGTTTAATGTCATCCCACGGTTTTGTTTTTAAAATTTGGTGTAATTAATTTTCCAGAGCCACCGGCGGAACTAGTGTGGTTACATCATAGTGATCTATATTTAGCTGGATCGATATAATGATCAGTACAGGAGCAGTGTAGACCTCAGGGTTGGAAAAGGTGTTTAAACCATGTCACATGACATTTAAGCACTTCAGGGCTACTGCCACTGAGCCTCAATAGATATTGAACTTATTGCGATTCATTACCTTACTAATAACATTCAGACTATTTTTCACGTTAAAAATTCTCCTCTCTGAGACCTTCAGGCTTTTCTGCATAAAAAAACATAAATTATTAGATTAGAGAGAACTGTTTGAAACATCTGATAAACTTTCAAACTATTTTTCTATGACATTATACACCCACTGGTCAATTTATTAGGTACACCTTTGCAATCTAATGCAAATGCTGTCCTGCCATTTTTTTTTTTTCATGACGCCTATAACGTTTATATCTTATTGACACTGTCATAAAAGTGTTAATTCAGCATTCATTGAGGTCATAAATTAAGGTTGGTGTTTTACTGGATTGCACTGTATAAACAAATGTTTATAACCTCCCCCCCCCAACCTGTACATCTCACAATCTAAATCAGCAAAGTGCAACACTGACTATAACTACCCCCTCAGTAAAGATATAATTTAATTTACAATGCCAATAAAAGCATTACCAAAGGTAGAATTTATGGCATAGCTGTTGTATTGGATTGCATCACATTGTGTAGGCTTACCTAATGAACTGTTTTATAGGCGATTCAAACTGTTCGAATGTCATGATTTAACTACCTAAATATGTAGTGTATCTGAAAAAGTGGCCATTTATTAATGGCCACTATCCGCAAATTTAAGAAAGAAAAAACATACATAATAATGATTTAATGAGAGTTTGATACTAAAAAACTCAGTTAATCTGCTTAATTAGAACTGTGGAGATTTAATTGACAGTGGTGTCTCCATTGCAACGTTCACAAATGGCTCATAAATGATGATGCTGACAATAATAATGAAAACACAACCATACTTCAAACTGGTGAGAAGATCACAGATGAAAAAACACACACCCACGTTAAAATCTCTCTCTGAAATAACCAATCACTAACTGTAGACAAATCCAGCAGCTGATTAAAAGCGTGTGGAGGCGCCGCCACCATTAAATCAGTGAGAGGGTGGAATTATACAAACTGACGGTGGAAGTGGAAATGCTTTGGTTTTTAATGGTCACTAGTCACCGCCTCCGATAAAACGAGGGAAGACTGTGAACGTGGAAGTCCCTTGTCTGAAGTTGCTTATCAAGACACAGGCTTTGGGAGAAGATAGCGGCGATGCACCACATCCGTCTGGCTTCCACATTATGGGTGTGACAGCTCCATGTGGAGTAGCCGATTAAACCCTCTTCTTGCACTGTACACAGAGGAAATGCATCATTTACAAAAAAAAAAAGGAAACACATGGAAGAGTAAAGGTTGAATTTAGGCCAAGGAACGTTAGAGAGGACCAAGTCTTCGGCTCATTGTCTGCCCCCTGATGGCAGATTGCTTGGTCTTTCATAGTTCCTGGTCAGTCCTCCAAGAACAGAGATCTGAAGCTGCAGTGGACACAGTCCCACCAACTCTGGACAATTGAAGCCTGGACAAACGTAGCCTGGTCTGATGAATCTGGATTTCTGCATGAGGCAGCAGATGGTCGGGTCAGAATCTGGCGCTAACAGCGCAAACCCATGGGCCCAACCTGCCTCGTGTCAACAGTCGAGGCCGCTGGTGTTGGTGAAGACAAGGAAACGTAGAACTGAGGCTATTCTGAGAGCAAAGAGAGGAATTACCCGGGATTAGGACAGCATTCCTGATAAATTGCTCATTGAGTGTACATTATAGTTCTATACACCGGTTTACAGGTGAGGTGGAGAAAACAGCAAAACATGCATTTATGTAGGACCCCATCACTCATGGTGAGAAAGCAGTAGCATCAAGAAAAATAATCATTTTGTGAATCTCCCTTTTTTTTCCAGAGGATTTCCCAAGGGGATGGTCAATGAACATGGTTCCTCCGATACCTCCACATTCGGTGTTTTATTCTGTTTTATTCTACTTTGAGTGACCCTTATAACAGATGGTCCTCAGGCTAGATTAAGTTCATCCTTCTCTCTTGTGTTGCTATCATGCCTCGTGCAAGTAAGGGCTGTGCAGCTTTCTCCTCCCACTTCTCTGGTTCATTCCACCCGTCTCGTCACGTCCTGCCGGGCCATGACATGCACCTCCGAAACGCCCCATCCAACCACAGCACTGCCACGGCTTTCGTTATGAAGCAGCACCGTCACCAGCAGAGCCGCAGTTCATTCATACCTTGTGCAGTATTTTTTTGAGACTTGTGTCCTTCAGTGTTCCTGATTCATCGTTGTCTTTGTAGAATTTAGGAACAGAATTAATGACGGTTTTGTTTGTGTCAATCCCCTGAATGTGTGTAACAAGCTGCAGTGTGTAAAATTTCTGTGATCGTTTTTTATCTTTAATTTTGCATTAATCTAGCTCTAGTGGGACTTTTAGTTTTCCACAAAATTCCCACCATCATTGTTCTGAGGGAGAATGAAGCTGTACATTCTCTTACCTGCTCAGGTTCAGATTCTAAAGACACATGGTAAAGTAGAGCTAGTTTTCTTTTTGGTTTTACATGTCACTAACCGTACCTCCATGGCTTGTACCTTCACCAGACCTGTGATCGTGGAGATCCCCCATTTTGGCTCGATGAGGGGCCAGGAGAGGGAGCTCATCCTGCTACGCAGTGAGAACGGAGAAACCTGGAAGGAGCATCTGTATGACTGCAAGACCGATGACCTCAATCAGCTCCTCAATGGGATGGATGAAGGTAAAGCACATGTTCTGATTTTATTTTATTTTTTTCTTTAATTGTTTGGTCAAAATTATTTGCCTTATAGCAGCAACCCAAGTTTGAATATTAAAAGCCTTCACCTCCCGGGACTTCATCAAGAATCTCTCAAATTATTCTGATGGCCATGCATTGCAGGAACTTGACTCCTTACAGAAGCATCATCAATAGCGACTCAACAGATATTTCAACTTTGTAACATCTACAACATTTTAAATTCTTAAATTAATATGTGCAAATGACCACAAAGTGTCTGATGTTGTAGTTAAACCATTAGTATTTAGCGTTTATTCTCCCTTTTCTTTCTCGTTTTTATGCCCAGTAATTCACAGTTATAGATATGAAATACAAATTCATTGAGCATGTTTGCCATTTTTTAATGTTATGCTATTTTAAGATAAGTTCATTAAAGAAATTAAAGATAATGAATAAAATAATTTTCTTCAATTGCAATGTTGGTAATATTACAAACAGAGATGTTTCTATAGGTTTTGGAAAACAAAATTATTTTTAATTTACATCTGATTGGTGTGATTTGTGATTGATCGTTTAAGTTTTGAAGCTAATATGAACAACTATGGTTCCAGAATTATAATTTATTTTTCCCATTGAAAATGTAACATGTATAACAGAGCGCTTCTATGGCTAGGAGCGGCATGAAGCTCCAAGCAGTGGCTGGTCCAATTATCAGTCCAAATAATTAACAACCAATTTAAAAAAATATCTGCTTCTTTGATAAAAAGTCAAAGGTATATACTTGTGTACATAAAGGTTTTGGGGGGGGAGGAGTTAACTACACCTCCCAGGGTGCATTTTGGCAGGAGCCTCTCACGCCTCTGACTGGCTTCTTCTCCATAGCAACAGCGACTAAAGGGTCGTTTTATCATCCAAGGAGAGACGCTTAAAATTAAAGAAAACTCTATAATGAATGTATTTTCCTCCCCTGAAGAACTGGACAGCCCGGAGGACCTGGAGAGGAAGAGGATCTGCCGTATCATCACCAAGGACTTCCCACAGTACTTTGCCGTGGTGTCTCGGATCAGACAGGAGACCAATCAGATGGGACCAGAGGGCGGGACGCTGTACAGCCGGAGCGTCCCATTGGTTCAGGCCTCTTTTCCTGAGGGGGCGTTAACCAAGAAGATCAAGGTTGGACTGCAGGTGAGTTGAAGAATAAAAGTTGTTCCCACTTATCCTTTATGTCTGATCCTATAAACTGTCAGAAAGTTAACCTGTTAGATAAGTAGCATTAACAGTAGAAATCGGTAGTCATTATAGTATCTGTATTAGTAGTAGTAGTTAGTATTAGAAGTAGTAGCATTAGTAGTAGCATTATATATTGTATTTGCATTATTTTTAGTAGTAGTACTTGAAACATAGAATTATTAATTGTAGTATTTTAGAATTAACATTAGTCACAATAGTATAGAACCATAGCATAATCAGTACTTGGTGGTCACACCTATGATAACATTAATAGGACACGTAGTCAGTTATCATAGTAGTATTAGCTTTAATTACAGTCCTAGTTAGTGGTTGTAGTAGCATTAGCATTATTAGCAGTAGTTATAGTAGTTTTAGTAGCTGTAGTGTTAGTAGAAGTAGTAAGCAGTTCTAATTACTAGTTTAAATCAATTAGCATCAGCATACGTTGCAGTATTAGTTAGTAGTTGTAGTAGCATTAGCATTATCAGCAGTAGTAATAGTCAAACTATGATTAGTAGCTGTAGTGTCTGTAGTTGTAAGTAGTTTTATTGTAGTAGCATTAGCATTCTCTGCTGGGTTAGCATAATTAGTAGCTGTAGCAAAGTCCCTATAGGCAGCCATCTTGGCAGGGCCATCAGGCAATTATTTCAGGCAAACAAGACCAGGCTCCTGTTTAAATGAATGGGGAGGGAGCCCAGACATAATGACGCATGTACTGAAACATCAACAATTTCTGATCAAATGTAAAGAGTTTGGTGACCTAGCCCCAAAATAAAGAATAAGATGCTTTCACAAGGTTTGGTTTGCATCAGTGCAACAACACGATTGGCTTGATTTGTTTCCCGTTTGGCTGTTTTAAAGCAATTGGCTTTGGGGATTTGTGTCACACAAGCACCATCTTTGGCATTACAGAATTTTTTACTCAAAGTGTTTTCAGTAGTTGGTCTCCTCTCATCTAATGTCTCTGTAGTGTTGAAGTTGTAGAGAAGTGTTAGTTATAATACAATAAGAAGTTTTAGTCAGTTTTAGTAGCATTAGCAGAAACACATGTAGTAGCAGTAGTGTTAGCGATTACCATAAACACACATCACTTATTGACTGTTGCCTCTCTGCTCCCAGGCCCAGCCGGTGCCTGATGAGACTGTGAAGAAGATCCTTGGAAACCGAGCAACGTTCAGCCCCATTGTCACCGTGGAACCCAGGAGGAGGAAGTTCCACAAACCCATCACCATGACAATCCCAGTTCCCCCCCTCTCAGGGGAGGGGCTTACCAACGGCTACAAAGGAGACTCTACTCCCTGCCTCCGCCTTCTCTGTAGCATTACAGGTGTGTGTGTGTGAGTGTGTGTGTGAGTGTGTGTGTTTGCTTGCTGAGGTGTTATACCTGCAGTTTAGCTTTGTTTTGTTTTGGGTTTTTTTGGCAGTTCAAGTGTCCTTGTCACAGTTTGCTCACCCTCGAGCAGGTTGTCATGCTGTGTTTTCCCTTCGGCAGTAAAGGCAGCATCGCTGTCTGATGTAAACTGTGTACAAATGTAGATTGCAAAAAAAGAAGAGAGGCAAAGAAAATGTGAGATCATGATTAAGTAAATAATTTACATTACCAATTAATGTCAGGAAGTGTTTAAAGACAGAAGAAACTAAAGTGAATGGCAGGGCTTTTATTTACAGTCCAAAACACAAAGATATTCAGATAACAATCATAATCATAAAAAGAAGTGCAGCAGTTGGTCACACTGGATTTGATTCATGTTTTGTAAATGCTTTGTAAACGCTGTACGCATGATTGTAGTTAATGATACAGGGGCCGAGAACCACAGGGGTTCTCTCTCTCTCTCATATGTGTCTTAGTATATTTCTGCAGACCTATTTAAGTTTAGACATAGAAAACTTGATCACATTAATAAGAAAATCCTCAGGATGTTTGATGTGACCTGTATGACTGTGTACCAGGTGGCACCTCCCCGGCACAGTGGGAAGACATCACAGGCACAACTCCTCTCACCTTCGTCAAAGACTGTGTCTCCTTCACCACCAATGTTTCTGCAAGGTTAGACACGCAACAAGCAGGTTACTGGGACTGAGTTTGCCACATTTATCTCAGTGTCTGAAATCTTCATTATATTTTTTATTTTTTCACTTGTGCAGGTTCTGGTTAGCGGACTGCCACCAGATCCCAGAGACTGTGGGCTTGGCCACGCAGCTGTACAGGGAGCTGATCTGCGTGCCATACATGGCCAAGTTTGTGGTGTTTGCTAAGATGAACGACCCAGTGGAGTCCAGACTGAGGTGCTTCTGCATGACGGACGATAAGGTGGACAAGACCCTAGAGCAGCAGGAAAACTTTGAGGAGGTGGCCAGAAGCAAAGACATAGAGGTACATATTCACGTCCGGTTTATTATACATTCAGTATCTACTTTATTCCTGTCAAAACGCAAGGTTTAGAGAAGCAAAAAATGAAAATGAATTGCTATAAATTTTTATGACAAACCCATCTAATTATCCCTTAAACATTAGGAAAATTAGAAACAAAAAAATAGTAATAATTTTGCAACTTAGTCATAGACGCTGACTATTATTGTTGTTTCTTACCTTGTCGATGTGCTCTCTCAGGTTCTGGAGGGCAGGCCCATCTATGTGGACTGCTATGGAAACTTGGCTCCTCTGACTAAAGCTGGTCAGCAGTTAGTTCTTAACTTCTACGCCTTCAAGGAGAACCGCTTGCCCTTCTGTGTCAAGGTACTCCAGCATACACTCAGTCTCCACTATTACCCATTAAACCTCCTCGGGCTATAACATGGAGTTGGAGCTATTAATGAACATAGCAAAAAGGAAGAAACAAATCACTGAAAGCCACTAAAGAGAGGCCATAAATAAAATGTAGCTATTTTATCTATCTATCTAGCTATATATATATATATATATATATATATATATATATATATATATATACACAATATTTTGCTAAGTCCTGATTGCTTTAGCCCTTTTTCCACTACTTCTCCCACACAAGCTTTCAATACAATGACGCCAATTCACAGGATATGACCTAGTTCCTTCTAAATAGCCTAATGTCATTGACTGACCCATTAACTTCATGTTATCCATAATCAATCCTCTTGCATTGTTTTGTGCTCTGTCATTGTGAAAACTATCCTTGCTGCATGAACTAGATTCGGCACCACTTTATCACCACACAATTAATTAGGACCACAGCTGCAGGGCATCATGTGTATGACACAACATAACAATAGGGCCTCAACAAATGCTCAATTATCAAAGAATTTCACCAAATAATTTGTCAAAACATCAATTCTTTTCTTAACAAGGACTCAAATGCTTTTTGGTGACGTCTTGTGAACATCAAGTTTCTTATCCATACTAAATGCTGCAAGTGTAATCTTACAGAAACTAATTCTTTGATCAAAGTGCTGCCAATATTTCCAAGCACTGCATTAAAATCTGTTTTTAATGTAACCCTCACACATGTCAATGTCACATCACCTCCACAAATCTGGGACTTCCTATACATTATCGCTCTGCTATCTAGTGCTGAAATATGTGACTGCGCTCAGTTAAGCAATTGTGGAAAAAACAAAAAAACATGAATGTTTAAAATAGAGTAGAACTCGTGTACAGTCTTGATATACAATTCCACATTCTGGTTATATCTAATGATTAATTTGATTATCGATTAATCTACCAATAATTTTTTTGCTGAATCGCTTGGTCCATGAAATTGACAAATCATAGGAAAAAATCCGAAGTCCAGGTCTGTGGTGACATCTTCAAATGTCTTGTTTACTTCGACCACAAATGCAAACCCAAACATATTCAGGTTATAAAGAGTACATAATCAGCCGTTACTACCACCTTACGAAGGAATGAGGTACATAAGGAAGCAATATTCTCTCTCCAGGTGAGGGACCCCAGCCAGGAGCCCTGCGGTCGTCTCACTTTCCTTAAAGAGTGTAAGACCACAAAGGGCCTCCCGCAAACTGCTGTGTGCAACCTGAACATCACGCTTCCAGCAGTGAAAAAGGTAAGGTAGTGTGAACTCACCATTCTCTGTTGTCACCTCCACGACCATACTCATGGTTAGCATAGTTCTGGCCCTAATGACACTGATAGATGAAAGACAGAGAGAGACTTTGGCCAAACTGCCGCCACTGTGTCTTTTATCTGTTTAAAGCTTCTCTCTATGTATATCGGTTATCTATGCAGTGGGTTCTTGTCATTGGCTGTTTCATTATGTTCCTACCTATCTTATGATTTGGATGACATGCTTTTGGCTGAGGGCTTTTTGTGCGATAGGCTTTTTTTGATAATTAGGCTGGCTTTTTGTGGCTTGAGTTCCTTTGCTGTTTTTTGCTACTGAGTGTTGGCGCTTTATCCTTTTTCTTCCTTTTTATTTTTTGTTTTTGGTGTTTGGTCTGGTTTTTTTTTTTGGTTTGGTTTTTTTTTTCATTTGCCCAGTTTGCTAAAGTGGCTTCTCTTCTGAGTTGGAGCTTCTGTCACTCACTCCTTTTTCACACCCTGATGTTTCTTTTCCCCCTGCTTTCCATGTTATGTTACTCCCCCCGTTTCTGCAATGCATCTTGGGAACCAGGAAATGGAGTCAGATGCCGAGGATGAGGTAAACCACACCCTCCCCACCATGTGCTGTCCTCTGCGCTAGATCTGTAGCGGCCCTGCTCTGCTCATCATAGCCTTATTCTTTCCGCTTCTACAAGGGCAATAAAAGCTATGCGTGTTCAAAGCTCCCTGTAGCTGCTCAGTTTTGCATGAAATATTGTAGATATGAAAAGATATGTTTTATGTCCAGTCGTTATCCTTTGCGCTCCATAGTATGTAATATAAGTGGCTTTGTAGTTTAATGATACTCACATTGACCTTTAGCTAAGATTTAACCTTTATTAACATAGCGTTAAAATTGATTATCTGCAAATTTAAGTACTTACAATTTAGATTTTGTAGCTTTATCATGACCAACTCAAGCTAACTTGACTAGCTTGGCAAATCTTACTGTAAGCAGCACTATCAGTAGCTAAAATTTGAATATTAAAGTGCAGTGAATACTCTTAAAGAAGAATTTGCTGCCACATTATACAACTGTTGAAGAATGGGTTTTGTTCTTATGTTAATACCTACTAATGCGAGCTATTGGGTTTGCTTTAATTTGACATTGTAAGGACCAAATGTTGCTCATTTGGCAGCACTATACAATGTAGGGTGACGTAGAACTGATAGGATTTTGTGTTGTTTGCTATTGTTGCAGACTGAAAAGCCAGAGCGACGTCATACCTTTGCATCCCTAGCCTTACGTAAGCGCTACAGCTATCTGGCCGAGCCTGCACTGAGTGAGTTTGACATTTTCACTAACAAACCCTCTGATGAATATAACAATGAATAAGTTAGTTTACAGTATTAACAGTTTTAAGTAACTTGTAAAATGCGTGATCAGTATGTAGATAGATGTGACCTAATTAATGTAATATATGCATATTTCTCATCCCACATAACTTGCACTGTCCACATGCTTGTTTACCACATGGTACATATTTTTGCATGGGTCAGTGAGTGGTTTTAAGTTTTTTTGCTGTGCTTGCCCACATGTTGTACTTTTTCTGGATTTGTTTCCACTGCTGAGTTTTAGAAGTCAAAATGCAGCAAATTCTAAATTTTTCTTTGACTTACCAACACAGTGTGTATAGGCATTTTGGAAGGGGGTCAAAGTAAAAATTTAGTTGTTTTTCATTTGTTCCCCTCTGAGTTTAAAGCTCTTTTGGCTTTGTGATGATGTAGCGGCTTTTTTGTGAGTCAAAAATGCATGTTAGGAGGTCTTGAGTTTGACTCTCTTTCAGGTGTGTCTTTTCAGTTTTTCACACTCTGCTTGTCACCAGTTCTTATCGATCTTGCATGACAAAATGGGCCAAAACGTTTGTCTTGGAAAACGCATTTTGTCATATTTTGTTTGTTATGTTTTAAACGGAAAATGGAAACTTCCGCAGCCCTTGGCTCTATTGTATCATACTGTCTAAATTGTCTTCAGGGAATCTTTCATTATTGAATTTTTTTGGACCAAACAGATAAAAGGCACTTTGAAAAGCGGATTGAAATTAGAGCCAGAAGCCATACAATGATTGTAGAACATCTGAAATCCAAAGAGAGAAGTTGTTTTGTATTACTCTTGGTGCATTTGTCGTACCATTTTTCTGTTGTCAGTTGTTAGTCTATGCCATTGTCTCTGGAATTTTACTTTGCTGCTGAATGTGCTTCATTCAGTTTATTCATTACATGTTTGTTGCTGTTGTTGTTCTTTCAGTCATCTTCTAATCCTGAATCACATGAGAACACAACTGTTTCTTGCTATGTTTCCTTTTCATGCACTTTAGAAAACTGTTTTTCCTTTCTTGATACTAGGACTGCGTCACTGACCAACTCTTCCTCCTCTGATCTCTTCTTTCATTTTTTTCTTCCTTTCCCCCAACATAATTTTCTGTTACCTTTACTATTCCGCATTCTTTTGATTATTTTATCCATTCCTTCTTCACCATTATTTCGACAAATTCATCTGAAGAAACAGCAGTTGAGCGAAGCGCAACCGCAAGAACACTGCCTGCTGGTTACCCTCACAAACCTATCTTTCCAACCAGATCTTACCCACCATGGTCGACTTCTTCTGTTACCGTCCCTGGCCAAACAAGGCCCGTCGGAATGGGGGGTTCCCTCAGCCCTACCACTTCACCGGCAGGCTCACCAGCTGCTTCTCCATTGAAATCTACTTGGCCCCTTTCATCCCCGTCACCTGCATGCCCTGCAACTATCAAATCCACTCTGGGAGCTCCACCACCAGCACCTACCCTGTCTTCCCCAGTTAAATCTGTTAGTGACATAGCATCTTCATCCCCCATCAGGTCTTACAGGACTATACCTTCACCAATTAAAACCGTTGTCCAGCAGGGTCAATACCCTATCCAGGGATCTGCCAGCCTTGTGTCCTCTGGAAGCCCATGTACTCCTGCCACAGATCCAACATCTATCAAGAACCTTGCTTCAGCATACACATCAAGGACTTCCCCACATCACACAATACCCAATGGATCTGTGCCACAGGGGTCATCGGCCCCTAATAATGTTCCAACATCGCCAAAGACACCTTACATCATATACAATACTAATCTGCCTTTTAAAACTACCCTTGGGTCCACAGTTGTGACAGAGGCAGGGGCACTTAACCTTCCTTCTGTTAAAAGCATCTCGAGCCTGTCCTCTTTGAAAACTTCTGTAGATTCAACACTATCATCCCGGGGAGGAAAAACCTCTGTCTCATCTCTTTCATCAACTGGGCAGACAACCATTCCTTCCTCAGAATTGTCCATGATGAACGGATCGGTTTCGCCTGTTAAATATCCATCCTCCTCTTCCACGCCATCCTCCCCTTCTTCTCGCCTTATCTCTGAGAGGAGTTGCAGCCTTCAGGAGAGGATCCAGGCCACCACCCAGGCAGCAACCTCTGGTGTCAGTGCAGCCATAAATGAAGCTATAGACTCATATTCTGTCTCAGGCTATGGCACTCTTAAATCACTGTCCTCCTCACGTAGAACCACAACAGCAAGCTCTACATATGGTTCTCTGAGATCTGCTCCCTCAAGTTCAGCAGTTTCATCAAACACTGTTACTTTACCTGTGTATTCACTAGTCAACATGATCCCAGAGACCCCTGTCAAACCAGGGCCAGGATCTCTAAAAATGGCACTGCCTGATTCCCCTCATGCCACATCCCCGTCATCCTCTTCTTTGTCTTCCTGTGTTACCACATCAAAAATA
Source organism: Istiophorus platypterus (assembly GCA_016859345.1). Taxonomy (NCBI): domain Eukaryota; kingdom Metazoa; phylum Chordata; class Actinopteri; order Istiophoriformes; family Istiophoridae; genus Istiophorus; species Istiophorus platypterus. The sequence goes on from CM029119.1 coordinate 16,665,132, forward strand.
AAGTCCCAATTGAAATCCCCACCGTTTATCACACCGCCTATCATCCACCCAACTGCAGCTTCCAACCAAGAGATACTTAAAGATGTAGCAGACATGAAGGAGGATCTGATCAGAATGTCAGCTATCCTACAAACAAACACACAGACAGCGGCCAAGACTGTCCAAACGTCACATACTGGCACTCCTAAGGAGACCAAGTTAGAGGAGGAAGAGCCATTTACTCTAGTGGAGAAAGTGAAAGAAGATTTAGTTAAGGTCAGTGAGATATTACAGAAAGATGTCATGGGTGAAGGTAAAGTAACTGCAGGTAAGGAAAGAGCATCAGAGGATGAATGGGAGGAATTTTCCAAAGATGAGATTGAGGAGGCACAAAGAAGTGCCCTCTCAGATTATTACCCTTCTTTTGATGAAAACACACTCCTTCTCAAGCATCAGTCCATGTCAAGTAAAGACTTAGAGTTGGCTAAAGTAGTTGATTTTTTAACAAATGGCGCTAATTCTCTCCCTGAAATGGCAGAGATGACATGTAGATACGAGGAGGAGACAAAAAAGGAAGGGGAAGAGAAACAGAAGCGTGTTCTGAAACCATCTATGTCGATACAAGAACACAAACTCAAAATGCCCCCACCAGTCTCAGGCATGCTCAGGTCTCCCTCAGAGAAGGACCTAAGCAAACTTGCTGAGTCTTATCAGGGGTCGGAGACTATTTTGGAGTCACCCGAGGACCTGTCTCACGAGCAGGATAAGAGTCCTCTATCAGACAGCGGGTTTGAGACCAGAAGTGAAAAGACCCCCTCTGCTCCTCAGAGTGCAGAGAGCACAGGACCTAAGCCTTTATTCACAGATTCGCCCATCCCTCCCTGCGTAACTGAGACCAGGACTGAAGTGGTTCACTTCAGGAGCTTTGAGCAGCCCGATGATCCCTGTGAGCCTCTGCTCATGGAGGAGGCTGCATCTGCCCCTCCCTCTATAGAGCCAGATGCAGCTTCAGTAAGCTCTACCAATGCCTTACAGATGAAAATGCCAGAAGAGGATTCCATGATGAACAAAAGCATGTGTCTTAAAGAGGAAACTCATATTACTACTACAACTAGAATGGTCTATCACAAGCCCCAACTGACTGATGGCGCAGAGATGTTAGAGGAAGCTATGTCTGTCAGGGATATCATGAAAGCTTTTCAGTCAGGTAGGGACCCATCGAAAGAACTGGCAGGCCTTTTTGAACACAAGGCTAGCCAGGATTCAGTCAAAGGTGATGAGCTAACCCCTAGATTTCTAGACAGAGACATTAAATCCAAACCAAAGGTTGAAAGGATAATTGAGGTACATATTGAAAAGGGCCACAGCACAGCAGAGCCAACTGAAGTTATCATCAGGGAAACCAAAAAACACCCTGAGCTTTACGTCTACAAAGGGGACCGGGGAATTAGGGAACTTACTGATTACGATGAGGCCCAGCAGGAAGAAGAGGAGCTTACTGCCGAAGAATCCCTGCCCTCCTTCCTGGAAACATCTCGAGTTAACACCCCAGTGTCACAGGAGGAGGACAGCCGCCCAAGCTCTGCTCAACTGATAGCAGATGATTCGTATAAAGCTCTGAAACTATTGAGCCAGCACTCCATAGAGTACTGTGATGATGAGCTGTCAGAGATCAGAGGCGAGTCATATAGGTTTGCTGAGAAAATGCTTTTGTCAGAGAAACTGTCTTACTCTGACACAGAAGATTCAGCAATGGGGACTGACAAAAAACGGCACCTAATTTCTGAAGAGAGTGGTAGCCATAGCACTGAGAGCATGAGTCAACAGCAAGGAAGCCCCAAAAGAGAATTTGTCTCTAAGACATCGAAAGATGGGTCCCCTAAATCTGGTAAATATTTGCACAGGGATGAACCATCTCAGTTTGATAAAGTGACAGTCCTCCATTACTCCACAGAACAGGGCAGCCCCAAGCATGCTGTTTGGATGCGATTTACAGAGGATAAACATGATAGAAGCAGGGAGAAGCTTCTTTATGAGGACAGACTGGACCAAACTGTAAAGGAGGCTGAAGAAAAACTCAGTGAGGTGTCACAGTTCTTCCGTGACAAAACAGAGAAGCTCAATGATGAGCTGCAGTCCCCTGAGAAAAAGCCTGTGAGACGAGAGCCAAAAGAACCCCGATCCTGGCCTAGCTCAGCCTGCAGTAGTCCTGAAAAAACCCAGCAGAAACCTAAGGCAGCAGAAGAGGGGTTCAGTAAAAGCAAACTCAGGGAGCCTTCAGTTGGTAAAACATTTGGGAGCACCACAACAACTGAAAAGAAAAGCTCTAGCTTGCCAAGCAGCCCCCAGAAAAGTGTGATCTCACATACCAGTGATGATAAGATTAAACAAAAAACTAAGACCAGTGAGTCTGAACCCTCTTCTCCTGCTCATGTAAAATCAACATCCAAAGTCAGTGCTGTGAGAATGAAGTTTGAATCTGAGGCCCAGAAACAAAGTCAGTCTAGTCCAATCAAAATTCCTCCTCCAGTGCAGCCAAAACCTTCAGTAAAGAAAATACAGGAGAGCAAACTTCCAGTTTTTCAGTTTTTTGCTGGAGGAAAAGCATCAAAAGTATCTGAAACATCAGAAGAGGAAAGATTGAAAAAGGAGGTTGAGAATGACAAATGTGCTGCCACAGACAGCAGTAAACCTGCTCTGATATCATCAATATCTAAAGCCCCAAAACATATAGGAGAAAAACTGCCAAACAAAAATCTCCAAGAGGCCTCCTTGCAAAGACAAATTAGTGAAACTGAGACTGACAAAGCAACTACTAAAGGTAAATACATCCATTCCAGTTTTACTCAGGAAATTAAAGAAAGCCATAAAGGTCAGACGATTCAAACACCTATTGTTCATGACACTGCCAGACTAATAGAGAAAGATAGTGATGGTAAAAAATACCAGCAAATCACAAAAAGTGAGTCTGCTTCCAAAGAAGTAATAGCTGAGCTGCCCAGAAAAGATGATGAGGAACCACTAAACAAAAATCTCAGAAAAAAGACAGAATCTCAAATTCCTATAAGAACAGCATCCTTTACTTTAGATAATGACCTCACAAAGAAACAGACAATAATTAAACCCTCACAGATACCTACACTTTCTAAAAGCAAATTACACATGAGTCTTGAGACAGCTCCAGCAAAAACAGATGAAAATCTAACCTTTGAAATCCTAGATAATGCCCCCAAAGATTCCAACTCCAATAATCTTCCTAGCCCTAGAGAAATACTGGAGAACGTCATAACCACTCCAGCTGCTGTAACAACCAAAGAGAACTTCAAAGGCATCAAAACATTACCTGTTTATGTCAGTGTCCAGGTGGGCAGGCAGGCAGAGAGGGAGGCGAAAGGAGCACTGTACAATGTCAAACAGAACTCAGCACTCAGCCCCATAAGCCCAGAGGATGACACACTAGAACAGGTGTCTTTCATAGACAGCTCAGGGAAAAGCCCCATAACACCAGAGACCCCTAGCTCTGAGGAAGTCAGCTATGACCTCACAACCAGGACCACTGATGGCTTTATGGGATTTATGCCAGGGAAACCCAGCCCCATCATGGAGATGTCAGAGGAATTAGAGGAGGATGACCAAGGCAGAGTTGTTTTCTCTTTTAAAGAGGCCCTACCAGATAGAAAAACAGATATTCATGCCATCCAGGAAGCAGATCTTGCGAATGCTAATAAGCCAGAAACAGAAATGAATGATAATGAGCAAGAGTTAACCAATAGTTTCAACCAGCAAGAAACAGCATGCAATGGCAGGTATGATGAAATAACAGGGCAGGAGCATCAAGAAATCTCAAAGGACAAAGGTATTGCATATATTGAGTTCCCTCCCCCTCCTCCACTGGACTCAGCTTCAGAAATTTCAGACCCAGAGAGGAAAGGTTCCTGTGCCTCCTCAGAGACTGAGACAGAAATGATGGAGGTGAACTTACAGGAAGAACATGACAGACATCTGCTGACCGAGCCAATTATACGAATCCAACCCCCTTCCCCAGTGCCTGCTGGGTCAGATGACAGTCAGTCAGATGGTGAAGAGGCCGACGACAAGGACGATGAGTCAATCTTCCAGCCAATTCCTTGTAAAAAATTCACCTTTAAAGTTCCTGAAGATGAAGAGAAGAGGAAGGAGAAGGAAAAGACATCTAAATCCAAAAAGCATGAAAAAAATGGAAACAACAACAAAGAGCCTTATAATGGGACCAATGGCTCCAGTGGTTCCAATGGTTCTAAAGGTTCTAATGGCAAAGGAGAGGACTATGAATATGAACAAAATGGAAATGACCAGTCAATTACAGACTGTTCAATAGCCACAACAGCTGAATTTTCTCATGACACAGATGCAACAGAGATAGACTCCCTAGATGGATATGAACTTCAGGATGAGGATGATGGCTTGTGTGAGCAGGCAGATTTAAGGCTTTTTGGTCTTCCAGACAGTCGAAGGGACGTCTGGGCAACAGACACATTTAGGCCTTCTGACCGTTCTTTTCCCCAGACCAAACTGGAAGTTATTGAAGAGGAGAAAACCCCAGAAGAATATCAAAAGGATACTTTAAAAAAGGAAACCACCCCAAATGGTGTAAAACCTGATGTTAGTAAAGATGGGGTTGAAAGTGAGGGACAAAAGCCCTCAGATAAAGAGGGATTTTCAGACACTTACTTTAGTTATAAGTTAGAGGAGGAGTTTAACTCTCCTTTTAAGACTGTTGCCACTAAAGGGCTGGACTTTGACCCCTGGCCCAGTAAAGGTGGAGACGAGGAAGTCGTTGACATGGGAGGGACACGGGAAAGCAATGGTGAGCCTAAGCCTTTTGGACTAGCAGTGGACGAACAGTCTCAGGCTACAACACCAGACACTACCCCGGCCCGAACGCCAACGGACGATAGCACGCCGACGAGCGAGCCAAACCCATTCCCCTTCCATGAAGGGAAGATGTTTGAGATGACACGCAGTGGTGCGATTGACATGAGCAAGAGGGACATGGTGGAAGAGAGGCTCCAGTTTTTTCAGATTGGTGAGCATTATTACTCGGCGGGCAGGTACAGTGTCAGGGACTCGGAGGTAAATGCCTCCTCACAATACAGGGAGCAATTTAGTACTCAGGATTCCACAGTTGCCACAACAGTTCCTCAAGTTTCCATTCAGACTACTACTGTCCAGCTAGAAATATCAAATCCGGCTGGCAGTTACAGCACATGCAGAGACTCAACTTCCAACACTGAGCTTAAATTCTCCACTTTTAAAGCAGGATTGAAGTTGTCATCTCATAAAACCTCTGATGCTTTGAATAGCAGTTCAAAATGTAAAATAACAGGCACCTTTGATTGTTCTAATGAGATAACCTCAGGATCGACTGTAGATAGTTTTTATTCTGTAACCTCAAACTATATAGATTGTTCTAATTTTGATACATCAGGCATGACAGATTATTATTCAAATCAAAGCATTCCCTCAGGTACTTCAAGACAGAGGGACCATTTGGATTGGACCTCAGATAATCAGATCCCTCATTACCAAAGCACAGACTATTCTTCTGCACCTTCACAACAGATAAGCAGTCCCCAGACACCTAGCTGCATTTCCAATAGCATCATCCCTGTCTCCCATTATGTCCATTCAGATGCCATTCAGGCTGGCAGTATTGTGTTCAACTTGTTGTCCTCTTCTAGACTAGAGGAGATCGGCAGGATAGAAGCATCCCTTAACAAGCTAGAGGTGAACAGCAGGGAAGGCAGGACTTCTAATGTAGCAATAACAAACACAGGAGCCAAAGAGGTCAAAGCACAGATATGCAAATCCAGGTTACCGGTGAGGGTGCCCAGCAGTAAACTATGCAGCCAAAGTCGACCAATAGTGAAAGACAAGGCCCCAGAAAATGTTTATAAATTCAAAGTCAGGACACATGAAATGCATAAAGTCAGGGAAAGATTAGACCCTTTTGAAAATTTATTTCCTAAGACTAGGATCCCAGTAAAGAAAGCCATTAATTACCCCTCTTGTTCTCGGGAGCAGAAGCCGGTTAGAACCAAATCTGCAGTTAGTGGTAGAAGCATTAAAACTACCAAGGTGAATAAACAGCTAAATAAGAGCAGATCCAGCGCTGAACAAAGATACAGCTTAGTGAAAAGCCCATGTAGAGGTAGCACAAATGGGACAAGGAAAGAAAATGGTGGAGTGATCTCAAAGAACTTTAAAACAAGGTCTGTTCGTAGCCAGGTAGCAAACCCTTTGGACCAAACCATTCCCAAGGAGGCTGAGACAAAATTAGAGGAGAAAGCACTGCCCACTGAGGAAGAGGAAAGCTGCAGCCTCAGCACTACCAGGAACACTTCCCTGTCAGAACCATCTAGAGCTTCTAGAAGTTCCTGCCCTTCACGCACCTCTACCTCCACCTCCACCTCCACCACATCAGCACCATCTGCTAGAGATGTGAGAGCTGAGCTTGAGCAGGCCAGCAGTGAGAGGATGAGGAGGAGCAGGAGGAAGAGTAGGCGGACACTTGGAGGGAAGGAGCAAGAGCAGAAGGAGGAAGGGAGTCAGGTTGATCAACCAATCATGGCTCCTGTCACGGAGAACGAGACTAGTTTGTAAACCCTTTCTAAACACTTGTTGTACTTTACCTTTCTCTATGAGATGCATGTAGCTGTTGTGGGTGCTTTGTGATGTGATGTTGTAAATGTAGCTGTCACTTCTTCTTCCTGTCATTCTTGTTATCTGTGTCCCGTGCTGTCTGATTTAGACAAAGACGTGAGGCCTAAACCATGGAGAGTCGATGACTCAATTAGCATTACTCAGAATTTGTCTCCGGATCAAGCACGAGATTTTATTCAATCCTTGATTGCCTACTTTCAGGGAGATGACAGTCTGAAAATGTGCTATTAGTCTATGGATTAACTACCAGGTAATGAGAGTTTACAGCAGATTATAGTGATGTCTCTGGCATAGAGGAAAACAGGGACAGGAACTACAATTTCAGAGTCAATTTCTGTATCGGTTTGCAAGTAAGCGCACTTGAGCGGCTAAGTTAAGAGTGAGTATATATTCCTTTCTATTGTTATTGGCCATCCACAGTTTCATTTCACATTGAGATTCAGGTAGCCTTGCACCTCATCACATGACACCACACCACTCACTTCCACTATAGACATGATCAAGACCTTAAACTTTAAACGTACATGACTGCGTGGGGTAATCTGAACTTGTGCTTGTTTTGGTCTGCTTGCCTGGTTTGTAGCTATCATTTGGTGGTACTTTTGCTCTCTGAAATCACTGCGAAAACAATTAATCGGCTGAACTTGACAATCGCGTGAAAACCAGCCGCACAGGAGGGTGTCATTTGTAACTTGGTTTTCGAAAGTCTTGTGCAGCTGGATCACTTTTGATTTCAAGTTGAAGCCATCAATTGCTTTTTGCCAGTGGGAGGGAATGTTGCCTGACAGTAGTTCGTTTGTTGTTAGTGATGTGAAAAAAACCTCTTTAATTCTGAACTCTTACTACTAATACTAAAACCACTGAACATCAAACATTTTAGTGTGAAAAATGTGATTTTTGTTTTTTTGTTTTTTCTTTTCTGGCCTCACAATCCTCAAGCTTGTGATTGTATTTTGCATTATCAACTGCTTCACTGATGTCATCCGATAGTGCTAGGACCCAAAAAAGTTGTTCCTGTAACAATCTTAGATTAGATTAATGTTTCAGGTTTACCTTATGTTTATTTAATTGTCCTTGTTAGCTAGAGTACAAAAGCTACTCTAGTGAAGCGGGTTTGGAAATCTCCCCTATGACAGCTTTTTTAATGTCCCATCCAGAGGGCATATGCATTTCACAACACTTACTGATTAGGAGAGAAGAAACAGAATATACGACCATTGTAAAACTTAAAGGAATACTTTGAAAGTTTGGGAAATTACACTTAATCAGCTTATTCATTGGTCCCATAGCCTTCAGGTCAGGAAATAGTCCAACATGTACCCCAATGTAAAAATACAAGTTTTCACTTTGGAACTCTGGTTTCTTTTTGGATTACATAAATGAGATGTAACATAATAATTAATAAGATTTCGAGGTGCTAATAGGCAGGTTTTCGGGTTTTTTATAACTTAAGTGAGAACCGTACTTGCTGTTTACCTCCGTTTCCTCTGTCTTTACGGTAAGCTAAGCTTCCTGTTTCCTGGACCCAGCTTTATATTGAACTGACAGATATAAAGGTGGTATCAATCTCCTCCTCTGACTCTTGGCAAGGAAACAAATAAGTACATCTCTAAAAGGTTGACTGATTCCTCTAAAACAAGCGTCCATTATCTAAAGTGAATCACAGAGGAGAGTCTGGCCAGAAAAGCTGACTATTTTTTCCAAAGGTGAGACATGGGACAGTGAGCTAAAGTTGGCCTTTATGTTTCATGTGAATATCACAACAGAAAATGCCAAAAAAGAGGCAAAAACTTTTGATTAAATATGTATTCATATGTATTCATCAGCTGGTAGTTAGTAGGTCTTATGGTAAAACCACATTAATGTCAACAGTCTGTAACAGACTTCAGTTCACAATCCCAATCTCCTTCTTTCATTAAATGTCATCTATCCCCTCTGCAGCCATTTTATGAGAAGCTCTTTTTAATCAGGGATTGTTGTCATAATGCCACATGTGTTAACTGCTTGTGTCCTGCCCCCTCCCCGCTTCCTCACACAGGCCCTCAGAGTCCCTGTGAGAGAACAGACCTCCGCATGGCAATAGTAGCCGACCACCTTGGACTCAGCTGGACCGGTGAGTCCACACACATCTCGCTCAGTCAAACCCTGTAAAGCACAAAAGCCCAAAAACGAGCGTGGAGCAATGCATGGATGCTGTATTTATTATGGTAATCAGCATGACACAGGGAAACAGCTGCAACATTGGAATTAGATCACTTTCATCTGGAGGAGTTAATTGTCGAAGCCTGTGACTTTAACCCATTCACTTTGGACGGTGTTCAGTCTATTTACTGGACATGATTTCAGGCTTGCAACAAAGACCAATCATCATGTGAATTTCAGAGAACACTCATCGGTGAATGATTCAGCTGGACTGAGTCCAGCCTTCAAACCCCCTAGTTTTACAGTGTTTGTTGCCATCTGGTGGACATACAGGATAAAATATCATGACTTAGCAGTACTGCAGTGGCAGTTATCACATACATCACCATCAATACACATATGATGCGACATCTAAGTAGAAAAATTACAAAAATTCAAATTGCATTGTGAGTTCTTTTATTTGATTTGTGAAATTTGAAAATACGCACTAGGAGTTGAGACACATTAAGGCCGAAAATATATATAAAGTAATAATGATGCATTTTATAATAAATGTATTGTTAATTTCAGTGGTTAAAAAGATTGTATAGCAATATATTTGTATTCTTCCATGTCATGTAGCTTTGTGTTTGAGTGTATCCAAGAGCGTGGTGATATTTTTGTATATAATGCACTTGAGCAGAGATAAGGGTGTGGCCTCTGCGGTTTAGTCCGAGCCTGTCCACCTGCACTGCAGCACTGCCCCATGCCTGTGCACGTGGTTGCGCAGTCATCCTCCCGAAGTGCGCGCGAGTGTGAACAGCTGTAGCTTCGCGCCGTGTGACCGAGGGAGCGCTCGGCGGAGTGAGAGGGAATCTAATCCATGTTTAATGTGTGTTCCTGTTGCAGCGCTGCAGTGAACAAGCAGATCTGCTGCACACCGTGTTCTCCCTGTTTTAGATCTGCAGCCTTCGTGTGTACAAGCAGCGTCTCACTCCGTCTTCTCTAGACTGCGTCTGCCACAGTGTTTGGCAGATACAACTACTCAGTGACAAATGAAAGTGTTGAGACGTATCGTGGTGATGTTTTAAGTGTTTCATCAGAGTTTCATCGGATAACATCATGCCCATCACCCTCTTGTTTCATAAGCAATCAGGTGATGCCCGTGACATAAGAACTAATCAGTTGGAAGGCGAATGTCATTCGGTTTGGATTATTATGCTGCAAACTTGAAATGTGATTTAAAACATCACCCTCTCCACATATATTTTTTAGGACTAAGTATCGCTGCTGCTGTGATGTTAGTATTTTCCCTGTGGCCTTCATTCGTTAACATGAAATTCCGTGTGTCAGTGAGCTCCTCTTCATCAGATAACTGAGTGTTTTTTTACTGCATTTGTGGACAAATTGATGGGTAACAAGTGACTGTGCCTCATTGTCAGTGCAGACATTTTTAGCATTGACAACCTCATTGAAAATGAGACTCTAAACCTTGCACTGTTAGTGCCGAGGCCCATCCAGAGAAGAACAAAAACGCATCATTTTCATTTGAATTCCTCAAGAAATGTTTTTGTTTTTTTGCTGTGTTGCTGTTGCAGAGCTGGCCAGGGAGCTGGATTTCTCCGTGGACGAGATCAACTTCATCAGAGTGGAGAATCCCAATTCCCTGACAGCGCAGAGCTTCATGCTCCTAAAGAAATGGGTGCACAGGGACGGTAAAAATGCCACAAGTAAGCAGTGTATGTCTTTGCGCGGGCCGGTACAGAAATGTATGTATGGCCATCATAGTTCATATGCAGGTCTGCTTTACCAAGATGGTATTATGATATATCATCATAGATGTCAGGCCAATATTAATGATATTTTAAATGAAATTTAATCCAATGTAATTTCTCTGCTTCTCCCCTGTCTAGCGGACGCTTTAACCGCGGTGCTGACTAAGATCAATCGGTTGGATATTGTGACTTTGCTGGAAGGGCCCATATTTGACTACGGTAACATATCAGGCACACGCTGCTTTGCCGATGATAACGCAGTATTCCCGGATCAGTCCGATGGTAAAGTGTAGCCCACCCTAGCTGAACTCTCAGTCTATCTCTCAGTCTATCCCCTCACCCTTCCTTCACCTCCTCTCTCGAGCCAGATAGTCAGACCCGACTGTGTAAACAAAATGCAGAACCAATCAGGCTTGACCCAAACAGTGGGAGTTAATTACAAGTTGATCAAAATGACTTAATGCTCCGGCAGGTTCATGGAGCTCGTGGTTAATGGGCCGTCAGGTGGTAATAGCATTAGACTCGTCTTTATCAATCAGTCACCCCACTCAGCTTGTTAGTTTTCCAACGCTGGGCAGTGCAATTAATTTGGCCGCCCTCAGCCACTGGAACATGAATGGCAAGTAAGGTTTTTTTTTTGTTTGTTTGTTTTTTTGGAGGATAATCAATATATTTGAAAACCTCTAAAATTCGATCCGACTTGTCTAAAAATGATGGGTTTTGAATTAGTGCAGGGAAATCTGTACCAGTTTGGGTGCATGAGACTTTTTAGTGTGTGTGACTGTTTTTGTAAAAATGTCCAAAAGCATGATCCCGAGGCAAATGTAAGCAGCGAATGAACCGGTGTTTCTGTCCCATCTGATAAATGTACTGCTAACCTTGTTGATAAGATAATCGATGGGTCGGGGCATCGTTTCTCAATTTTGTTTAACAATAGTTATGTTTATGTGTATGTAACGGGTTTAAAATTCCTCTCATTATAATCGATGTGTCAAGCGCTATTAAAATACATAAAAACATAATTATAACAACCAATTTATACTAATGGCATGCGTGCTTTAAGCAGTATGACAAGTCTGCTCGTCCCTCTTTCTATATTTCTCTCTTTCCTCTTAATTGAAAATTAAATGTGGTAGCAACTAGTGTTCTCTGAGACCCAATGAGGGCCATTTCAGAACTCTGATGAAAATGTGTCTTTTGTTACAAAAATATAAGATTTATGAGGTATCACTCTGGAACGAGGTTATTAAAGGCTGAGAGGCACAGACAGTGCATGGGGTGAAAGGGACAGGTGTTCTGAAAACAGCAGGAAGTCAATTATTGTAGTTTGTCCCACTAATGGAGGCCATTTATTAACATGGTCAACCACCAGAGCTGCAGCAGTGGCTGTGACACACATAAGTTAAGATACTTTTAAGGTACTTAAAACTCCTTAGTGCCCTGTTGCTGCACTTTGACAAAAAGCATCTTCCTTCTCAGCCTCCTAGTTCAATCTGAACAGATCGTCCGTGTATCAGAGTAATAATACACATATTTTCAGATTCAGTGAATTCACATCCAAAGAACGGATTTGATCTAATGTCCATAAATCTGCTTGGAAATCAAAGCATAAAGACACTCATTACAACTCCAGCCAATGCCTCAGAATCATCACATTTTTATGTTTACTTAAGTGTCAGAATAATTCAGCAATAGTTGTCTGCATATAAACAAATATTGGTTAAAAAAAATCAACTTTTCAATTGCAGTTTTTTTGTAGGACAAAAAAAGAAGAAAACAAAAAAGCCCAAAGCAAAGAAGGATCTCTTTTTTCTGCAATCAGTAGTTGTAACTACACAGACACACTTCAAGACAAAGCTCTGAGATGGGCCTCATTGCAGATCTGTTTAATTAGGTTTCCAAAAGTCATCTGAACACGAGGATCAGTGTTACTGTCGCTCTGAATAAAACTAGGGCAAAGATGATCTTTTCGTAACGATGACTTTTAAAAAATGAAACCGACATTTGATGGATTAAAAAAACAACAACAAAAAGAAAAATCAACAAAATGCATGGCTATGGCTCTGTGTGAGAGGCTGCCTGTTCCGGCGCGGTCGGCTCACAATAACACGCTCTGAACACTCTTCCAGTGGCTCAGAGCCTTTTCAACACATCCACGAGTGTGTCTGCGCGGCGTGCGCTGATCAGGCATGCGCCCGGCCCCAGATGACACTCAACATGGGTTGAAAATGAAACACCTCCCCCCTTCTTTCTTTTTTCTAAAAGTGTGTCGTGTGTGTAATTATGCCTCTGTGTCACTGCTGTTAGCCTCGCTGTACCTGTCGTCTCCCGGGTTCCTCCGAGCCTCGCGGCCTCTACGCTCCACTGCAGCTTCTCCTGCTTTGAGACCAGCAGACTCCCCGCCTCCTCCTCCTCCTCCTCCTACTCTTGCTCTTCCTCCTCCTCCTCCCCCTCCTGTCTTCCTCTTGCCTATGAGTGAATAATTCCTAAAGCAAATTCCCTTGTCAGCGCTAAGCACCACTAACTGGCTAATTCCCACCGCTGGCTACCTTTTGCTAACTTCAGCTACTTTTGGATCCAGTTGCAGCTTCTGCTCTTCCCCTCGCTGCTGAGCTCAGGCTGACTAGAATAAAACTTGAAACATAACAGCACTAACTTGGAAGTCAAAAAGTTGCAGATCTCTCTTGCCTCCCTCTGCACTAAGTGGACAAAACCATCAGCTATTTAGCCAGCCTCAGCATTAGTGTATCGCCAATCATCAGGCCCTTTCAACACAACCACTGCCACCACTGGGGACCATGCAGGGGCTTTCCCAGGCCTGAGGAGGAGCTTTCATTCTACAGTTACGCAAAAATGATACTTAATGTGGTTTATTTTGACACAACATAGCTAAATTTAACTGTCTGAGAAAAAAATCCAAATTATTCCATAAAACAAAGGATTTTTAGTGTTACAAAAAGTGTGATGTAAAGAATTTGAGCTGCATCCCGAGTCCATGCTAATCTAAGGAGGTTCTGAGTATGTAGTGTGCTCACAGCTCACAACATTGCTCACTTAATGTTGGCTGTTGATGAACAGTACTGTCCATAAATGCAATGCATATAGAAATAGCAGTAGAAAAAAAGAAAAACTAGAATAAATTCCCAATTGTGGTGACACAGCTCCAAAAAGGTCTTTGCAGTGGTGGTGGTGAAGTTAACCAGACGTACCAGACATTTGCCAAACCAACCACTTAATCGTTATCCTTTTATGCTGTAAAACCGAGAAATCCATTTTGAAAACACCTCTGGTTGAAGAACAAACCTCACTTTTTTGATGCTTGTTAAACATTTGTTTTTGAAATGAGGCGGAGAAGACAAAGCCCTCGCAAACAGACTCTGACAAGCCACACGGACGTGACGTTTAAAATTGTCTGGCAGTGGTTTGATACAATAATTTTGATTTTTTTTTTCTTTTTTTTTCCAAGAGTTTAGACGAACTGGTCTTCTCTGGCAAATGTCTGGTTGACAGCCCCAGCTCCGTTAAAAAGAGACGCTCACTGCAGCTTCCCCGGGCTTTTCTCTGGACAGCATCCAGGAATGTTTGATGTATTGCTGACATGCTGGATCATTCCTTATTAGTACAAAATCAGTGACACTTAGTGTAAATACTGTGTGCAATTAGTATGTAGCAAAAAAATGAGACTCAGCAGTTTTTGGGTTTTTTTTGAGGGCAAATTTCTTAGAGAGTTCGCAAATTTGTTCTAATGGCCCAATATTCCCAGTTCCCATCCTAGATCTTCTTACTAGATTTTAACCCCTAGTCCACCTAGACTCCAACCCTTGTCCTCATGCCAGACGCCGCCAGAATGTGACCCCCCCCCCCCCCCCCGGCCATTGTTTTTACTCCCCTGTAATGGATGATTTTGATGCTGCTGCTCCTGACGAGGCCTGTACTTGCTTATTAACCGAGATAAGCAATCCCGTGATCCCTGGTGCGCCGTATCTTTGCTTCTGCAGCTCCCTAAACACCGAGCCTCCATCAGTCATCAGTTCAGTTCATTGTCTGTGCATTAACCGGTTTGGTTCTTTACATTGCTTTGTTTGTCTTTTCATCCGAGTCCTGTCTAACAGTTGTTCTTTTTTTTTCCTTTTTTTTGTTGTTGTTTTTTTCTGTGTGATGATTGAAATAGCTCCAAAACTTCTCAGATCTCCCACGTTCCCCGTGTGTCCTAAAACGTCTCAGCCTGTCACCCCTCTCCATGCTACTCCTCCCTCCTGTACCTCGGCCCCCCTTCCTCTCCTCCCTTTTATTTCAGCCATATCAGCTCTTTTTCTTTCCCCTCCTCCCCCACCGTCCCTTCTCCCCCCTCCGTTTTTCACTTCCCCTCTCCCCCATCCACACCTCCCATTTACCTCCTGCCTGTCGCTCCTGTCCTCCCTCACTTCGCCACTCTGTCTTACTCCCCGCCCCTTCCCTCCTCCCCTCAAAGTCCTTTTAGCTGCTCCTCTTTCCTCTCTCCCCCTCACCTTCCCCTTTCTCCCCTCTGTCTACCCTCATCTCCTCCTTCTCCCTCTGTTCTTCCGCTCGTTCTCCGCCCTCCTCCCCGCTCTGTATCCCCTGGCCCTGTTAAATCGCCTCCCCCTCCTCCCTCTTCTTGCACCTCCCTCTCCAGATATGGTCTTATATCTCCTGCTTTTCCATCTCCTCCTCCTCCTCCTTCACCCACTGCTGTTTACACTCCCCTTTCTCCCCCTCTCCAGTCTGCTCCCACTTCTACTCCCCCCTCACCCTCTTTAATATGTCCTCCTTCTCCTCCTCCATCTTCTTCCACTTCTATGTTTCTGCCCTTTTCTTTCCCTTCACTCTCCTATTCCACTCTCTCTAGCCCACCTCATTGTTCCCCTTCTCCTCCCCTATATCACCACTCTCCCTCTCCCCCTTCAATTCCCACCTCCCCCCCACCTTCTCCCCTACCTCCTGGTGTCCCTCCTTACTTCAGGAGGGATCGCTCCGTCCCTGAGGTTTACATTTAGATGCCTATTCGTTGCTCTGCTCCTCTCTGCCTTTTGTTTCAATCCACACAACTACCCTACCTGGGTTCTCCTCAAGCTTGTGCTCACTAACTGCAATAAGTATTGAGCTGATAAGCTGAGGTCAGGCTCGTTTTAAAATGCTGTAATGAAGACCCCCCCTCACCAATTTCAATTTAATCAATGGTCTGGTTCTGACTCTGGGTCTGAAGTTAAGTACTTTTACAAAAGCCTTGGCTTACTTAAGTGCCAGGACCAGGAACTCTAGCAGTTCCTGGAGAACTTTGCAGATCATACTAGTGTGACTAAATGTTAATGTAGATGTTATTTAAATCCAGTATATGTGAAGTCTCTATCTGACATTTTATATTCTGTCTTTGGTACTTTCATTTCTGTTTCCATCTCCTTGTGATCTGTTCATGTGTCAACTCTGCAGTCCTGGTTTCAGCAGTCACACACGAGATCCCATGTGTTTGAGAAACAGTCGAAGAAGTAAACTCCTTAAAGCTGTATTAATTGGCTTGCACTGGCCATTTAGGGGCAACACCTAACGGAGTTGATATGGTTAACAGGTTAGCAAACAGTTGCAAATTTTACACATCAAGCAGGCATGAAAACAACGTTAGCATCCATTTTAAGTTCTGTTTCTGGCAACCTGATGAATTGTTGCCAATAAGTCCAATGTTCACTCTCTTTTAGCTCTGTTTTGCACTCAAGCATCTCCTGACCGCCATATCTGTCTTTTTGCTGCTAGATGAGCTGCTATGTTCACCAGCTAGTCACTAACTGTGTCCCCCTGTCGTTTGACGCTGGGCATGTGGCAAAGAGTTTATCAGAGCTTTTTCAACTATGTGAAATCTCTGATTTCTGTAGTTCCGTTTCAGCTCTACAAAGCTTTTTAGCCACTTTTAGCTGTTTGTTTTGGTTTTTCAGCCTCCAAACCCCACTCTACCTAACTTCCTGTCAACAGGAGGCAGCTGTTTTTGTTGAAAAAACACCGATCCCACTGTTCCCTTCCTTCACAGTACAATACAAGCAGCTTAAGATCCGCATGTCTTTTTAGCAGTCAGTGGAGACCAAAACAGAGCTAAATTGGAGTGAGCTGATGAATGAAAGTACAACTGCCCAGCACCAAGCAACAGGTAGACACAGTTAGCAGCTAGGTGGTGAATATAGTGGATCGTTTATCTGATAAAGAGACGGATATTTCAAGTTGATCAAGACATGACTAAACGGAGAGTGGATATTGAAATTGTGCACACAAACAGGGCTCCAAATGAATTCAGATGTTGCTGTGTGTCTGCGGGATGTCTAACTAGATGACTGTTTTTAGCAAGTTCACCATAACAAAGTTTGTCCATGTTGTGTTCAGTTTGTTTCTGCTGCCCCCAAGTGGCCAAAATAAAAAGTTAATGCAGCTTTAAAATGTATTTGGGTTGCACCTGTGTGACTTTTGAACAAATGCAACCTTTAGATGTTTCAAGTGTTTCTCATTTCGTCACCTCCATCACTCTACCTCACCTTCCCTTCCTCCCTTCCTCCCCTGTTTTTTTTCTTTCCCTCCCCCCTCACTCCCCTTATCCTCTAATCCTTTACTCCTGCCATCCACCCAGGAGACCACAATATAGATCTGGAGCTGAAAACCCCCACAGACCTGAGCTACGAACCCCCCACCCCGCTACGCTCAGACGACTTCTTTAGCGAGGGTGACTCTAGCGTAGATTCCCCTAGCAAGACCATGCTCACTAGACCTAGCGAACTCTCTCTCACTCAGACCACCAGTACCTCCGACGGCAGCCCCCACAAAATCGCCCCAGAGCCCCCGATTGTCGGGGCAGAAGATACAACCTTGACCGTGGGGGAAATAGGGGAAGAGAGGGCGGGGCTGCTTTCTTACGAGAGGCCGGATAATGACAGAAGGGCCATAGAGAAGTCAGGAAAGGGGACAGAAGAACCAAAGGCAGGGCAAGACGTAGCCTCGGAGAGAGCCCAAAAAGATGATGCCACCTCGGACATCGGTCAAGGAAACGGAGGGCGGGAAGAAGAGGAAGAAGAGGAGGAGATGACCCAGGAGAGGCTGCAGAGTCTGCTGGAGGACATAAAGCTGGAGGGAGGCTTGGAGGACATGGAGATAACAGAGGAGAGGGTGAACGCCATCCTGGAACAAGTGCGGCAAGCAGAAAGAGTCATGTGTTCAGTTTCAGGTTGGAGGAGCGAGACGTCCGACATCATCGTAGATTCATCAGCACCGCCTGGCGCCGGGGACGGCAGGTGGGATTTGGTTATTACCCGACCGTTTTTTCCATGTACAGATTTATATTTTCGCGATAGCAGCTCAGTACTGTATTTTACTCCCCCAGCCCCGAGAGTCTAGCTGATTTGCCGGAGCATCCCTCGACTCAGACCGGCAGACAGAATGGAGGTCAGACTGGCGTGGCGAGGGAAGGGAAGGAAAAGGAGGCCAGGAGGAATGGATCTCAGGAGGACAGCAGCAGCGGCACAGCGGGACCAAGCAGAGGACGGGAGGAGGGAGGCGACAGGTCCCAGCACAAAGTCCAGGTGAGAGTCACAAAGAGACGCTGTGGTCTCTTGAAAAGTCCTCAGAAATATTTTGCCTCAATTCCAGGCCTCAAATATCTTTGTGTGCTCTTGTATACAAACTTAAATTCTGTTTTAGTGGGACCACAGACCAGGAATATGAGCCTTGCTCTCCAGTCTCCTCCGATCATATTCATTTCAGTGGCAAAATTGGTCTAATATTCAATTGTTTAACTTGATCTTAACCATTTCAAAGGAAATCGCAAGGTTTTGAATTTAAGAATGTGCATGCTCGAAAGCTGGGGTCTGGGGTCCTTAACGCTGAACTGCTGCTTGGCTGCCTCCGTCAGGGGAGCGTCAGAGCGGAAGAGTCCGGCTCTGACGAGGAGACCACCGTCACCACCAGGGTGTACCGCAGACGGGTCATACTCAAGGTGTGTGAGACCCGGTGTGTGGAGAGCTGGAGGAAGTGTGCAGTGCACTAGCATAAGCCCTGTGACTCCCTGCAAGTGTGTGAAGGGGAATGAGCCACGGACACGTGTAGAAAGATTGAACAAAAGTTATCCGCTGTGCAGCTTTGGTGTGTTCTATAGGCAGAACGTATGACTTTGTGTGTTCCTGTGTGTTTGTTAACATGAGTGTGTTTGTGTGCAGCTGTAATGTTTTAAGAGTAAGATAGTGTGTTATTTATCATGGAGTGGGTCCACATCCAACTGTTTTTCATGAGTATTTTCAATTTTCATTAAAAAAAAACCTGAGTGGAAGCAGTGAAAATTAAAACATTTTAAAAAAGGCACATTATCACTAAATTTTCTCTATTTATTGCCTGATATGCAAAAGTTTGAATGTGGATTAAAAACAAAATGTTACAGGGAGCAGTGGAGTCATCACGTAGATGAAGCACTGCAACTGCCTCAGTTTTCTACATGAAACCAGAAGACTCAATTCTCTTCTTCTGTGATGGTTTAATGGCGCCGACGGGAGAACGAGCGCCACCTACTGGTTGTCCAGATCAGCCTAACACCTAATATTCACATTCACAGTAGTAGTGGATGGAAAGACAAATCAAAACACATTTTCTTTTGCCGATTTTAAAGCAATTTGGTCAAAAACCGCTCTAAATTTGGATGGAACCCTGACTCAGGTTGCAGTGGGGAGAGAGTGTCTGTGTGTGTGTGTGTGTGTGTGTGTGTGTGTGTGTGTGTGTGTGTGTGTGTGTGTGTGTGTGTGTGTGAGTGTGAGAGAGAGAGAGAGAGAGAGACACTGAGCTTGTGTTGATGTTTAGCCTTGCTGTAGCATGGAGTGCTACTCACTGCCCGCTGGTGTGAGCCGCTACATTACCTGCTGTGCCGCTTTGTATCTGGCGTTTTTTTTCCATGAGGGCTGAAAAATCTAGTGACTATGTTCAACCCACATCTTTAATCGGCCCCAGTTGTTAAATCCATGTAGATGCTTCGCATGAAATCTATGAAAAGAAATAACACATGTTATGTTGGGTTAAAGACGAGCGATTACTGTCATTGACAATTTATCTGACGATTGTGTTAAGTGCTGGATTTATAACATGTCAATGAAATGTTGACAAACATCAACCTAAGGTTTCCCAGAAGCCAAATTGATGCCTCCATTCAACTTATAATCGTAGAAAACTAGAGAAACGATCTAATGTTTACATTTGACAGACTGGAACCAGAACCAGCTTGTGGCTTTTATCTTTTTTCTAATAGAACGAGATTAATTGATGATCAGAACTGTTTCTGATTATTTTCTTCTCTAACACGTCGATGCTCTGTCTCTTTGTAAACCGAGCCTGAGAGATGTGGTAGGTTTGTGTCGTCCTCAGTGATGTCGAATGAGGTGTGACCAAAAATCTTTTTCCGATGCATGACACAGGTTTAGAAAGTCCTAATCGCAGCAGTGTTTGATTAAGTTTGCTGTTGAAAGTTTGAAGCTTTGAAGTTTTTAGTTGATGTGATCGCTTTCTTATGAATTTGTTGGATTCTGCCAAGAAACAGCCATTGACCTGACACTAAAATATCTGTATGTTTAACCTTGCATTATTATAGCATAAGTGCCTGTCTCCACATTGCAGCCCGGCGTTTTTCTATGTTGCAAAAAACGTAATTAACACGTTGTTGAGTCAGCCTGCGTGAAGCACTGGCGTCAGCTGGGTTTCCCAACGCCCCCCCCAACAAAAACCCCTTACTCTGCCTATATCTAAAATATTGGCTGCATTAAAAAAGATGACGTAAACATTTCACAGCTTCTAAGTACCTTAAGACTTCCTGTTTTTTTCATTGATTGGAGTGAGGGAAAGGAGATTTTTTTGTGTGTGTGTGATCATTTTTGACAAATCTTTACTTAAATCTTTATTGATGATTGTAACCGTGGGAAACCCAGCGGCTGTGGCAGGCAGGCTGACGTCTGCTCAGAGATGTCGCTCTGTTTTCTGAATAGGAATCGAACACATAACCTCTTATAAACTCTTCCTCACCCGGACCTTTACCCCCCCCCCCCCCCAACCCCTCCATCCATCCTTCCCACCCACCCCCTCCATCCCCTGCGGTTCTTACCCCACGTCCACATCCACGTTTAAACTGTCACCCCAGGGAGAGGAGGCCAAAAACGTTCCCGGGGAGTCCGTGACAGAGGAGCAGTTCACGGACGAGGACGGGAATCTGGTCACCAGAAAAGTAACCATCCTCACCCTCCACCATCACCTGCCGCTTCCTTATCACACACACACACACACACACACTACACATAGGGAACACACACACACACACTACACATAGGGAACACACACTAGTGAAAAAGGAGCTTTTTGAAATAGTTTTAAAGTCTGCACACATGAACACCCACTTTCACACAGGCTCTATCTCATGCTACTGCATCTCACAGACCTATCCACGTGCACACAAACACACACACACACACACACACACACTCACACACACCCATGTACCCTCTTCACCCTTCTGCTCATTATTTCTCCTCACAAAATGCTTTCCTGCTCCCCCCCCTCCTCCTCCTCCTCCTCCTAACGTGCTTCTGCCCCCTACAGGTGATCAGAAAGGTGGTGCGCCGTGTGGTCAACTCAGAGGAAAGGAGGGAAAGTGAAGGCGAATCGGTTACAGAAGAAGGATCTGGTGCTAGTGGTGGCGGTGATGGTGGTGGCGCTGGTGTAGCAACAGGTGGAGCAGATGCTGCCCCCTCAGCAGGAGCAGCAGCGGGAGCCACGGGGGGCAAGGGCAAGAGGAGGGGGAAGCGCTCGCGCCAGGGCCACAAGGCTGACAAGTCCGGAGAGGAGGCCCAGAGAGGCAAAACTGAGGTTGGCGTTGAAACCAACCGTCTGCCTTAGTCCGCTGAGCTTTCCCGGCCCACTCACACCTGCATGAAGCTTTAATTGTGTGCAAGCACCCAATCAAATCACTTAGTCAAGAATCAGTCACAGCGAAACGGTCACAGGAAGAACGGCCAGCGTTGCAGCGCGGCACAGATCTTAGCCACCTTTAGCCCGTGGCCTTGGTTTTACAGAACAAATACCTCTTGACAGCTCTAATCGATGCCAGACAGAGCGGCTGGGTCTTCCCTACCTGCCCCGTAAAACAGCAATGAACCAGAGTAAACTAGAGCCTGTGAGGAAAGTCAAGTACGGTGAAAACTAGATTTACCAAAAGATTTTTCTTTTGTCTGAGAACTGGGGGATCAGCTATGACCATCTTGGGCATTATTTCCATCATGTTTCACCATTCACATTCACAGGATCCCACTGTCTGGCATCATGCAGACTGACCTGAGCGTTAATACGAGCTGTTCGCTGTGACGCTAGCCTGAGTCAACGGGTCGCAGTTAGTGAAGTGCTGTTAGCTGGGTCGTCACGGACACCTCCGGGTCCTTTTGGGTGTTTTGCCGTGTTGTGTGGTTGTGTTATGTTGTGTGTTTCCTCTGCGGTGAATCGGTAGCACCACAGGACTTGTGTCTTTTTAGCTCCTTGATTGGGCTTGAAAACTACTAACAGTACAAGTGTTTTAACTAAAGTAGAACCAATATTTACCTCTTTTTTTCCCTCTTTTAACACATGTTGATGCAAGAAGTTGTGATTTTGTTTGTTTGTATAAAAGTAGTAATTTTAACATCCTTCTTCTCCCTAAACTCGTCTCTCTTCCAGCATGATGTCTGTGATCTGCCATCCGACAGTATCTGAGTTGAACTTAACACCAACACACATGTCACATTAGCACAAACACAACACTAACGATGTTTCGTTTTTGATTTGTTTTTTCCTGTCTTGCTGTGAACCTCCCTGCCTCCCTCCAGCCTGGAGACGGCGCCAACAAGAAACAAGGGAAGAGGAGTCAGTCGTAATAGTGGAGCTCTGAACTGAACCTGGTAAGAGGCTGATAACATTCTGACTTATTTATACATGAGGTCAGTAGATTTTAATCCGTAAAACCGAAATAAGGGAATGGTCCAAAATTCTTTAAATATTTACATTTATTTTTGCACTAAAATTAAATATGCAACAAACCTGACTTTTCTCTGAGTTCTAAATCTCTTCAAATATGGTCTTTTTGAAAATATAAAAGTTAAAATACATTTTAAAAATAGTGCTTTAAGTAATAATTGACATGTATGGAAGACTGACAGGAAAAACCCCTAGTGCAATTTTTTTTTTACCCACAGCCCTGGTGCTTAAATTAATTAGTTATGCTTTTAATTTGTTAACCCATCCTTCCATTTCCTCTGCTTGTCCATGTCCAGGTCAAGATTAATAGTAACTGATGAGATTATTAGGAATCGTTGCTAAATGCGGCCGAAGCCAATGATTCATTTTTCGTTAACAGTTAATCACTTGTACCCGCTTTCTTCCATTTCCCTCATCGCTGTCCTTGCAGAGTTTAAACTCTGGTGAACTGGGAAAATACAGGGAGATTTACCTGCCCTTAGAAAGGCTTAATGAGCATTATGTGGTCAATGGGCTTTAATGCAGCCGACGATCCTAACTCCTGCTTTAGCCTGTATGTGGGGTTTAAAAAGGTCTTATAAAAAAGTCTTAAACTGGATTTGGGGAATTCTGCAGAAACCCCGGAGCTTAAGACTGAAATCAGGCCTCTCGTCTGACTTCTCGCCAAAAAGTTAAGCTGTCAGTTATTTTTAATCCTAATTAAATATCAGAAACTAGTTCAAATTCCCAGTTTCATTCTCCCACAGCTCGAGGGGATGTCGATGATGTAAATGATCTAAATATCTTGGTTTCGGTCTGATATAAAACCATTTCTTCTGATGTAACAATTTTTGCTTCGAAAATCGACGTGGTGATCGTCGACGACCCTTTGGATAATCATGTCAAGTTTTATAATTTATTACGCAGCAGGCGGATATTCAATTGAATACTCATAGCGGATTTTAACGCCAGTTCTTAAATCTCTCTGTACCCTCCAGGTCCACCTGAGGACGTCCACCTGCAGCACCACACACGAGCTCACATCTCGGGGGGGAAAAACCGGACCGGAGCCTCCGAGAAACGAAGACGCCTTGTCGATCGGCCCCCGAAAACGTGTCTGACGCTTTCACTCAAAAACAACGCATGTTTTTCTTTTTTTCTTCTTTTTTTTTTCCTCAGCAATATGACGCAAAAAAACAAAGAAACAAAACAGAGTTACTTTTCCTTTGATTTCGCATGAGCATGTCACCGAACTCACAACACCCCGAGGGACACGCACGGACGCGAGCCGGAACTTTCCCTTTTTGTCTCGGACGAACGAATAGCGTCCGAGACGACGGCTCGATCAGGGAAAAGGAAAAAAAAGCAGAACGGAACGGGGGAAAAAAAAAAGCAACCTGCTGACAGAAAAAGGAAAAACTTGTGATTCACACTCTTCTCTCAGACACTCGCCTTATATGGTCTATTTTTTTCCTTCCTGGACACACAGTATTGGGGTGTACCACGTGGTTCCTTTTTTAAAACAGAAAAAAAGAAATATAATAGTAAATGGGTGATTTTGTTGGGTGTACCACGTGGTTCCTTTTTTAAAACAGAAAAAAAGAAATATAATAGTAAATGGGTGATTTTGTTGTATATAAATGACACTGTATAAAAAAAAAATATGGAAAAAAAAATCAGTAGCTTCACAGATTGTTTATGCACTGATTTGAGTCGTTGAAGCTTTGCAGAGCCGGTGCGTTTGTATTTGAGAAGTCGGACGACCTGACCCACGCTCTTCCCCGGATGAATATGAAAAAGGAAAAAAACTAAATTAAAAAAAAAAAAAAAGAAAGATGTATGTTAATGGAGATGGAGAAAAAAAAACAACAACAACAATAAAAACAAACAAAAAATCCCCAAACTGCTTGATTTTAAACAATGGACGTTACTTCAAAGCCAAACAGCTACTTCCGCCGCTCTGACCGTGGAGCTTTGTCTTCAGAGAAATGATATTTTTGCTGCATGTGACGCCACTTTATTTCAACGCTTTTTTTCCTTTTCTTTTTTCCTTTTCCTTTCTCCTGATTCAGAGCACTGTAATGCAACTAGGGAGGGTTTGATGGTACTTCTGTCTGTGTGAGCACTCATAATAACCCAAGCATCTGTCATCTATTACTGTTCTTATTCTTTTTATTTTGATTTTTTTTACAAAACACACACACACACATACGCAAACACACATGCAAACACACACACATACACGCTCCAAAATCACGCAAGACAACAAAGCTTCATTTTTACGCTTCAGGGCTTTAACCGAGTGTCCCTGAATGTAACCTGCAGACTGGCACATTGCACATCTTCGAACTGCTTGAACCCCGTGTGTGTGTGTGTGTGTGTGTGTGTGTGTGTGTGTGTGTGTGTAACAGCTAAAACCTGTCTATCTGTACGCCCATCATGCACACGACAAGTGTAAGCTACGGCTTTTCGGTCTGCTGTGGTTTAAAAAAAAAGGGGGGGGGCTGTTTTTACTTTTGATGTTTTGATGATTTTTATCTTTATTTAATTGGTTGTAATTACATCAGAACAGAGGATCTGGTTCCTTTTATAATCGGCTGAAAAATCACAGAAATAAATAAATCACAGGATTGATTATTGATATGTTAAAAATCAGGTTTTCTGTTCCTGTGTAAATCTGTTTTATTTTTTTTTTCCATTTGTCTTTTTTCATACAAATCCACCCTGAGCATCCATTGATGATGACAAATCTGGTACCAACATGTATGACAAACCAACATAGCCTACACTGGATGATCCAAGTAATTATTTAAGCAGAGAAATAAATTGTGTTTAAACTGAACGACAGTGAGTCGGGCTGGTTTCTCCCTGTTTTCTCCTCTTTTTGCAGCTTTGAGGTTTTTTTATGAATGACACATAAAAATGCCCTAGAGCAGCAAATTACGAGTGCGAGCAATAAGACACATTTATCAAGTGACTGATCACACTGTGTGTGTGTGTGTGTGTGTGTGTGTATAGATATAGATATTGATATAGATAAAGAGAGAGAGATATAGGCTCATGATGTAAACTCTTTTAAAAAAAAATCCTTAGTTTATTTAGCAGCTAGTCTGCAGGAACGTATTAAATAACCATTTTGTCAAAAAGTTCATTTTATTTGTGTGAAATCCCTTAGATCTCTGAGAATAATCAACATTGGAAATGAACAATCTATTATATTAATAATGTATGAATATATAAAGGGGTGGAATAAAAGGAAATTGGCTAGAAGTTGCCTGCTCCTGATAAAAAGTACATAGATCTGTAAATACAACATCTAAGTCCAGAGGAAAAAAAAACGTTAAACGCCCTCAGTGGAAAAAAATTTTTGCAAATAACTGCACAATTATTTATTATGTGACGTAAATAAAAATAAGATATTTTCTGGAAACATCAGTTTTAGGCCTGAGCTTCTTCACAGGCTAAACACGGGCAAACGAAATCACACAAAACTTTATAACAAATAAACCACGAACATCAGTGGAGACTCGTGATTTGTCGGAGATGGTTATAAAAACATATTCTGGATTTTGCTTTAAATTCATTAACACTGTTCTGAGATCAGATTAAAGGTTTATTCATAAAAATAAAAAACAGACTAAAATGCATCTGCAGAGATGAGACAGGTGAGTTTTCTAAACAGATTCGCTTTAAACATTTCCTCAGTGTGTCTTTGAATATTTAAAGCAACTTTTTGTGATTGTTGTTCTCCCTTTGCAACTTTTTTTTTTTATTTAACCCCTTAAAAAGCCCCGATTACTCCAACTTTTTAAATTTCACATTGTTTCCTTTCTCTTCCATAAATTTGCTTAATAACAGAACCAGTATTCTACAGAAAAGTGGGTTAAAATTGGAACCATAAAAACTGAACAGTTCTTTTCTTCTAGAGTTTAGCGACTGTGCAACGAGGAACAAAGACTTGTCCAGGGCTCGTGGTTCATGCATCCTCAGGTATGTTTCAGCCAAGTATAGCAGGATGTGTAATGAAGTAAAAAAAACAAAAACCTGTCAAACCAGCCTTTGTTCAGCACTTTTCCCTCTGAAGTGTAAAATTTTATTATCATTTAAAGGAATAGTTCGACATTTAGGAAATATATATGTTTATTTGTTTTCTTCATGACAAAACAGATTTTAAGGTTTATTTTAAAACTTTAGACAGAGCTGAATGAGCTGTTTTTTTAATAAAATATATGTAATTATGGCTGTAAATACTGATCATTTTCATAATCCACTGATTTGTTTTCTCTGTCAGTCGATTAACCATTCGGTCTATAAGGCATCAGAAAACTTTGGCAAATGCATCTAAATGCCAGCGAAACATCCTGTTTTGTCCGACCAACAGAAATAAACCCAAAGATACAAGATGAGACAAAGCAGCAAACTCTCTGCGTTGAGAAGATGGAAGAGTCAAAACTTTTCAAGCTTTTCCACTTGAAAAATGATTTGAAACCATAAATCGGTGGCTGATTAATCATCTGTTGATGACTCTTTGATTGTTTAACCAGGACAGGGCCTCAATGAGATTAGAAAACCATGGAGGAAATAAAATCCAGAGGGTACAAAACATGTAGGAGACTTATCAGATGAAAAGTGAAGAGAATAATTAGAAAAAAAGCAAGATTGATTAAAAAAAACAGCATTAAATATACCAATAAATACATAATAATGCATATTTCCTAAAACACTTGTGACTTTATATGTCTTGTTTTGTCAGATCAACAGTTCAAAACCCCCCCAAATGATCACTTTTCTATTAGATAAGACACAAAAGCAGCAACTAATCACATCTGTGAAGCTGGAGCTCGGTAACGTTTGGTACTTCTGCTTGAAAACCCATTTTTCTACGATTGAATTTTGCTGCCGATTAATCTTCTGTCTAATTGTTTCAGCTGAGGCTGAGTCAGATCGTGTTCTCTCACACTGGGAAAGCAAAACGAGCACGTCCCCCTAGAACGCCGGGCTATTCCCTCTATGGACGGGCGGAACCGAGCCCCCGGCGCTAGAGCCCCGAGGTCGGCCGTGCGGACTCATCCCCATGCGCCTGGACGTGCCTTCTCAGCTCCTCTCTCCTCGGGAACCCTTCGCCGCAGACGCCGCAGCCGTGCGTCCGCTCCCCGTCGTGGACGCCCATGTGCTTGGTGAGCGAGCTGCCCGCCGTGAAGCTCTTCCCGCAGACATTGCACAGGTATGGCTTCTCCCCCGTGTGCGACCTCATGTGGATCTTCAGCGCCCCGCTCTTGTAGAACCTCTTGTCGCAAACGGCGCACCGGTGCGCCGACTCCCCTGTGTGGATCATCATGTGCGTCTTCAGCGTCCCCCTCTGTCTGAAGCCCTTCCCGCAGACGCTGCACAGGAACGGCTTCTCCCCCGTGTGGATCCTCATGTGGGCCATCATGTACTCTTTGAAGCCAAAGCCCTGGCCGCACACGCTGCAGACATACGGCCTCTCCCCCGTGTGGGCCCTCATGTGTCCCGCCAGGTTCCCATTTTGGGCGAAGGCTTTGCCGCAAATGCTGCAGACGTACGGTTTCTCTCCCGTGTGGGTTCTCATGTGCATCTCCAGCTGTTTGTGTCCGTCGAAGTGTTTGCCGCAAACCTCGCAGTCGTTGGTCCTGATGTACGTTTGCAGGTGAAGCCTCAGGCTCTCCCCGGTCTCGAAGCGTTTCCCGCAGACGCCGCAGAGCTCCGTGTCCCTCTCGTCCTCTTGCACGTGTTTCAAAAACGAGGCTCTGTAGCAGAAAGACCTGCCACACACTTGACAGCAGTATTTCAGACTAGATAAATTCTTGCAGTCCTTGTTCTTCGGTTTCCATTTTTTATCCGATGCTTCTGTTTTTGCTTCCGTCTTTCGGGAACAAGGTTCTTCTCGGGTCTCGTCTTTGTCGCCATCTCCGCCGTCGCTGTTGGTTCCTTCGCTGTCCCTCCAGTCCTCGTCGCTGTGAACCTCAGCGTCTGTTTGGTCCCTGCAGCTGTTTTCCTCGTTGTGGGTTTGCAAATGGACCTTCAGGCTCTCGCCGGGGTCCAGATTTTTCCCGCAGACTCCACACAGGTCCGTGCTCCGCTCGTGCTTGAGTACATGTTTCAGGAAAGAGCGTTTATAGCGGAAAAGCTTTCCACAAACTCTGCAGCAGCTCCGTCCCGTCAGCTGGCTCTCGTCTGATGCAGCCATTTTCCTCGTATGTGTTTTCATTTTCTTCCCACCGGAACCTTTGAGGAAAGACCTTCCGCACATTTTGCAACAATCTGAGACCTGACGTTGTCTCAGTCTCTGTAATGTTCTTTTTCTGTTTGATTTGAGCAGCTTCTTGTTTAGCTCTTTATCACTGTCATTATGTTCAGTCTCATTGTCTAAATTTTCTGATGATAGAGCCCCACAGTTGCTAGGCGGCAGGCGACGGCGCTCTCCTCTGAGATGTGAGGGCTCACCACGGATAAACCCAGAGTCGGTCTCTGTAGACGCGTCTTTAAACTGCGGCGGACCCGATGTTTTCCGGACTTGGTTCGGGCTCCTGCTCCGCTCCCGTTTCTGTTGCTCTGAGAAGCTGCCCGGACCAGAGCGAGTCCGTCTGTCTGGAGGGAAGATCGAAGAGAAAACTCAGAAAACAAATGGGAATAAATACCAGCACCCAAGGCATTTTTACATAATGCAGAACATTTATCAGCAACTGAGAGATTATATTCTACTAAAGGAAAAAGAAAAAAAAAAGTGATAATTCTAATTGTCAAAGACTCATTGTTTTCACACACACAGCAGAATAACAGTGTAGCAGGAGCCTGAATGCAATGAATCTACAACTGTGTTTGGTGCCGCTTTTTTTTACAAGTTCAAGACTTTTATTTAGTGAAGATAGAAAAGTTGGTTAAACTGTGTGTCTGCAAACAAACCGACAACTCATCAAAAATGAAGTGAAAATTAAGTTTCCAATAATAAATAAATGAGTAATAACTATTCACTGGGGTTTATGTGGAGATTTGTCTTTCACTGATGTTCATCTGGAAGTCAATAATAAAAACAACTCCACATACTGAACCAAAAACATGTCCCTGTTTTTCCTGTAAATAGTAGCAAACTACATTCTTTTTTCCAGGAAACTTTCAGGGAATTTTATGAATAACAGATCTGTAAAATAAAGCCTGGCTCTGTACTTTCATTTATTCCACTTTCATTTGTTGTGCTGTGTCTAATAATTTATTAAATTATTACAAATGATGACAAACTATAAGCAATAAGAGTTTATGTAGAATGGACCTGTTCTGCGTAGACTTGTCTCCGTTTTCAACGTGATGTCCAGCGGTTGACGCTGCCGGCCGTTGTCGTCATGGGAACGGGGGACGTCACCCATCATTATCTCCAGGATCCCAGAGATCTCGTCGGCGACGGCCGACAGTCGCTTGTGTACGACCGCCCTTCGCTGCCCGGGTGAGATTTCTGGGGGAAGGAGGAGAAAATAAAAATAAAAACATAACAATCCCCCCCATTTGACACTTGTGCACACAAACTCAACATTATAACCTTCATGGAGGAGGTTTTATTGCAGGACTGGTGTGACTGCACCAGTTTTTGTTGATTCTACTTCCCAGTGTGCTAATGTTTTTTTTTTTTGTTTTTTTTTTTTTGCTGATTTGCACGTATTTACCCTTTAATACTCTTTTTATTCCAGGTTTCCAGCTGTAGGTTAATGTAACTAAAAGTTATATGGCCACTAGTTAATGGCTGTTACAGCCGAATAGTTTCACTTAACACACAGAAAGTTTATCTTGATGTAAAACCTCCTACCCACTGAAATAGTAAGCAGCCAGTTTATTAGGTACAACTACATAACGACAACAACTACAAAGAGAAACGAAACAACCGAAAGAGATGGAAAAACAACACCGAAGAAGTTTAAGACAAACAGAAAGAGATGCTGAATGACGATAAAGACACTAGACAGATCACAACGAAACAAAATAAACATTATAAATGCAAGATGGCCACAGAGAAACACTTAATTGTGACAAAGATACAAAATAAAACTACAACAAACAAAACTAAAACAACTAAAAGTTGTGCCCAGTGGCCATAAACCATATAAACCTATTAAAAAAATGTAAACAAATTAATTGTTCATTCGCATTTATTTATTTTTTTTTTTGGATAAAATCGACACAAGTCAAAAATTATAACTAATGACTAGAAAAATAATTACTCAAGACTCAAGCTGCAACAACTGGATCATTAATGGATCAATCAATTAGTCAAGTGCCAGAAAAATCAATGGCAACTCACTCTATAATTGATTTTTTTTTTTTTTTAAAGGAAATCTGTTTGGGTTTTTTTTAAAAATCTGGTTTCAGCTTCTCAAACGTGAACGTTTTCTGGTTTTCCATGTTTCTTCTGCGACAGTTCATTTCAAAAAATGAAAGAAACTGCGATGGACATTTTTTCACAGTATTCTGAAATCGTTTCGACCAGATGACTAATCGATTCATCGAGAAAATAACTGGCATGAATCAAAAACAAAACAAAAAAACCTCAATCGCCTGTTGTAGCCCGTTGTCGATGGTTTTACCACCTTCTAAGGTCTTTCTAAGCGCAGTTATTCGATCGTTTTAATACTTTTATGACCTGTTGTGTCTTATTTCCCTTCAGAGGTCAGGAGTTGACTGAGAACCACCTGGTCCCGACGTGTGTTTACGGACCTGGCGAGAGCAGCACGGTTCCCTCCACCGCGCTGAAGATCTCGTCCGCGGCCGCCGCCAGTCTCTCGGCGACCAGCGCCCTCAGCGCCCGCTCCTCGGTCATCTGGGCCGGGGGAGGCGTCGGGTCTCCGGCCGGGGGAGGCGTCGGGTCTCCGGCCGGGGGAGGCGTCGGGTCTCGGGCCGGGGGAGGCGTCGGGTCTCGGGCCGGCGGAGGCGTCGGGTCTCGGGCCGGAGGAGGCGTCGGGTCTCGGGCCGGAGGAGGCGTCGGGTCTCCGGCCGGCGGAGGCGTCGGGTCTCCGGCCGGCGGAGGCGTCGGGTCTCGGGCCGGCGGAGGCGTCGGGTCTCGGGCCGGTCAGCGGCTCCCACACGCCCGCGTCGCCAGGTGAAACGAGCCCCCGGGCTCAGGTGAGGAGGCGGACGCATCCTACTTCCGCCGGCCCGGCCGCTTCTTCTTCGTCTTCTTCTTCTCCGGTACATCTGGCGGTCGGCGGCTCTCTACCGCCGCCGTGCGTTCTCCAGGGTCAACTGCTGGTTAGATAATTGGACATTTAAAATTCAGGTGTTTTTTGACAGGATGAAATTTTAGGCTTTTATGTCAATTGTTTTGATTTTTTTAAACAAAAATATAAGACATGTTTAATATTTAGTATGTATATAAAAATTATATTTGCACTTAATTTGTAAACAATATTTAATAATTCTTTCGTTATATATTTTTATCTGCATTATTATTATTTTTTCTCTTATCTACACTAATATCTTATTTCATATGTATATGAATTGTTTCTATATGTTATGTATATTATATTATATAATACATTATATTAAATCATTATTAGAATATTGTAAATAAATGCAGTAATATATACATGAATATTATATATAATCAAACTATATCTGTGTGTGTCTGTGTGTGTCTGTGTGTGTCTGTGTGTGTCTGTGTGTGTCTGTGTGTGTCTGTGTGTGTCTGTGTGTGTCTGTGTGTGTCTGTGTGTGTCTGTGTGTGTCTGTGTGTGTCTGTGTGTGTCTGTGTGTGTCTGTGTGTGTCTGTGTGTGCATGTGTGTGTGTCTGTGTGTGTCTGTGTGTGTCTGTGTGTGTCTGTGTGTGTCTGTGTGTGTCTGTGTGTGTCTGTGTGTGTCTGTGTGTGTCTGTGTGTGTCTGTGTGTGCATGTGTGTGTGTCTGTGTGTGTCTGTGTGTGTCTGTGTGTGTCTGTGTGTGTCTGTGTGTGTCTGTGTGTGTCTGTGTGTGTCTGTGTGTGTCTGTGTGTGTCTGTGTGTGTCTGTGTGTGTCTGTGTGTGTCTGTGTGTGTCTGTGTGTGTCTGTGTGTGTCTGTGTGTGTCTGTGTGTGTCTGTGTGTGTCTGTGTGTGTCTGTGTGTGTCTGTGTGTGTCTGTGTGTGTCTGTGTGTGTCTGTGTGTGTCTGTGTGTGTCTGTGTGTGTCTGTGTGTGTCTGTGTGTGTCTGTGTGTGTCTGTGTGTGTCTGTGTGTGTCTGTGTGTGCATGTGTGTGTGTCTGTGTGTGTCTGTGTGTGTCTGTGTGTGCATGTGTGTGTGTCTGTGTGTGTCTGTGTGTGTCTGTGTGTGTCTGTGTGTGTCTGTGTGTGTCTGTGTGTGTCTGTGTGTGTCTGTGTGTGTCTGTGTGAGACTGTGTCTGTCTGTGTGTGTCTGTGTGTGTCTGTGTGTGCATGTGTGTGTGTCTGTGTGTGTCTGTGTGTGTCTGTGTGTGTCTGTGTGTGTCTGTGTGTGCATGTGTGTGTGTCTGTGTGTGTCTGTGTGTGTCTGTGTGTGCATGTGTGTGTGTCTGTGTGTGTCTGTGTGTGTCTGTGTGTGTCTGTGTGTGTCTGTGTGTGTCTGTGTGTGTCTGTGTGTGTCTGTGTGTGTCTGTGTGTGTCTGTGTGTGTCTGTGTGTGTCTGTGTGTGTCTGTGTGTGTCTGTGAGTGTCTGTGTGTGTCTGTGTGTGTCTGTGTGTGTCTGTGTGTGTCTGTGTGTGTCTGTGTGTGTCTGTGTGTGTCTGTGTGTGTCTGTGTGTGTCTGTGTGTGTCTGTGTGTGTCTGTGTGTGTCTGTGTGTGTCTGTGTGTGTCTGTGTGTGTCTGTGTGTGTCTGTGTGTGTCTGTGTGTGTCTGTGTGTGTCTGTGTGTGTCTGTGTGTGTCTGTGTGTGTCTGTGTGTGTCTGTGTGTGTCTGTGTGTGTCTGTGTGTGTCTGTGTGTGTCTGTGTGTGTCTGTGTGTGTCTGTGTGTGTCTGTGTGTGTCTGTGTGTGTCTGTGTGTGTCTGTGTGTGTCTGTGTGTGTCTGTGTGTGTCTGTGTGTGTCTGTGTGTGTCTGTGTGTGTCTGTGTGTGTCTGTGTGTGTCTGTGTGTGTCTGTGTGTGTCTGTGTGTGTCTGTGTGTGTCTGTGTGTGTCTGTGTGTGTCTGTGTGTGTCTGTGTGTGTCTGTGTGTGTCTGTGAGTGTCTGTGTGTGTCTGTGTGTGTCTGTGTGTGTCTGTGTGTGTCTGTGTGTGTCTGTGTGTGTCTGTGTGTGTCTGTGTGTGTCTGTGTGTGTCTGTGTGTGTCTGTGTGTGTCTGTGTGTGTCTGTGTGTGTCTGTGTGTGTCTGTGTGTGTCTGTGTGTGTCTGTGTGTGTCTGTGTGTGTCTGTGTGTGTCTGTGTGTGTCTGTGTGTGTCTGTGTGTGTCTGTGTGTGTCTGTGTGTGTCTGTGTGTGTCTGTGTGTGTCTGTGTGTGTCTGTGTGTGTCTGTGTGTGTCTGTGTGTGTCTGTGTGTGTCTGTGTGTGTCTGTGTGTGTCTGTGTGTGTCTGTGTGTGTCTGTGTGTGTCTGTGTGTGTCTGTGTGTGTCTGTGTGTGTCTGTGTGTGTCTGTGTGTGTCTGTGTGTGTCTGTGTGTGTCTGTGTGTGTCTGTGTGTGTCTGTGTGTGTCTGTGTGTGTCTGTGTGTGTCTGTGTGTGTCTGTGTGTGTCTGTGTGTGTCTGTGTGTGTCTGTGTGTGTCTGTGTGTGTCTGTGTGTGTCTGTGTGTGTCTGTGTGTGTCTGTGTGTGTCTGTGTGTGTCTGTGTGTGTCTGTGTGTGTCTGTGTGTGCATGTGTGTGTGTCTGTGTGTGTCTGTGTGTGTCTGTGTGTGCATGTGTGTGTGTCTGTGTGTGTCTGTGTGTGTCTGTGTGTGTCTGTGTGTGTCTGTGTGTGTCTGTGTGTGTCTGTGTGTGTCTGTGTGTGTCTGTGTGTGTCTGTGTGTGTCTGTGTGTGTCTGTGTGTGTCTGTGTGTGTCTGTGTGTGTCTGTGTGTGCATGTGTGTGTGTCTGTGTGTGTCTGTGTGTGTCTGTGTTTGCATGTGTGTGTGTCTGTGTGTGTCTGTGTGTGTCTGTGTGTGTCTGTGTGTGTCTGTGTGTGTCTGTGTGTGTCTGTGTGTGTCTGTGTGTGTCTGTGTGTGTCTGTGTGTGTCTGTGTGTGTCTGTGTGTGTCTGTGTGTGTCTGTGTGTGTCTGTGTGTGTCTGTGTGTGTCTGTGTGTGTCTGTGTGTGTCTGTGTGTGTCTGTGTGTGTCTGTGTGTGTCTGTGTGTGTCTGTGTGTGTCTGTGTGTGTCTGTGTGTCTGTGTGTGTCTGTGTGTGTCTGTGTGTGTCTGTGTGTGTCTGTGTGTGTCTGTGTGTGTCCGTGTGTCTGTGTGTGTCTGTGTGTGTCTGTGTGTGCATGTGTGTGTGTCTGTGTGTGTCTGTGTGTGTCTGTGTGTGTCTGTGTGTGTCTGTGTGTGTCTGTGTGTGTCTGTGTGTGTCTGTGTGTCTGTGTGTGTCTGTGTGTGTCTGTGTGTGTCTGTGTGTGTCTGTGTGTGTCTGTGTGTGCATGTGTGTGTGTCTGTGTGTGTCTGTGTGTGTCTGTGTGTGCATGTGTGTGTGTCTGTGTGTGTCTGTGTGTGTCTGTGTGTGTCTGTGTGTGTCTGTGTGTGTCTGTGTGTGTCTGTGTGTGTCTGTGTGTGTCTGTGTGTGTCTGTGTGTGTCTGTGTGTGTCTGTGTGTGTCTGTGTGTGTCTGTGTGTGTCTGTGTGTGTGTGTGTGTGTGTGTGTGTGTGTGTGTGTGTCTGTGTGTGTCTGTGTGTTTTATTTCTTTTAAATGACCTATTTTTCGAACAAATGTAAACAAACTTAACTTATTTTCCAGGAGAAAAAAGTTCAACCGTAGCATTCGCAGGTTTAACTACAGTTGCAGTCAGAAAACTAGAGTTAGTCAGTTTGCAGTTTATATCCACATATGTTCAGACTCATATAAGAGATGCAGTGAAGACTCTGAAGGAATTAAATAAAAGGTATTAAGTGTATTTTTTATAATTAGCTTATGGAGTCTTGATTCATGGCCGAAAAAGGTTTTTTGTGTGACCTTGAACTTTGACCTATGACCACCAAAAGCTAATCAATTCATCCTTGAGTTAAAGGGGATAATTTTTCAGTGCCAAATTTGAAGAAATTCCCTCATGGCATTTCGACCAAAAAAAAAAAACATTGTGCTTCTGAACATGGCCAGAGGGATAAAAAAAACAAAAAAAAACAGGGCTCAAGTTTTAGCGCACAGGGAGCTGGCTCGTGGTCTCCATGGCAACATGATGTACAGAAGTAATAGCATCGAAAAAACTTAAAGGACAAAAAAAAAAGTCCTCATTATGCAGAATGGCCCATTTTATCATCATATCTATTAGCTGATTGTCTGCTCAGTAACAGCAGTTGTTTCGAGTATTTTACACTTTTGACATGTGGTACTACAGCTGTTGTTT
Organism: Istiophorus platypterus; assembly: GCA_016859345.1. Lineage (NCBI taxonomy): Eukaryota > Metazoa > Chordata > Actinopteri > Istiophoriformes > Istiophoridae > Istiophorus > Istiophorus platypterus. The sequence continues at coordinate 16,701,173 of CM029119.1, forward strand.
TATCTCCATACAATATTGAAGTGCAGGACTTTTACTTATAATGAACTGATTTTAATTTGAAGTACTTTTACTTAAGTAAACGATCTCAATAGTTGGGGGAGTGGAGGCTCTTTACTGTATGTGACTGGGCAGGTAAATGCTGATTATCATGGAACAGTCCAGTCTATTTGTGTGTGTGGTGCACTTAAATACGAACCAAGTCACTTGATACGTTTTTTGATGATTTCTATTAAAAAATATTTAAAACTGTCTCAAAAATACTTTCCATAACATTTAAAAACACATATTATCACACTTGAAATAACACATCAGAGCTTTAAGTCGCTGTTATTGTCCTGACAATGAGGTTAAACACAGCAACCGCATACAAGCAGTGACTTGTTTGTCCCCGTCCAGGACCCTGAGAGAATTGTAATTATCGTTTTGGGTTTTTTTTCTATTTTCAAAACAGGTCTTTGAAAGTGCCGCTGGCCGTCCTGGATTGTGCCTTCACATAGTGTTGCACGGTCCCCACAGAGTTCAGTGTCCAAAATGGCACCAGTGACAAATTTCCCATTGATCCCTGCTGCTTCGCCTGAGGATCAGTTAGACGTGTGAATGCACTAAGCACCAGAGGGAAGTTTTTCGTGATCTGGAAGAGACTTGCGCTTCCATTTCATTTGTCTTTATGATCTGGAGTTCATCGCTCACACCCCCTTTTTGTTCTGCAGGCCCAGAGCTCCGCTCACACAGTAGGGGATGATGCTGACGGTGACCAAGGGCACGGTGGCGCTCTTGCAGAAGGACAGCAGGTAGAAGAGGGCGGCGGTGTGCGTGGGAGGCTTGAAGGAGTCGAACAGGTGCAGCAGGAGCAGGGAGCTGACGATGCACCCGGCTCTGACCGCCACGCCGCCGCTCTTCTTGGTCTCGGCGTAGAGCGGCGAGTGCAGGCCCAGGCCCAGGCCAAAAAGGGTGCCCATGTTACGCAGGAGGCTGGCGAAGGGCGTGGTGTCCAGGTGGACCCACTCGGGCCGGACGCACCACCTCTGGGCCTTCTCCAGGGTCCACAGCAGGTCAACGCCCAGGGCCTTGAGCAGGACGTAGAAGCCGACGGCGAAGGAGGTCAAGAAGAGGGTGGTGTAGAAGTACTTCTTCATGCTGGCGCTGTAGATCCACTGGGTTCTGTTGAAGGCTTCGGCGACGATCATACCTAAGAACGAAGCACGTTGAAAAGCACAGGTCAATACCATGTATTATGTGTTAAACCCAGGGCGTCATTTCTGTGGATGGCGGGAATATGCCCACCCCTCACTTTTATTGTTTCATGTCGATGCTCTTCCTGAAGTCGTTCTGAATATTGTTACACCCCTTGAAACCCAACACCTCAACCTTATTCTTAGTATTTTCCCAACGAGTTATTCAATCACCCACTGAGATTATGTATTAAAACGCATCCACACTGACCTGTGATGACACCGGCGATGACCTGGTGCGGAAAGTGGGCAGCAATGAAGACCCTGGAGAGGCAGACACACACCTGGACGCCCCAAAACAGTGTCCACAGAGTGGCCTTCAGATACCTGTCAAAATGCACATTAAAGCAAATTACAAATTCTGTTGCAGAGAAAACACAAAACATTAAAAACAGGATGACTTCAGCCAGCCGGGCGTCAAAACAACCGATGCATAAGCCTCCGCTTTCCCACCCAATAGTTCTCAGGAGTCAATGATCAACCACCACAGCAGAGGACAGATAGTGTGTCCACAACGATAAGCTCTCAGTGGGAGACGCTGGTGAACAACACCTGACACCGGCGGGGACAACAGAGCGGAGGCGCTCTCTCAGACGCACCATTCTTTGTTGGTGGATTTCTTGCTGCCGTGTTTCTTCTTGCTGGCCGTGATGGCAAGGATGGAGGTCACCAGGGTGTAGTAGACGCCGGCGGCCCCCATAGCGTGTCCAGACGGGCTGCCTGGGTAACACAGACACGGGGGCTGGGTATCAGTGGCTAATTCAGGCAGGTAGCACTTAATCTCAGACCAGCTTGGAGCTGCATTGTTCTTTTGTTAATTTGCTTAAGTGTTCGAATGACTTATGGAGAACTGAACCTTTGTTACTTCTATTTGAGACAGTGTTGAAAGTGAGTGAAAACATTTACTCAAGTTTTGCTCTTAAGCACAATTTTGACCCACTTGTACTTCACTTGACTATTTCTATTTTCTTCTGCTTTATACTTCAACTCTGTAGAAATATTGTACTTTTTACTCCACTGCATCTGCCCTGCTGCTGTAGCTGGTAGTTACTTGACAAAGAAAGATTTTTACATTATAAAATATCTTCAATAGAACTGCCCAATTACTTCTCTAAGCCTTTCAGATACAGCAGCTCATTTTTGCTTCTTGGCATTCATGCAAAGTGGGAGTTCTCACCTGGCCCAGTCTCACAGGTCATGGGGTACTGCTCAATGTGGGGACGGACAGTGTTTGCATAATGAGCCGTCTCGTGGACCCACCAGTAAGGTCTCTCCCCAAAGAGAATCCTGAATGAACACAACAGCAACATGCCCTTGGGTTATAAACTAGAGACATTTGATTTCACAGGATCTTACCCATAGAATTCAAAGATTTGCCTGACTCACCATTTAAACACCAAGTTGAGCCAGTCTCCGATCACTGCCACCCAGATGAGCTTGATGCCCACCGAGGCCCGCAGGTGAAACCAGAGCGGGAAGAAGATGAAGAAGGTGTTCCTGAGGTCCGCCGCCCAGGACACCCAGAGGAACAGGCCCTGGGCATCCTGATAGTTGGTCTGCAGGTAGCGGGTGGTGCTCACCCCGAAACCCTGCATGGCGTCCATGACGGCGTCCAGCATCTTGGCCTCGAAATCTCAGTCTGGTGGGGGAGCAAGGGAGTTGAGGTGCACAAAAACAAAGACCGGGGACTGTCGCTATCAGTGACACGGCTTGTTGGTTTTTATACCCGAGGGACCCACCGCCCAAACGCATGCTCACACTGATCTTTGGACCTTGCACATGTGTAATAAAAATGCCGGGAGTCAGGAGAGTTTGGGAGGCTTGTCACACAAACAAGTGGGAAAAGATAGCAGGAAAACAAAACGTCAATCGGCTCCTTTCTCCCTGAACTACTGTACATAACCTAGAGGGAGGAAGTCGGTCAACCAGTGGCTGCGTTTCACAATTGTGAACTAGATTAAACCAGTCATACACAAACCATAAGGATACTTTCTCCATATTATTTCTTCCCCATTCATGCAGCCGCTGAGTAATAATTTCTTGATTATGTAATTGCCTTTTCTTTTTTGATGATTTGGTGAAAACATCCCAGTGATGGAGCAACCCATTTGTAGCTTACATAAGTAGATCAATGATTAAATGATTTGGTTCAGACCAAGTAGAGGCAGAGGAGATAGATCGCTGATAAAAAAGGGTACAAAAAAAAAAAAAAAAAAGATTGGCCGGTTGTAGGTCGAGCTCAAGTTACTGGTCTGTGTTGCGTCAAAGGTGTCTGGCAGGGATCTCCCCCCTAGACGAGCTGGTATTTCATTTACTTTAAGGGATGTGGGGGGGTTAAGAATGTCATCATTTCTCCCAAGCACAAGTGGGAGCAAAAAGATGATGAACCGTAACACTTTTCATACAATGCAGCAGACAAAGTGTCAGCAAAGATAAATGGATTTAACAAGAACCTGGCTTGGAGAACAACAACTACTTTATTTTTCATTGATCAAAGAGAGAGAGAAAAAAAGGTTCTCCTAGAAATCAGGGGTGTAAAGGTTAAGAGACAGGCCTGTACTGTCCCAAACGCAAACAAATTTGCTAGCCTTGAGTAAAGTCCAATGGGGGTCACACAGTGGCAGAGCGGCGAGGACGGCCTGAAAGAAGACTTGGCAGGAAGCTAACCAAAAAAAAAAAACAGGCCCAGACTGTGCGTTGTCCTCAGGCAGAGGTCTGGGCTGAGATATCATGGATCTTTTCCACAGCTGGGGTAAGGGGGGTAAGGGGGGTAAGGGGGGGTGAGGGGGGGGGGGGGGTCGAGGGGGGTCCACCTGCAGACCGGACACAGGAGGCACGAGGGCCCATTCGGCCTGGCGTCCACTGCGGCCGATCTGCACGCCGCGTTCTTCTGGGGGTTCCCGATACGGTTGGGGCTCTTTTGGGGAGAGACCCTACTGGTGGGTTCAGGAGACCCGGTTTTACAGAGCGGTTCCGTTGCCCCGTCACATGCGAGACCGGACCAGGTATGGTTGACAACAGACCTGCAGTGGATCTCAAGTGCTCCACTGTCTTTTTCCCTGAGGAGCTGATGGAGTTGGTTTGGCAGGATGATTAGATTTATCTAGAGCAGTGAACTATTAACCTGGTTGATTTATTTCCAGATAATATCTAAGGCACCTGGCAAATGTACATGTCTTTGGAATGAGTGTCTGAACAGTATAATGTGATAATAGGTTATAAAGTCTGGTCCCTTTGGCTTTTCGTAGGGTTTTATAATCTTTTTAATCTGCATAAAGAAATTTTAGTTTTAACTCCATGACGTCTCCTCAGTGGTTCAGTGATTGCGTTTGCTCCATTTTTTTTCTGTTTGCAAACAGGCTGTGGTCGAATGTAACTGAGTACATTTACTCAAGTACTTTTCCGCCTTGAAAACATTGTACCTACATTTTTTTAAACTCTATAATTATTATTTACTTTTCAAATTAAGATTTTGCATATAAAAAATATGAAGAACATTAAGATGCTTTGATTTAGATTAAACTACCAAACCCAAACGAACAAAGTAAAACAAATTCAGTAAAAGCTGAGATGATTAGTTGACTGATTAATTTGTCAGGTGAAGGAAAATTAATTGTCAGTTATTTTCATTATTGTGTAAGTTGATAGTTTCTCAAATTGAATAATTTCCTGCAATTTCCTTGTAATTAATTTAGTAAGTTTACTCACTGTTAAACTCAGATGTGAAGGGTTAACAATACATGTAGATCATTTATTAGGCTCAGGAAGATTTTATTTAATATGCTTCGACAACTTTCTCTCTAAAACAGGATATTGTAACTACAGTAAATCTGTACAACAGATGACGAGACCTTCTTCCGATAACGTGTCGCTGATGATGAAGCCGGAGCTGATGAAGCCCGAGGATAAGTCTGCAGTTGAGGAAGAATGAGTCTGCTCTTGCAGGAAGTCCCTCGGGTCACGCCATGGGCGCAGCTGGTGTCTGGTACGTGGTGGTAACAGCGCGATGCTCCCCCTTTACTATACAAGTGAGTCAGTGGTAATACAGCCATTGATATATTTGAAAACAAAAAAAGGCTGCTGCTGTTCGTTTCCCGTCCAGCGTCCTGGCTGTCAGGTTCTCGCGGGTAGGCCTGTGGACACTGATGGGCCCGGTAGCGCTGGTGGTCTGCACATCCAGGGTCCCCGTGGCTGCCCACTCCCCACACCAGGTTATGGCTGGAGTCATCACAAGTCAGCCCGCCCAAACAGTTCAGGACCAAAACCTTTTGATACCGATGAAACAAAAGATCTTTGCGAAGATTTTACTGGGGCGATTTCACCGGACAGAACCAATCTAGCTGTTTCTCTCTGTTCCAAGTCTTTATGCTAAGCTAAGCTATAAATGGCTCCATGCTAAGGCTCCATATTAACGCACAGACATGAATGTGGCATCAATTCTTTCCTCTAACTCTCAGGGAAGTGAATAAGAGTATTTCCCCAAATGGCAAACAATTTCTTTAAAAAAAAAAATTACAATTGCAAATATTTGTCTATAGTTCTAACCTGTCAGGAGAAAGCAAACTGCTGTCATTACCCCACTGGAAATCAAACTGTGGTTATTTTTGTCTGTATTTGGTTTTCAAGGTCTTCCAGTGTTGAGTATTTGTTTACAATATCTGTCTTTTTTTTTTTCTGAAAAAAAAGGTCTGCACACGTTGCAGGGTCCATTGTTGTTGACACAAGTGAAAGCATCATATAAAAAAAAGTGTTTATATGGATGTACTGTCCTCCATAAGCTCAGTGCTGAATAAATGAAGGGAGGAAAATATTAATAGTGATTTGAATTTAAAAAAAAAAAAGCTTTTGTAGCCAAAAAAAACCCCAAAAAGTCTTGATTATTTTATAGAAGTGCGCCGCTGCCTTTTCAATTTTTCTCCGAATGTCTCAGACTGACACTGATTAATTCCCCCAGCAGGAACAACCATTAAATATTAACCCGAGCACGCTCCTGTCACTCAGCCGCCCTGCCTGGTGACACGGCCTCTCAACGCCGCCACGAGCGCTCGGAGGAGACGCGTAGGGTCAAGGGGCAGAGTGTTACAGACAACACATGTGTCCCCTGGGGCTTTAAAAGGCACATTGTCCTGGAGACATGTCAGAGGGAACTTCGGAGGCGTGGTACTGAGATCAGCAGGACGATAAAACAGACGCGCCTCTGCAACTCTGCCAACTAATTGTCGGTCACCTGAATCCGCCCGCAGAAAAGTAGGGAAATGACGACTTGTTGTCAGGGATGGCCAACGTGCTTTGTGTTTCCTTTGTTTATGCACATTTAAATCCTTTCTTTAACAAAGGAAAACACAGTTGATCTGAATTGTTACCAGCACAGCAGACATGGGTCAAGGTGAGAGGGACAGGTGAGACCGTTTGATGACATAATAATCGTGGCCATGTGATATTCCCCCCACGGCAAATCCCAGGTCTCCTCTTTCAAACGTCTTATATCTGAGGGCCCCCGTTGACTCTTTTCCGGAGCTTATCTTGTGAGGCTATATCTATATGGTGCTGGTCTATATGGTGATGGATTGGAATGTGTGTGTGTGTGTGTGTGTGTGTCTGGGGTGGGGGAGGGGTCAGCGGCTGCGTCGGGGACATTGAGCAACACAAAACTGTTTACATCAGCTGCCACTGACGACAGTGAGCTGCAACTGGTTTGTGTTTCTCTGTCCCAATGTACAGATTTAATCAGTGTTGGGTCATATCAGGAAAAAAAACAGTAAAATAAGTAAATGAATAAATCAACCTCAGTTTAAGTGCATGTTAGCAATACAGGGTTTCCATAGTGAGAAGTGCAGCATATGGTTTGTCTCCCTCGTCGTGTCTCAGGGTTTTTAATGGCTCAAAGTGGTTAAACTCTCTAATGTTTGACAAAAAAGAGAAAACATTAGACAGAAGCTTGAAAAATAAACACATTTGTGGTCTCAGAAATTTGTTTCCTCTTCCTTCAGTCACCTCAGAGACCCTTCACGTTTATCCCCTGACCCTAAGGAAGGGCCCCAACCCTTAGGTCGGAAAGCACTGTATCTTGAGTAGATAAACCAGCTACAGCAGTAAAATGCTACTTAGATTCTGATGCATCAGTATTGATGATCTAATAACATCACATTTAGTAAATCATCAGTCACAGGGGCCCTTTTTCTGTGGATTAAGAACTTTTCATATCGGAAGTAAATCCTGTTGATGCATCTTTACTTCTGGGATTTTTGCCTGCAATACTTTTACTTGTAACCGAGCATTTTCATATTACTGAATTTTCCTTTGACTTGGCTCTTACTGTTGTGTCATAGCATTAAAGATTAATTGTGTGATGTAGTTGCTGGGCAGTTCTGGTTGGTCACAGATAAGATTTTCTTATCTCATGATGGAACATACATTGATATAAAACCATAGTGATGCCACTGACAGGCAGAGGATTCAATTTTATTTTTAATTCAATTCAGTTTTATTTGTATATAGCGCCACATCATAACAGAGGTTAGCTTAGGGCACTTAAGATTTTCTGGGCTTTTTGGAACTGAAGTTCCTTTTTCTTCTGTGTGGATTAACATAAACATGCATTCTGTGAGGAACGAACTGCACGTTTAAAAAAAAATTATAAACAATGAAATACCTGTATATGATAGCAATTACATTAAAAAAAAAAAATTCTGTCTTCCTAGCAGCTGTTAAAAATCTGCTGATGTCCAGAAGTGGTGGCTAAAGGCAACAGTGACATCTGCAGGTGAAGGGGACGCATAGCTATCTAATGTTTTCCTCAGTTTTAATTATGTAAACACATTTAATTTCCTTAACACAACCCGGTTCATGTGTGTACAAGTATTTTGATATGTGCATTAAAAAAAAAAACCTTTACTTTTATCTGATATTCAATAAACATTTGAAACCACAGAAATTCCAAAAATAATCTAAATCTTTATCAAAAAAATGCTTTATTCAATAGAATCAATGCCTCAACATAAGATAGCTTCAATGACTTATGAATTTTCACTGAAAACCAATAAGCCTGTGGACCTAAAACCTGCTCAATTATCATATCTGATACGACTAAACTGTGTAATGTACATCAAGGAAGAAGAACAAAAAAAAAACAAAAAACATCTCCTTTAAACAACCGTTTGTCAGGAGATGCAGCAGGAGTCTAATCAGACTTAAATTTACAAAACACAAACAAACAAAAGTAACCAACATTCACTGAAGCAGTGGGCATGAGACAAACCACTCTGCTTTGATAATTTTTGTCTTAAGAGCTATAAATGAAGCAATTTCACAAAGTTCTGAGGACAAAATGTTTAATTAAAATTAAAAAATACATAGCGCTTTTTTGTTGTCTATAATCTATCTCCCCTTTTTATTCTGAGAGAATATTTATGTTTTCAAAAGGGTTTAAAACAAGAAAAAAAATATTTTACAATTAAAACAAAAACATGTGCGTTGTGTCCGTCTATGGAAGCTATGTTTTTTGTACAGGGCTGAGTGATGATTCTCTGAGTGATGATTGTATTGAAGTAGGTGAATGTCTAGTTGTAGTCCTGTGGTCCAGGGGCCAGGCTGGCTACTGTAGCATGATAGGCATGGCAGGGAAATGGGGGCGGGGGGATTGGGGGGGGCTCGACTGAAATGGCTGGATGAACATCAGTACAATGCGTCGGCATTACTGCTCCGAGGCCTCTTGATCTTCTCGATATTCTTCAGGATCATGTCGTGTAACGTTACCTTAATTAAAAGCAACAAAAAATATACAGTATATTCATGACGGACAAAAACAAAAAAAGTGAAATATTTCAAAAATAATTTCCAGCTATATGCTGGTATAAAATAAACTCGAATGGATAAAGATCTGAGGAAAATAGATCGTTACATACGTATTGATTTCTGAGCTCGGAAACGATGATCTTCAGACTGATGTACTCCTTCTCATCGATCTCGGTTACTGTGCGCCGATAGTCCTCCTAAAAACAACAAACAAAAAAACCCCGCAATTGATTCTAGATTAATATTCATGAAATGTCATTACAATACCATTATATGAAGTTAAAATGAATGGGTCCAGCGTGGATGTAGCATTAATATTCAGTAAATTTTTTCCGTTTTGGAAGAGGCATTTATTTGTTATTTTACTTTGGAATATTGCACAATAATATACACGTTTACTGCTGCAAGAGTGTTAAAGATTTATTAAATTACATGTAGGCTTCTGGGACCTTTATCGCAAACATATCAGCCAAGTGTTGTAGAGGCCCTGGTGTTGAAGGGCTGCTGTAACAACTGCAAACCAACAGGTGTCACTGTGCTCACTGAGTTTAAAGCTCTAAAGCTTCATAAGGCATCATCCACCCTCTGCTATTCATTATAAAAACTGAAAAAGCTGTATAGTCACTTTACTGCATTTTGGGTTTTTATCTATTTATTTATTTATTTATTTTTTAAACACAATATTCACTTACCACATGTGGATATTTTGCTATTTTAGAAACCAGCTTTGCCCTTGTGATGTAGTATCTAGAAGACAACAGAGAAAACCACTCAGACAAGTAAACAAACACAACAAACTGTAGCTACTGAGGGACTTTATTTAGCACCGGTTTCATGCTTCAGAATGCATAATGTTGAATATAATAACAATTTATACAAACCTTGATATCTGGTCGAGGTAGGACGCCGCCTCCCCTTCAACAGTTCTGAGTTCGGCTACCGTCTCCTCCTGGATTGACACCCCGAAGTTGTTGCCATCCTCTATCCTGGGGATGAGCAGCTGAACCCACATTTTGACCTGCGGATGAAACAAGGAACCGCTGAGAAAACAGAGGATGCAACATCTGGAATGCGATCATTCACATCAGAATGTACAGTTATCGTCTGGGAAGTGGTTTCTCAGCAAACCAGGTGACAACAGGTAAGAACGTCTCTCATTTATGGTTAAATTCCCTGCGATCATTCTTGATGGGTAAGACAAACTCTGGAAAGAAATCAGGATTGTCCTCGTCTTAAACCTGTTTCTCGTTTCCCTGTTTCATCAAGTCTTCCTTAGACATGCACTTTTTTTTTTTTTTTTTATAAACACATTTTCAGCTGTAACACCGGTTTATGAATTACACTCATTCCTGAAAGAAATCAAAACATTACTAGGACAAACTACTTGTTCAAAGACATCACTTACTGTGTTACATTTCTCTATGAGTGTCCTGATCTCTGGCTTGACCTTCTCAATAAGATCGACAAGGTTTGCATTGCTCTTCATCATCCCGCCGGGCATGACGAAGACCTTGGTGCCAGTTACTGGGAGACGGGGGAAGGGGAGAAAGAAGGGTCAAGAGATTACATTATAGACATGGTTATTATATGTAGAGGCAATGAATCTTCCCTTAAATGTAAAAAAGGCTCTTTTAAATTTTCTTTTTTTTTAATATTTTTGATGCTGGAATTTTATTTAAAATTCTGTCTATCAAGAAAAAAATGTCTAGTAACTAGATTCTATGGCTTTAAATCTATTTTACCTACTTAACAGTCTTGGACTCACCCATGTCCTCCCCGCCTCCATCCTCCAGCTTCCTCTTTTTGGCATTTTGCTGTAAAACATATTTAAAAAAAAAAAAAAAAAAAAAACATGATCAGGCACCATTTTCTCACCTCCGCTCTACATGCAGCAGTTACTTGGAGGACCGAGGATTTAATTAAACTCTGAAATAGAGCCTCACCGCTTCTAGTCCGTCATGCAGGTTTGAGAGCAGGATGGGGTCCGGAACCGTCAGGTTTATCTCCGAGTGTATCTCCTTCAGTTCAGTGATGTTTATGATTGGATCCTGAGTGTTAACAAGGATACTTGCTGTAATATTTTTTTTCTCTGCAACTTGTGCTTTGTGGCGTGACAGGTTTGGGTTGGGTGATATGATGAAATTTACCATTAGACTATACAAATAGAAATTGTCCAAACTATTATTCAATTATATAGATAGTTGCAGATCAGTTTTCTGTTAATTGCAGCTCTATATATTTTATCCATTAACAGTAACGAGTTTTTGATACTATCTCAGGATCTTCCTCAGCAGACCCGTGATCATGAAAGTGTAGATATACTGAACGCTAATTGAATTAACTTTCATCATCAACCATGAGCTAACAGTCTCTCAGTTCATTTGCCACAAGGTTTCTGTTGTATAAAACTATGTATAACATTAAAGAGAACTGAATCCATATCAGCCACTGCTAACCAATGTGTACACAAATCTAAGACAACACAATGTTAGTTTAGCTGACACTGACCTTAAGGAAGTGATCAAGTTCCAGTAACTTCTTTGGGAAAAAATTCGCAACTAGATCCTCTGCCTGAAAGAGATGCAAACCTTTATTTGACTGCTGCTTGATGAGTGTATGTAGCAGGACTCACTTTTTTTTTTTTTTTTTTTTTAAAACAAGTTAACCGATACTTACTTCTGCAGTGATACGTTCCCTGAATGCATCAACCTGCAAACACATGAAACAAGAGTCCAAATGTTAGACCGGCTGAAACCATGGTCAGATTAACCTATTAAGGGACCACTGTGGCTCCCAGATAAAAAGCTCATAAAGCAGGATCCATGTAGTTGATATTGTACCTTAGTGATGCTGATAAGTTAATATATGTGTAACGAATGAAATTGGTTAAAGCAGTGGAGAAAGGTGAAACTGGCCCCATTAGGCAGTTGCCCAATCTGCCCATTGGTAATCAGGCCTTGGTTGAAACAGACCATATGCAAAGACAGACCTCGATCAACGCATTTACATTCTTTCCAAGTTTCATTAGACCTGCACTGGGTTTATCGTGGCCTAGGTTTATTTCCATGGGCTCTATAAATGTGGCTGGTGTGTCAGTGCTAGAATTATCTCTGTGGTGACTCCTATCTGTGACAAATGTCTGTGGCAAATGCAGACCTGCCCCTGCCTCACTTCTTCACAGGCTCCCGCCATATGAAGGCCCTTCCCCAGCTGTATTATTTTGTTTTTAAGTCTTCCAAACCTCTAAAATCTTACAATCGGAGCCAAACCACCAACACTGAGCCAAATCCTCAGACTTCTGTATTTGCACCCCCCCCAAGAAATGACCAAAACCGAACAAAGTATGAACCTCCCTGCCATTCCCCTTTACAATAATAAAAAAAAAACAATAACATCAATAATAATATATTAAAATCAATTGTAAAACTCACATGTGAACTAGGATATCATGTTTTAATCTATAAAAACTGTGTTATTCTGCACAAAAGTCAGTGAATACGTTTTATGAAGTACAGGGCCCTTTTCTATCCTTGTTGCAGAAGAGTAACTGCTCTATTATAATTGTATTAGTTATTACTGCTTTATTTTTAGTTGTTTCAGTTTATGTTGTCATCTATTATTTATTTGTTTATTCCTAGTAATTAGTCTATAATTTTCATATATCTGTTTTCTATTTTTTGATAATTTTGGTCCTTTTAATTTGTAGCTTAATTTACGTTTGTGTGTGCAGGGTTAAGTTGTTTGTTTGTGAGTATTATATGTTATCAGCTAAAATGTAACTTCTCCTAGAACTGTATCTGTATAATTGGTCAATAATAATAATAATAATAATAAGAAGAAAAACAAGGCAGAGGCTTTAAAATGAGGCGAATTGACGCCGGTAGAGTTGGCTAACTAGAGTAGGTAAGGCCTTCTATTGTGCATGTGGTCAACCAAAGGCAGTTGTTATTTATACACACAGCGCCGTAACATTTAACTTGTAAGTCCTCGACCCTCATCGGGCTTAACGTCGCCGCGGCACAGCACCTGTCGGAAGGTTTGACAGGTGTATCGTTACCGGCGGGAAACCGGCCCGTTAGCCGCCGCTAGCCGCCGCGTTAGCCTCTCACATCATGCTACAAAATGTGGCTAGCGTGCTAGCGAACGAATGGAAAACAACAACAACGCGCCGCGCCAAGCTTCACCGAGGTTCCCGGCAGTCGAGGCTTACCTTGGTTTTAATTTCATTGTCCACCTTGAGGAGCGAAGACATCTTATGTGATCAGATATGGCGAAGAGCGATTGTCCCGACAGCATTAAACTCACCTGTAAACGTGTGGCTTGTTGCTTGTCAGCCACACTTGTGTGAGCTTAAAGATGACGGCATCGAGACGCGACGTGACGCGCCGTTGACAACGCGCCTGCGCAGAGAACTGAAACTAAACGGCGGAGGTCGCGGGGCGTCGGGTCACGTGGAAATCGCTCTTTTCTGCGTGTTTATTAAAAAAATGCACAAATTAGAAACTACGTCTTAAACAGTTTATAGTTTTTCAGGGTTAATCTAGTCCAGATTTGACGAGTCTAGCTACGGAGAGGTGTTTTGATGCACACCTGGTCTAGATGGAAGAAAAAGATGCGAAATTGCCTTTTGAAAATTTGTTTCCACAAATGAATTTAAGGGGTAATCGAGTCTAAGATTGCGTTTTCAACACGTAGTCTACTTTTTAATCAATTCCGGGTTTGATAAGTGGTTTATTGTTGACTTTTTTTTCAGTTTCGTGAATCATAAATGTGAACGTACGGTGTCATAGCTTGAAATAAAATGTGTAACAGCGTTTCACAACAATCAGCGATAAACAACAACAAGAAAACACAGAAATACAGATAAAACACAGAAAAAAAACTCGACTTTCTTTTAATCTTCCCTGCACCTGCCGGCTCGGACGCTAGGTGGCGGTAGCGCGCCTCCGACCCGGTTCTCCGACCGCCAACCAAACGGGGCGCGAAGAAGGAGGGAGGACCGACGTCACCGTATTTTTCTAGACGCAACTGACGATGTAAACAAGAGAAGACGGTGGAGGGCGACGGGCACCGAGCAGCGAGCAGGCAGCAGGCCGGCGACACCCGCGGACGATCGCCTCCGCCCGCTCCAGGACGGCCGACATGGGGCCTCCCGTCACCATCAGAGTCAACTTCAGGGGCAACGTGAAGAGATTCCTGGCTCAGGATCTGGACAAACTGGAGTGGGAATCGGTCGAAGCCTGGGTAAGGAGCTAGCCGAGCTGCGTCGGGCTGAAAAACGCTGGCGCAGTTTGGCGAGCGCAAAAAAAAAAAAAAAAAAGAAAAAGTAAAGGCCCCAGACATCAGACATGGCCTAGACCCGACCGGGACAGAGCCCACGAAGGGCGGGGACAGGGCCACGGCCTGTGGACACGGCTGTTCGGTTTTAATCCGGGAAAAGCAGAGGGGCAGAGGGGAACCTGCTCGGTTGGCTTCCCCGCTTTTGTTCCTCCAGGTGTAGTAAAGTAGCTGTGGAGGCATTTCCCCCCCCCACCTCCTCTACCTCAACGTGCCACTGTTGGTGTTTCCATAATATGCTCCTGTTTTATAAACCTGCCTTTCTTCATAACATGATGTGTTTCAGATCAAAGCCTCTTTCGGGATCAACCACTTCCAAGTGAAATACTTCGACGAGGATAACGAGGAGGTAACAGACTATATGCATCCGTGCGCTGGTGTTGTGTTTGTATATTTGTTGCAGAATTGTGGTGATGTTTTTCTCCTGGTGTAAGTTCATGGACTCATTCTGATCTCATTCCTTATTTCAGATTTGTATAAACAGTCAAGGTGAGATTGCTTTTCTGTCTTTTATCAAAAATCTTCTGCCTGTAAAAGTAAACAGAAGTTATTAAAACACTAAACTAGACATTTATGTGGAGGAATATATTAAATTTGAGTTGCAACAACAGGGCGATCACAGGAAAATTCATCAGCAACAGTTTTTTTTAAATAATTAATTAATTTTTTCAGTCATTTTTTTAAGTAAAAAGACAAACATTTGACTTATATGACATGTAACTGAATATCTTTGGGTTTTGAAGAGATGATTGCTCAAAACTGAAATTTTGAAGATGTCACTTTCATGTATGGGAAACTTTGAGAGTTGTTTTTTTTTTTCTTTAAATCCCATTATTGTTTAGACTAAACAATTAATCATTTAATCCTCATATTAATCAATAGCAAGCTATAGCCCTAATTTTGATTTCGAGTAATTTTTTTTTCAAGCAAAACTGTCAAATGTGACCTCGTTCCAGCTAATTATTTTTGAAGGTTTTCTTCTTTTCTATGTTTAAATCAATTTATGTAAAATATCTTTGAGTTTTGCTCCATTACTTTGGCAGACAAGACCTTTTTTCAAATGTCACCTTGAATTTGTGGCATTTTTCACCAATTTAGAGAGATTTTATAGAGCAAATGGTTAAGTAATTGAGAAAATAATTGTCAGAGTAATTGATAATGAAAAAATAATCAATACTTGCAGCCCTAATTTTGTTTTTGTCTGGGAATATGATCTAAGTCATAAACACAAATATTTGAGATAAAACATTTAATATATAACTATAACTGTAAATAAATAGTATAAAAATGTTAATTTTTTTGCCAGTAGTTTGACCAAGTGACTCACTTTTGTTTTGTTTTATTTCAGATGAATATGAAGAAGCCATCAAGGTAAACGCAGCAGAACTGGATTTACTGTAGAATAGGACTGAAGTTAACAGCAGATAACACAAGTTTTGGTTGTTAGCAGAGGAATAAGAGCAGAGTACCTGGAAAATATACAGAGAATTTTTATTAGAAGCTGTAGCAGTGCTCAAAGTCAGTCAACCCTCCATGGGGAACTGAAGATTGAAAAGAAAATACCTCTCATTACAATGACTGTTCCTCTCTATGTACAGAACAAACCTCATCCATCATCAGCTCGAGTGTGGGAGCATTCACATAGATAAAGTTGTACATAACACACCCAGGAAGACAAATAGCAAAGATATATAAATGACAAAAGTGGTAAACACAGCCAGATGGTGTTGATCCCTTGAAACCTAAACAGCTTATTTGTTCTAAAATCCCGTGATAGAAATATAAAGCATTCCCATTTATGTTGGCCGTGTTATTTGCATGCTGCATATTTTCGTGTCAGCCTCCTCTGGATTGTGTTTTCACCCAGAGCGCTGAGAAGCAGGGAAACCAGTTGCACATGAACGTGTACAAGATGAAAGGGCAGGCCTGTGGAGGCCCGCTGAAGACGGAGGTGAAGGAGCTGAAGGGAGACCTCCGGCCCGCTCCTCCTTACCCCTCCAGGGTCAAGACCGTGGACAAGGGCACGCAGGTCACCCCGGAGCGAGACGCCGTAAGGATGCCGACACACTCCCTTCTCCTTGTATTTTCTCAGTGTTTTTCAGCCTTAAAAGCTTCAGTAAATTTATGTTCTGGAGCCACATCTAAAACATATTTCCAGAATCAGTTTGAATAACATTTTATTAGCTTTTCTGTATAGTTTCTGAAATAATTTCAATGTAATTGTGTCCTCATTTCAGCTTATTTTGAAAGAAAAACAACACTTCTTTTATTGCCTATTCATTTAACAGTGCTGGAGCCACTACTGCTGAGTACATGTTGGGAAAATTGATTTAAATGAATTAATTGTATTTTACATAATCAAACTTAACCAATGAAAGTCTCCTGTTTTTTTGATCTAGGTCACAGTAAAGGACAACAAGGGGACCAAATCAGAAGATGAGCCTCCTCCCATGTGGTTCAGATCATACATGGAGAAGGTAAAGATTTATTGAACTTTTTTTTTTTTTGATGTAAAATAATAATATTACCTTTAACATTGAATCTCTTTTTTTCCATAGTTCAAGGACGAGGTGGTGAAAGAGGTCGTCGAAAGGATGTGCAGTGACTTCTCCGGACAGTGCTGTACCCACAAGTCCTCCGATGGGCCCCACGAGGCCACTGGGGCCAGCGGCGGACCCGCAGGCCCCAGGCCGGGCCCCTCCACCTCGAACGGGTCCCTCGGCTACACGCCAAACTGCAGCAGCTGCAACAAACCCACTGCTGAGGGGGCCTACAAGTGCAGGTGGGTGTGGAAGGTCTTCAAGTAGGATATGAAGTGTTTTTAAAGGAAAATGGGAAAACTAAACTATGACGCAGTCACATTTCAAAGTACAGAATTTGGTTAAGCCTGGGACACATTTCCCAAACTTTCACTATTTACTTTTATTGATCCTTTAGAACCTTTGCACCTTTTCTGAGTTTGTTCTGCGTCTATGCCATGCTTTTTTTTTTTTTTTTGCCCACTAAGCATGATCCATGTTCTTTAAACATCTTTATCAGAAGCCACACTGATGTTTTTGCCGGTTCTTTCCCTCGCCAGCGTGTGTCCGTCCTGCATCCTGTGTGAGATGTGCAGACACAGCCACGACCCCAGCCACAACCTCGTGAGAACTAAGACCCCTCTCTCCATCCCTGAGCATGGAATGTCGGGAGAGTTAAGGTAACCCCCCCCACCCACCCGAGACTGAGGATGAATCCCGCCAACTTCCTTAAACAGTTAGGAATTTCCTACAACAGTGCCAGTGCCTCCTTCTGCATTAACTGAGGAAAACAATAAATAGAATTAGATGCAAGGAAGGGATTACAAAATGTTTTATCAGATAGATTAGCGACATTCTTGAATTATGAGTGTGAATACGTTTTTGCTCTTGGAAAATAAACATTCGATAGTCAACAAATAGGTGTTCCTGATGACATTTCAAACCAGGTTCCCAAGGCGAGGAGACAGGACAGTGCGCAAGGCCGAGCGGCAGCGGCTCAAAGCAGAAAGGAGGCAGCTAAGAGCCGAAGTAAAGGAAATCAAGAAGAAACTGAGACTGGAGAAGAGGGGGCTGCAGTGGAGCGGGCCCTCTACCTCAGGCAGAGCCAACTTGACAAACACGGTCTCCGCGTCCACCCAGGTCCCTGCCCTGCCCCCCCCCGCCGCCTCAGAAACAGCCTCAGGTCCAGCCCCAGCCCAAGGTCCCATCCCTGCCCCGGCCCCTGATCCCCAGGCCTCCAGTCCAGAGTAAGCGCCACCCCGGAACGGGCGTCCGACAGTGCCGGGTACATCGAAACCCAGCATGGATGCAAAAAAAAAAAAAAAGTCTTTTTTTTTCCAAGAAAAAAGAAATCAAAATATGCCATCTTTGTAATCTAGTCTGTATAAGTGTATCGCTGGCTGCTCTGGGGTGGTGGAAAATGTTGGAACTACCTCAATGTGAAAACTGCTGCTGCTGCTTCATAGATTTTCTAAGAAAAAAAATGCTTTTGAGCTGCACAAAAAAAATAAACAATCTGGGGGTCCTGCTTTTTTGATTCGTAGAGAACAAAAGAGATGGGTATTATAAGAAACCAGGGCCGTTTTCAACAATGCTCTGTACACTTGAAACCAGGGGTCCCGGGGTCTCGCACACGTCCTTGGTGCCCACTATGGCTGCCTTGTTTCTGGATGAAAATCTGCCTGACGGCACCCGTCTGGAGCCTGGCACCAAGTTCATCAAATACTGGAAGATGAGGAACTCGGGCACTATCAGCTGGACCTCAGAGACTAAGGTACCCCCTCCCACCCACCGAGAGGACAGGCTCCACTCTCTCTTTGCCCCCCACCCCCCACCCTCTGCTTCACTTCCACTTCGAGCCCCCATTCAGCTCATTGCTCCTTCTTATCCTCTAACACCAGCTAAGATTTCTTACCAGGCCCAAAGCAACTAATACTCGTTTTGTCTGAGATGTTTATTATTTGAATTGAGTTGAATCTGTGTGGTTTAAGTTTTTTAAGTCTTTGTTATCGTTTGAATATGTGTGTGTGTGTGTGTGTGTGTTTGTGTCTGTCTGTCTGTCTGTCTGTATGTATGTATGTGTTCCTCGGTTGTGTGTTGGCATTTTTTTTTTCTGTTGTGTAACTTCGGTTGCATGCTCTCGTCTTCGTGCCTTTTTCGCATGTGTATTTCTATTTTTTGTTTTGTTTTTGTTTGTTTTTTTGCGTATGTGTGTGCGTGCACCCAGCTAGTGTTCATGTGGGGAAACCTCAGCCTGGCGTCGGAGAGGAAGCGGGAGGTGCCGGTCCCTCTGCTGCTGCCGGGGCAGGTGGGGGTGGTCAGCGTGGCCTTCGCCGCCCCCGTGATGGAGGGGACGTACACCTCCCACTGGCGGCTGGCGCACTGCGGCTGCCAGTTCGGGCCGCGTGTGTGGTGCAGCATCGTGGTCGACCCCAGCGATGGCCGCGGTGCCCTCGGACAACAGAGCAAGATACTGGCAAGTCTGCAAACTGATGACACCACGCACAGAAACAGCTGTTTACATGCACAGCTGGATTATGTTACTGTGTGAGATACTTAAGGTCCAGTTGGTTGGCATCTAAATTTGTGATTGGTGGATTAACCGAAAACTAATTATTGACAGTTTTGTATATAATGAATCAACATCAACTGTCTCCTGTTCTCACAATGTGAAGATTTTCTGTTTCTCCACATTTTATGTTACTTCAGCTCGAACACATTACTTGGAGATGTCAACCTCAGGAAACTGTGATGGACATTTCTTTGCTGCTCTCCCATTGTTTTATGGAGTAAAAATGATTAGAGAAAACACTTAAATATCAATCAGTATAAATTAATCTCAGATGAGTATGTAGCTCGAGAGTCTTTGGATGATACAGATTTTTGAACACCGATGATGATAATCTATAGCGGGAAAAGCCATTATCATAGTAAAAATGGCGGTCATTGAAGGAACACTGAAGTGATGTCAACAATAATAATGAATAATAATAATCTTGTTTGTGCTTCAGAAGGAGGAGGCGAGGCCAGCGGAGAGGGAGAAGGCGATGAGGTCCATGGACCTCGGCTGTGAAGACTGCTACTTCCCCTCCGTCAACCTGCTGACCGCACAGGTGCACACACGCTCAAAGCTTCCGTCATTCACCAACTGGGGGGGGGGGTTTAAAGCAGTTTCAGTCAACGCTCCCTCTTAGCTGCATGATGCATGTAGGTGACACAATCAAACTGGGGCCAGACTCCTACTAGAAAACGGGCTGAAACACCATCTTCTTGATTCTTGCAGCATCTGCTCTTTTTTTCCCCCCCAGGATCTGCTGTCATTTGAGTTGCTGGATATAAATATAGTGCAAGAGCTGGAGAAGGTCCCCAATAACACTCCCGTTGGTAAGAGATACGCGATGCTTTAAACACTTTTTTTTTAACAAGAGCTGTGAGGAAATTCTACTGTTTTCTGCGCAACTTAGAAGTATTTAAACTGCGATGCGTTCGCTCTGCCCGGTTTTGCAGACTTGACGCCCTGCATATCCCCCCTGCCCCACGATGCCCCGGTGTTGGAGAAGGCCGTGATGTCACACATAAAAGAAGACACAGAGGTCACAGGGGTCAGGAAACTCTTTGGTGAGACCAGTTGAGTGACAGAAAACCTCCAGAGGTGTGTGTGTGTGTGTGTGTGTGTATTTAATAATGCAGATGATGAAGGGTTGGTTGTGTGTCGACCAGGAGTGAAGCTGGGGCAGCAGAGGGAGCTCTTAGAGCCCATGGCCCAGGAGGAGGAGAGGGAGGAGGAGATCAGTGGGGCCCAGTTCCTCTGTGAAACGGTCATCCGCTCCCTCACCTTGGAGGAGGCCCCCGACCACAGACCTCCGCGCAGGGTCCACCATGGCAGCCACAAGCTGCAGGGTGAGGGGCTTGATCCACGTCGTCTTATTCTGTGCCGAGATCGTCTGGTGTATTTGTTTTGTTTTTTTCAAAGGTTTCCGCGTAATGAGGCACTCAGCCCTGGGTTTTTGTTTTTTTCCACTATTTCAGTTGTTTCCCGGGGTACAAGCTTTTGCCCCGAGAGACCGGCGGGGCCCGAGAGGACGGAGCGGGTGCGAGACGGACACGGGGAGATCTGCGCCGTCAGGCTCGAGAGTTCAGCTCCGCCTCCCAGCGCAGGTCTTAACCAGATCGTCATGGAAGAGGAGACGACCCCAGGTCAGACGAACGTCCTCTGGGATTCTGTTTATTTCTGTTTACTTCAAAAAGAGCTTTTGATTTTTCTAACTTTTCTCTTTTTTTTCTAATTAATTGATAATTTCCAAAATCTTCTTTGCAATAAATGATCTTAAAACATCGGTGATGGCCGTTCCATATCACATCCTCTGCATTAATTAATCAATTGACCCTCATCTGCAGTATTTTGATGCTCATTTTGGTGTTTGTGTGTTTTTCTTTCCTTCTTGTTGTTTGTTTGGTTTTTTAAAATTTCTAAGGTCTCCCCCCCGAACCGGTGGGTGACAACCCGCACGTCGGCTCACATCCGCATCAGGAGGATGAGGACGAGGACGCGGATGTGGTGGTTCTGGATGACGTGCAGCGCATGGAAGACACTCGAGAGGAGAAAGAGGAGGAAGGAACCAGAGGAGAAGACTGGGACGAGGTGAGGATTAATAAACTCTTTTTATACTGACACTTGTGTTATGTTATGATGGAAAAAATACTGATATTCTTAAGCTTTCAAGAAGCTTTTAATGTATCGGTAGCATGTCCTGTGAAAACCCTGTGCCCCTTTTTTTTTTTTTTCTTTTTAAAAACAGCCCTTTTCTAAGCTTTGCGACACTGCGTTTTTCCAGATGACAGATGTGTTTTTAAATTGTCTGTTTTAGAAAGAAATGTTGGGAAAATCACCATATAAAAGCCGGTCTTCAAATATTAATGATAATCACCATAAAATAATGGAAGGCTGAATTTTAAGGTGGAATTAAGGTGGAAGTGTTGAGCTTCATCTGTGGTAGCGCCGCGTCGTTCCGTGGGAGAAAAAGCAAAATGGAACGCCTGGTATGACTCTCTGTCTGCTGATGGAATAATAATAAAGATGCATTATACTGCATTTATTAAGACAAAGGTTAGGAGATTGGAGTTTTCCTTAAATGGGGAACAGAGGGCGTCATAAATTAAGGGCTGTCTCTAATATAAGCATGTCTGAAATAAAGGTTTCTCTATTTGAGAATTAATGGTAGAATTTTCTCAACCCATAATAAAAAAACATTGAAAAACACATTTTAAGATTTGTCAGTATTGTCGTTCTCATGTAATTCAGTCCATAAAAGGCGCCATCTTCTCCTCCTGCATCTCAGGTCAGCAGCCAGATGTCCTCGGTCTCCTCCTGCGACGACTACATCATCGTCCTCCCAGACTGCTTTGACACCAGCCGTCCCCTGGGGGAGTCCATGTACAGCTCCGCTGTGTCTCAGCCTGACGCTGCTGCCAGCGCCAGCGCCACTGCCACTGCTAAGCCCTCAGCCCATCCGGACACAGCAGACCAGGAGACAGAGGACGACCCCAGCCCTGAGCTGGGCGGGGCGCTGCCGCCGAGCGGGGGGCAGGAGAGGACAGAGGCCTCGGGCGCTGCCGGGGATCCATCGGCAAACACCTGGCCTCCACCCGAGCCCCCCATCCACAGCAGCGTGAACCAGATGCTCTGTGCCTCCCAGACTCTGGACGCCGTGACGCTCACGCCCGAAGTGGTGCCGCCGCCAATTCTGCCCGACTTCCTCTTGTCCCCACCGGCCCTCTACTCACCCAGGTAAGATTGGGGGGCTCAGTCAGATGTTAACATGAATAAAACAAACGTTTCCAAAGTTTTGAACAGGGATATTATGCATATGAGAGTGATTAGAATTTTCCATGGGTTTTATTTCATTTTCACCACAAAAATACTATGAGATTATGGAAGACAAACAGCAATTTAAACTGAATTCCTGCCAGATTTCATGTTGTCATGCTGAAAAACCGTCTTCCGTTTTCTGCTAAAATAGTCAGGTACCAATACACAATACAGTGAAATGTGCCAGAAGTCGGATGAGCACCTGTGTGGAAACCGAGTTTAAATGTTAATTGATGTTTAGCAATAAACTGAGGTCAGATCAGGGTCCAAATTGCAAGGAAAAAAAAAACATTAGGAATATGATTCGGGGAACAGAAGGAAAATTGAGGGAAAAATTCTTCAAACCTTCAGTTTAAGCTTGAAACAACGGAATTTGTGCCTTGATCAACCAATTTTCAACCATTTTTTTCACATCTTTTTGATCTTTTAAATGGGTGGATATTAATTTTTTTTAGGTTTCAGATTAAAATTGCCAAAGTGAGCTCTTGTTTGTTTGTTTTAACGTAACTGCAGGTGGTTTGCTGTATGTTCCAGGTCCGAGGCACTGTACCTGGCCGAGGACCCCAGTCCTCCAGCCTGCGAACCGTACGAGCCACGCCAGCCAAGGGTCCACATACACGGTGGGTTTTACTGCCGCAGCCACCTGGTACCAGCACATCCCTGTGTCAAAGTGCATCCACATGAAGCCAAAACATCAGTTTGACATTTTACCAGTGGGGTTTATTTCTTTCTTTCTTTAGTTTTAGGTTTTACCCAGTGCCACTATATTTCAAAACATAAATATCGTCCCTAGATTTAAAATTTTATAGTCTGACTACAGTGTCGCCCCACACCCAACTGCTAGACTCACTTTGTTGACCTGAAATAGCAGTTTTGTCATTTGGTGAGTTCTTTGCTCCGTTGAGGCGAGAAAGGAAACACATTTTGTCCTTTGGTTTTTTGGGTTTTGTTTCTTTTTTTGTTTTTCTTTAAAGACAGGAAGTGAGACAGGGCCACAGGCTCTCAGGATTTGTTGCTTCAGCAGAAGCCTCTAATATGATGATGTGTGTGTGTGTGTGTGTGTGTGTGTGTGCGCGCTTGTGTGCGTGTGCGTGTGCGCGCTGTTTTTTCCTTATCTGTTCCTGCAGCGTCATCTGGCCTGTCCAGATCCGCGGGCTCAGCATCCAGTGCCTTCGAGACGTACAACCCCAGACCCAGCGACGCGCTACAGCCAAGGTGCAATAAAACAAAGAGTAAAAGCTTGACAGTGCTCAGCTCTATAGTTTAGTTTCAACATCTTTTTTTTTTTTTTTTTAATAAATACTTGATCTAAAATATTTAAAAAGAATCGGTCTGTAGAGTCAATGACAGTGTCTCAAATGATGCTAGATACCCTTCTTTTTAAAAATTTTTTGCTTTGTCTACTGTTTGTACCTTTTTCGTGACAATGGAGCAAACGGGAACATGCAGTTCCCTGTACAGTGGTTATGTTACATAACCCAGCGCTTCCGCATCTCTTGTCTCCGCACCAGGGGCCAGGGAGGCATCACGGAGGGCCTCGTCAAGGGGGCACTCTCCGTGGCGGCGTCGGCATACAAGGCTCTCTTCACTGGACCGAACTGTTCCGCACAGGTACGTGGCACGGGTCGTCTAAGCACACAACCATCGGGCCCACACCGGCACCAGAGCAGGCGGTGGGGTTTGCGTGTCGGTGCTTCGTTGCACAGCAGCCCAAGTGGGCTGGAAATCGACCGTCCCTCCGAAGAAGAGCTGGTGTGGGAGGTGTCACGTCTCTGGTCTCTCATGACCTCATGGCGGTTGTTTGTGTTATAACTTAACTGATTTTTCATTATTTTAATATGCTACGATTTCGCGACCATTGTGTGACAACATGTGACAACATGTGATGCACATTTATAACATTTAAAGTAGCTAGAATTGAGATTTTTAAATGAACAATGTATCAGAAATTTTTTTCTGGGTACTCTCCCCCTTCGGCTCTGTGGAGCGTTTTGGCGTCTTTCGGCTCATTGTTTTAGTTTTTCAGCCAAGCTCCATTGCCCCAGTGGTTCGTTTTGAATAGATTATTAGAAATGGGTAGAAAAGCTCGAAGAGAAGCTTGGTTAGAGACTTATAGCCTTTGGTTGCGTGGTGCCTGACAAGGCAAGTTCTGGGGCAACAAAGTCTAAAAGTCTCTGCTTTAGTTAGGAGTTTTGTTTCTGAAGTTTTAGGCTTAAATTTAGTTTGTTTGTGGCTTATAAAAGTGGCTGTAAGCTGGATTATGTTTATGTAAAAATGTGTGATGATTATTAAATATTTAAGCATTTTTTCCTGTTTTTACTGTTGGGTTTTTTTGGGGGGGGGGCACATTTTGGAGCAGCAGGATTGAATTTCAATTAACTCTCGTTCAGTGTCAGGTTTAGACACTTAGAACCTGGTGTGAATATGCATCAAATCATCAGACTGGTTGTAGACCGCCGCCTCCTCCCCATTTTGCCCTCCATTGACCTTCATTCACTCTCTTGCTCTGCCCCCCCCCCCCCAGCGAGGTGTCGACCCAGCCACCAGGCAGGACCCCTCCATGATGGCCATGCTGCTGGAGATGGGCTTCCGGGACCAGCGGCTCAACCAGCGGCTGCTGAGGAAGCACGGCTACAGCCTGCTGCACACCGTCAACGAGCTAGTGCAGATGGCGGAGGACAGCCAGAACGAAGCCGCCGCCGACGAAACAGCTCGGCACTGAGGGGAGGGGGGTGGGGCAGGGAAGCTGTGAGAAAGTGACTGTGGGGCTGTAAAAGAGCCATTGGAGGGAATTTATTTGACTTTTAAACCTAATATACAGAGAATATTTAGATTACCCCCCTGTGTTTGGCTCAACCTTTTCCAGTGTCTGGATTTATTTTGAGTTATTTCAGGAAGAAACTTAAAAAAAAAAAAAAAAAAAAACCTATTTATGATTCATGCAGCTGATTTATTTCTCCAAAGGTGGATAGTTTCGTTTGGACCAAATGGACGACAAAAACGTCAAATGTAGAAAATCTGAAATGAAACAGGAGCATTTATTCGTCGACTTCGGAGCGACACGAGCGTTGGCCATCGGCCTCCTCCTGCCATTTTGCCTTTGATTTAGCTTCGACGTTTTGATGAAATTGACCCTCTATACACTTGCAAGTTGTTATGGATCGTGGTTGACCTTTTGCCATGCCTTGTTTACCCGGGCCCATAGAGCTTGTAGTGCGGTCAGTCGAAAGGAGTAGGCGCCGTAGTCCTGACGAGACTAAAGCGGCGTAACCCAGCTCTTCGTCCTAGTGTTCGTGCGGCCACTGTAGCTGTTTCCCTCCGCGCTGAGTAGTAATTGTCTCAGATTAGGGTTAGGTTCTTCTCACAAGTAGAGCAGTGAAAGCGAATATGTTCCGTAGCCGATGTTCTCGGGGGGGGTTCTAGTTTAAAGACGGCGCCCCAGAAGCCACGTTGATGTTCTGGGCGTTTTGAGGGTCAGCGGCGCAGCGGTAAGAACAACAAACTTATACTTAACGACTTTTTTTCTCTTCTTTCTTTTTTTTCAATCGTAGTGAAATCTGCCTAAACAATGCAATCTCTTTTCTGTATCAGAGTACTGTTATTTTAGACGTCTGACATGTGGAATGTAAACAAAAAAAACAAAAAAAAAACCCCGTCCGGACGGGGACCAGCGTCCGGGCCTCCGATGTTTTTCTACTGCTTTTTAGGGGACACCTGCATGACAGGTAGAGGCTTTAGAGACTAGTCGTTTGTCCTTGTGTCTCAGCACAGTTCGCAACAGAGGGACGTCCTCTTCGCGTCACCATCGCCTGCATTTTCACAAGTCGTCGTCCAGCCACCAGCTGGAGACCTTTCATTTTTAGCCCTAATCCAAGTCTAGATGTCTCTGGCAACACATTCCATAATCTCTTAGTGGAACCAAGTATTATTTTGTTTCATTAAACTCTTTGCCTTTTTGAAAGAGGATTCTTAGTTAACTGAGATACAGGATGATTTGACATCATTTGTAGTGTGTGTGTGTGTAGATTTATGTTAATATATGTTATGTTCTGTGTGTGGTTGAGGATGTTTTCGCCTTATTTTCTCATGTTGGCAATTTCCCTTGATTTAGAGGAATCGTGCTCTAGAGGATAATTCTGAATATATCAACTGTGCTTGTCAAATTATTCTTCTGCCACAGAGTGTACACATCAGATACCCTTCGACTGTCAATCCGCCAATAAACTGTTTGCACATCCCTCTCGTCTCTCCGCCCCTCTGTTAGTGGCGAACGCCTGGGTGTCAGCGGCGCCGACGCCACTCGCACTGTACGCCTCTGCCTATGCTGCGTTCTGCACTGGGGTAAATGACATGGTGCCTCTGAGGTTACAATCTACTCATTGACTGCTTTGAATGCTTCACCAGAAGCCCAGATCCTCACAGGCCCTAAAAGCCCCAGGTCCAGTTTGTCATCTGGTTGTGCATAGTTTTCTTCTCCTTTTCTACTTCTTCTACTTCTTTGAAAATTTTTAAAGAATTTGCAAAGCTAAATTGCACGCGCACACGTCTGTGTGTGTGTGTGCGTGTATGTATGTCTATATATGTGTGTGTGTGTGTGTGTGTGTAGATATATGTATGTATGTGTATATAGGTGTGTGTAACTTCAAACACTTTAAGTGAAATACACCTTTTAATATAATCTGCAGAAAGAACCTGTTGCTTTACAATTAAACCTCCACTGAAAATGCAGAGGTTGCTACATAGACTGTCACTTACCTATCATCAAGACCTATGTCTCATCTTTGCTGGATGAACTTATGTGAATCAGATTCACGATCTGACATCACCTGATCTGATCCGGTTCAAGTTAAGGCACAAAGTTTGGTTTGGGAAAGAATCAGTGTTTCAACTGAAATAACTACTTGGTTAAATGAAGTTATCATTTTTGGGGGAGTTAGAGGAGGAAGCTGTGGGAAGATAAATGACCCAGCTTCTGGCTGTCGCCTTGTATTTAACAGACAGGTATGAGATTGGTAGCAAGTTTCTCACCTGACTCTTCACCAGCAGCAAATTCACATTCCTCAAAATGCTTTTACTTTAAGAACAGGGAACGATTATGGTAAGTTTTAAAGGAATCGTAAAAAAGCGAAACATCTTTCATGTCAAAGTCGTCACTTCACGATATTTTTATCTCCTTTGCTCCAGAGTCCAGGAGTCGTGATCCCTGTGGCCACCAGAGGTCGCCGCCACTCGCATGTGACCGAGCGTCTACACAGGACATTTGCATGGGACAACTGACTGGTTGGTTTCCAGGTGTCTGGGGCAGACAACGCACCTGCATGTGTCATCGGCTGTGTGCAGTGGACTGCATCAAGTTCATTGAACCGGGGGGGGGGGGTTCCGAGGTCAAGGGTCAAAAGGGGCCCGGCAGCAATTTTTTACTTCCGGCGCCTCACAGGAGCTTGGTCCGGCCGTGCTGTGCTTGTAGATGAATAAGACTCCATAAATTATATAGATAGAAAATATATATATATCATATTTCATATATATATATATATATATATATATCATTGTGTATATATATAATATATATATATATATATATATATATATATATATATATATATATATATATATATATATATATATGTGTGTGTGTGTGTCATTGTGTATATATATATATGTGTGTGTGTGTCTGTGTTTGTGTGTGTAAATATATATATTTATACACACACACACACACATATATAATAATTATCTATATATAATATGAAAATAAAAATGAAAGGCTTTACCTTTGTATTTTAACTGGCGAGTTGTGCATGAACGTGTTGAAAGTCAGTAATAACGCGTGATTCGTCGGCAGCGCTTCGGCGGCTCCAGGAGGAGAAGAAGGAGGAAGTGTCCCTCCCACCTGCTTTCGCTTTCGTGGGGGAGCGTCGAGTCGGTGGCCAGCGTCGATGCAGCGACCAGAGGGGAAAAGCCTTTAATTTCTCCTAAAGACCAGCGGGAGTCGGCGTCTCTGCGCGGATCTCCTGGAGGAGAAGGAGGGGTGTATCTGGACCGAGGTGGCCCGAGGTAGGTGCGTCGGGCCGGGAGGCGAAGCCTTCCGCGCTCGACGACTTCTCCTCCACATTTGTTACAAAAGTGCCACAGGGCCATTATTGGTCAGCAGGGTGAGACTGACAGCCAAGGTCCAAAGGTTTCATATCAGATTTTATAGAAAGTGGAACTCTTCTATACACAGTTCAGTAGTTTCATTTGTAGGTCTCATAAAACCATGGTGTAATTTGTATGTAAAAACACAATATCCAGAATAACTAGTGTAAAATAAATGTAATGAGAAAAAAAGGGGGGCTGTTGCAGACCAGAGTCACAAAGTAGCCCCAGAGCAACAGTGGTCGAGTAAAAGTACTCAGTTACTTTCCACCGTCGCAGAGCAGGGATCAGGCCCGTTGACATGTCGAGGGCTTGTTTCGCGTAAACTGTCGACACAGTCCGTTTCCCAACCTTTTTGTTACCCCGTCATGTGGCTGAGCGTGTCTGCAGCCTGCGATCAGGTGCTGATCATAAAGCTTCCAACCAGCTGCTCATCATCCTGACGTCGGAGGAGGTCGACCATACAGCCTGGCAGGTCTTCAGAGCTCTGGGTCATGTTGGAGTGACGTTGAATTGGAGACAAAGAGGATCGAACTCTTCCAGGGAGCAGGCAGCTCCCGGGAGGACGTGCCTGTGTGTGTGTTCGTGAGGCTGCAGTAAAGCCTGACTAAAAAAGAAAAAGGAAAACCGGTCTTAGCTTTCCCATGGGAAAGTTGTCCGGAGTCTGATTCTTCTGTAGGGTGGAAATTTCATAATTGGGCTATTTTTATAATCGCACCTCTTACATGCAACATTAAAAGAATAATAAAGAATGGAAAACACTAATATATTGGGGTTTTTTTGGGCTGTATATAGTCTGCAGTTATAAATGAAGAATAAATAACCTCAGCCTCAGGTGGCATTTTATGAAATTACACAGTAATTTCTAATAATTGCATCATTACAGGGGGAAAAAAGCCTGGTAGAAAAGCCTGAATTTATCTATTTCATAACAGGAAACCAGACAAAATAGGTGAGAGTGAAAAGCTGAGGTTGTGCTTTTTAGTCCTAAAAGCCCCAAAAAAACCCCAAACAAAAAACAGTCACAGTCCTCAGTAACTGTCTATAACATCTGAGCTTCCAGAAGTTTCATTCTAATTTTGCGAAAATCCAACCCAAGCATCCCTTTAACTCCTTTACAATCGGGCCCGATACTGACAGGTGTTGCCATGTTTTACTAAGTGTCAATAGACCTATAAAATAAGGTGTTTTTTTTTTTTTTTTCCTGCCCCTCCCACACCTGCTGACTCCGCTGACAAGAGCAGAGCAGGAAGGAGCTTTTTATTGGTCGCTTTTAAAGGTTTGTGAGAGGGGGCCGGTGTCAAAGGTTCCTCAGGAGGGACGACAAAAAAGGGATTTTAAAGACTCTCGGTGGAACCTGGGGATTAGATGCCGTAAAGCTCGGGGAGTTTCAGGTGTTTTTTGTTTTTTTTTTATTTTCCCTCCCACAGGCCAACGGGGTCTCTTCCCTTTTCTCGCTAAGGCCGGACTTTCTCCTCCCGACCAAGCGCCATGGACACACCGGGGCACTCCGGCAAAATCGTGGAGAGCACCGACGTGAACGAGAATACGAAGACGCTGAGGCATTTCCCTCCGTACGGCTCCATGAACGGAACCTCGACGGGAGACACCTGCCCGACGTGTCGCGGAACTGGGCGGATTCCCAGAGGTCGGGCAGGTGTTTTTGTTTTCGTGTGGAAGGATGCTCCTTCTGTCTTATTGTTATTGTTTTATTTTCATTTGAAGCCCAGCTAGTGGCTGTGATACCGTTGACGTGTGTGAGGCTGAAGCCCAGGTAACGTGGAAAGGTGTTTGTGTTTTTTTTTTTTTTTGTTTTCATTTTTGGCTGACTGCTTCATTTCCCATCGCAGCAATAAGTGGAACCGAGTAAAATGGAAAGACGTGTGTGTGTGTGTGTGTGTGTGTGTGTGTGTGTGTGTGTGTGCTCGTGTGTGCATGCAGTGGTTGGGCAAAAGTACGAACTGGGGGTATTTGTACTTTGCTTGAGTATTTCCATCCTCACTCCGCCGTATACTTATACTCAGATGGAAATATTGCTCTTTTTCTACTCCACTACTTTTATCCGACAGCCTCAGTTCCTAGTCACTTTACAAATTATGACCTGAAAGGTTAAACACACGACATATTGATCAAATATGATACAGAGCCACAGATTAAACTACCAAACTGTATGTGAAATAGATCCAAATTAGCGCCACCTCAACCAACTGCACCAGTAAAAAGCTACTTACACGTTAATGCAATAGTGATAATAATCCATTTATATTGAACATAAGAGTATAACAAGACATAGAGGATTTTTTGTTATAATGGAGTATTTTTTTAATTCCAGTTTTAATACTTTTACCTAAGTAATGAATGTGAACTTTTGCTCAACCGCTGTGTCTGGGCCTTTATAACAACAGCTTTAAATGTAACCGGATATCTCTTCCTCCCCAACGGTCGCCTGAAATATATTTTTTTAAACAGAGTTAGTCACTCATGTGTTAACAACTGTTGTACAATATCTCTCATTTAATCTACACGATTTCGCTCTCGCTCATCAGGAAGATGTATGTGTTCGCCTCCATGGCCCTGTGCCTCTTCCTCTGCTGTCTGATCCTCTTCTTCCTCTTCCCCCGGAGCATCACCCTGACGCCGGTGTCCGTGCTGTCCGTCATGGTCTACTTCACACCGGACATGGTGGAGATGGAGGTCACGGTAGGTGACGGGGAAACCGCGAGAGCGCAGCCGGTTTTGTGTAAAAAAAACAAAAAACAAAAACGAAATAGAAGTTATTAATTAGTGAGCTCTAGAGGTGTTGCCGTGAGCAGAGCCAGGCTAGCTCTTTCCCCCTGCTTCCAGTCTTTATGCTAAGCAACGCTAACTGTCACAGGCTGTAGCTTCATATTCAGCGTGTACACACAAGAGTGGTATTTGTCGTCCCGTCCAACCCTTGGCAGGAAAGCGAAATGAGCATTTTATTTCCCAAAATGTGCATCTGTCCTACAAGGAGAGGAAATATTCAAAGAGAAGAAAAGTATTGATAGAAGAAAGATAGATTTAAAATCTATTTTATAACCAACCCGGTGTAAAGATGTATGTATGTATGTGTACAACACAGGTGCAGTACACACAGTGCGTTATACTATGTTTTCTCCCACTGTACCTGAACTCACTGAGCCGCCATCTTTTTTTTTTTTTAATCATACGTGTCAAGACAGCGTCAAGGAGGAGTTCAGTCGTTCACATGACAGACTGTAGACGGCCGCCGTGGTTATGTGAAGGGCAAAGTTCCCGCTGACTTCTTTTTTTAACGATGTGATGGTGTGTTGATTGTAGCTAAGCTGCATTGTGTGTGTGTGTGTGTGTGTGTGTGTGTGTGTGTGTGTGTGTGTGTGTGTGTGTGTGTGTGTGTGTGTGTGTGTGTGTGTGTGTGTGTGTTTTTTTTTTTTTCCCTACTCCAGAATCTCATCAACATCACCAACGAGAACTTCGTCCCGGTTCAGATCGTGGACTTTAACGTGCAGAGTCTGGTCACCAACATAGTCGTGGGTAAGACCAAGATATCTAACATGACCTCCATCCTGTCCCGGTCACAGCAGTCGGTGAGTTTCCCAAGAGGATTCCCATCAGGATACATAATGTTTACATGTTGTTGTCCAGCAGAAATATTCTTACATCTCTGGCTTTGACTTTTGCAGTACCACATTCAAGTTAACCTGCCTATTAAGGACAAAGGCTTAAAGTAAGTTTGAAATAAACATCAACGTATACAAAATAGTTTCTAATACAAAATTCGATGAGAATCACACAACACTATGTCCTCCATCGTTGCCTACTTGTGCGGGTTCAGAGCACATCCACAAATCAGCCGTTTCATCTCTTTCAGCTCCTACTGCAAGTCGAGCTCCATCAAGATTCACACGTTATTTCTGGAGATGCAGTAAGTCTCTGTCTCAGTCTGAGACTTAGGGGGGAAGAGGATGACTCTTTTTGGCGTATCTCAAAGCCACAGGGTATTAAATGCATCGCTTGGTGTACTGCAGCGTTCGAAACCGCAACCGCAAAAAAGTGGCATCTTGAGAAAGTGGTTCTATCCTGCGAAGTGAAATCTTTAAATCTAAAACGTTCCGATAGCACAGAGGCCACAATAACGCAGACACGAAAGGTTTGCTTTTCGGATTCGGTGGAGAAAAAAAGAAGTGGAACGTCTGTGTTGTTAATGCTAAAAAAACAACAAAATTCTGCATCTCTCCAGTGGCTTTTTAACCGAAATGTGGGCAGTGGTTGTCCTGCAAGAATCTGAATGGGGCCCACTTGAACTCGCGATGCAAGGAAATGCAAATACACGACAGGAGTTTTTTTTTTTTTTGAGGCTGAAAGCCCAGTACAACTACTGAACAGAGTATTTAGATTTATTAATTTGGCTTTGGTGCGAAGCGACTTGCAATGAGTATCAGTGATAGCATCACCTTGTCTAACCAAACAGTGGCCACAACGAAAGTTAAGCCTCATTAAACAGCTTACTAGTCATTTATGAAACATGTGATCCTACATCCTGTAAACCAGCCACAAAGTGACATTTCCTCTTTTTAAGCCTCAAATCTCATAGTTATTTGTCACAGTCTAATTTAGTTATATACTTCGCCACTCGTGGTAACTTTGTATTTCTTGTAATCTGGGATAAAAGAACAGTTGGCTTTTAAAGCTGTATCCATTTCGTGTGGCCACCTGGGGGCAACAGAACAAGCTCCAAACAAAATATTGACATATTATCAATTTACAAAGTTTTTTATGGTGAATATGTTAGAATGTGTTATCAGCACACCACTAGACAAACAAGCCTTCAAGTGCCCCAGATGAATGTAAGTTCAATATTCACTCTCTTTTTAGCTCTGTTTTGGTCTCTACCGACTCCTGAGGGAAAAATCAGGTTCTTTAGCTGTTAAATGCCAATGTTTGGTGCCGGACGGGTAACGAACAGCAGGTTCATCAGAGCTTCTTTCTTTTTCTTTCTTTCTCGTGTAAACAGCTGCTTTTAGTTACTGGAAACTAGTTGAGAATTTGGTCTTTCAGGCCTGAAAAGCGAAACAATGAGCTAAAAGAGGCTAAATTGCTCTTGAGACTTGAGGGGATCTGCAGGGGCGGGTTGGGTTCGTCACAAAGAGTCACACCTTTCACATTTCACACAAAGATTTGAAAGATTGGATTTGTTAATGTAAAAAAATATACATATCGATTAGCGCTGCTTTAAAACTGTATGAAAACATGACAAATCATATACTGGCTCCAACTCCCTCTCATGCTCATTTCATTCTCACCCCCCCAGAATGACAATGAATATTTCCTACCTCTCCCACGTGGAGCAGCTGTCCATGAACAGCTTTGAGTATATTGACTGTGGCACCAATTCAACGATCCCACACCCTGTGAGCGGATGACATCAAGGTGAAAAAAAACCAAACACAAAAAACACCAAAGCGGCGAGTGAAACCACGAAATGTCCCATCGTGCCTTCATCTCCTCCTGTTTGGGAAGTGACGGCAAGAACCAAAACGAAAAAAACCTATCTAATCTTATCCTGTATGTCGTTTTAGCATACTCCAGACTTTAATCAATCACTACAAAGTTTAAATGCTTCTTATATCTCAGCAAGAATTGGGTTTTTGTTGTTGTTGTTGTTATTTTGCTCTTTAAATCAGTGTCATGAAGTTGTGTGAAACAAGCCCAATTCTGAAATGCAAAGTGTTGAAACTGTGTTTTCCTTTTTAAACGCAAAAACTTTTAATTTAATTTCACAGGTTGTTTCTTTTTTGGAAGGAGTTCAGTTTTTGTTTTTTGTTTTTTTGGGCAGGATGCCACACTTTGTGTAAGAAGGATGTTGATCTGATAATCATTTGCACTTTATTAAACTGTGGCATTTAAGGTTCTGTATGTCCGAAATATTTTTTCCGGTTTGTTTGCTGGTGCCTTTTTTCAGACACTACGATAAATCGATCCTAATAGTTTTAGGGTGACACTCAATTAATCCCCATCATGGGAAGAGGAGCCTTTTTCCACCGAATGGAGTCAGTCAAAACAGTGTGTACGCACTAAATACACCTCCCATCATACACCATAATGGACCATAACCTCACGAGATTCACTGCCGTTGTGTATATGTCGCAATTTCTTCACATTTTGTACCTTAAATTCTGCGGATTACATATACAGTAATTGGTAAATTAATTTTGAAAAAATGACTCAAACAGCTCCTCAGCAGCTGAATACCAAGGTATGTGGCAAATATATTGTGTAATAATGGCGAACGAACCCTTTAAATTTCTATTGTGTCTGCACACTTCTACACACAAACATTTAAAGCTAGGGCTATCCTAAATTAAGCAGTGGTGGGAAGGAACTAAGTGCGTTTACTCAAGTGCTGTTCTGCACTATAATTACGAGGTGCTTTTACTTTCCATCTTATGCCACTTTATGCCTCTACTAATATGCCTCCACTTCCAAAGGGGAAATATTGAACTTTTTACTCCGCAACATTTAACCCATGGCTATAGCTTTCTTGCTAATTTGCTACAGACTGAGATTTACATCCAGAATTTGCGATGTTTATTAAGCAGAATTGTTGCAATAAGTTAGTGAGGAGAGATTATAAATAAGCTCCCGTGCAACCAACTACAACATTAAAAATAATCTGTGCACATTCGTGCATCAGTAATAATAATCCACTATCATAGGTAAACCAACAATAATCACTTTTAACGGCAGTGATCCTGCAGAACTTTTACCTTTTTATACTTGCGTGCTAACATAACATTTTTAATGCAGGACTTTTACTTGCACTTTAGTCTTTTTACTTTGTGGTATTTTCCTTTAATAAAGGACAAGAGTACTTCTTTGGCTAAACTGTGCAGAGTCTGGATGTGAGCAGAGAAAAACTAAGTCCCATTCTGACAAATTGTAGATGTCTGGTGTTGCAAACACCCAAAATGACCTTATGATTATTATTTTTATGAGTAGTAGTAATTTCTCAGAGTGAATATGAAGCCAAAGTGTAGGTTAACAAGAAAATGTACCAGCAGTTCTACAAGAAGAACCATGTTTTGCTGCAGTTGTTCCAGTTCCTCAGCGTGGACACAGGGTGGAGCCAGTGCTTTGTTAGACGACAATCAAACCATCTTTCTGCTCCCACGCTCATATCGATCCACCGAGGATCATTTAACATGGACTTTTCAATCCAAACCTCAGGCTCCACAGTGGAACCGACCGGCCTGCGGGCGTCACACCGGCGTCACACCGGGACGCGGGTCCGGACGCGGGTCCGGACGCGCTCGGCTGCGGGCGGCGTGCGCGGTGTGCGCGCCGGCAGGGGGCGCGACGGGGCCGTCCAGGTGTCCGTGACGTCACCCGGGGCTCTAGGTGCCGTGGTGCTCCGAGTCCCCGCCCCCCCCCCCCCATCACACCCCGCTCCAGATCCCTCCTCAGTGCGGCCGGAGCGGACGCGGACGCCGGGACGAACGTCGCCTCTGTCGGCTATGGACGCGCTTATCTGTCGCGGGTGATGCGTTTAGAAGGTAGGAATGATTTTTTAATGGTCGTGCGTGACGACGGTTCCTCCTTTTCAGTGCTCTCATTCTTCTAGGCTCTGTAAACTGCATTTACTATCATGGTATTAGTACCGTTTATTTTTGCCTCTTGTAGTTAATTCCCATTAAAGTTGATCTCACGGGCTCTAGAATTTCTCAAAGTTATTTAATTCACTTGCATATAATTTGCAAATGAAATAGCTTTAAGAAACACACACACACACACACATGCAATTTAAAGTAGATTGGTGGGTTTCGTGCAGGAGAAGGGGAAAACTAATGTGGCTTATTCCCAGTGGAGCAATTTCAAATACAAAGAAGTAATAAAATCAGTTCAGAGGCAAGAAGGCACATTCTGGCCCCTGTAACAAACGATGCTCCTGATAAGATGCGGTTCCGATAAGGCTCAGGGTCATAAGTAAATAACATCCTCCTGTAGACAGGCACTGGCTGCACTCTGTCCAGAGGCAGCTGTTGGATGGGTATCAGGATGTCAACAACAACCGGATTAGTGCCGCAGCAGCAGCAGCGGCGGCAGCAGCAGCAGCAGACCTCGCACACAGTTGGCAGAGCGAACCGGTGGATGCATATCATCCATCCGCTGCATGGAAATCAATCTGCCCCACGCAAGAAAACAGGTTTTAGCAGTCTTAAGAGGATTAGCCCAGGCAAATAAGAGACCAGATAACCTCGGGCATCCAATTAGCTTTTGTTCGGCTCTTTAACATGGCACAAAAAAACAAAAAAAACAAAAAACATTTTATTGTTTTTGTATAACTGAAGGGGAGTTTGAACCGAGTCAGGTTTGGGGCAGTAAAGTGCTGAATCTCATGCTTGAAAGGTGATTCTGTGGATAATCGTCACTATCTATTGCCAGAGTCTCTTCTGTGTGACACCGTGGACCCGCAAACACACATTTCTTAACCCATTGTCTTCTCATTAAACGTTAACTCGCTGTGTGTGTGTGTGTCTGTGTGTGTTTTGATAAGGCCTCCACACCATCTGATCCCATCTGCCTCCGAGGACGGGGGAGGCGAATGCCAGTCTCCTGAAAAAAAGAAAAAGAAAAGAAAAAAGGATTAGACAGGAATCTGTCACCTCACCTCGCTCAAGTAGGTGTGAACTGCCGGCCTGGGATCATGGGGAACCAGCTGACTGATATCGCCCCCAACACGCCGTTCCTGCCAAACTTCCAGTCGCTGCACGTGGTGGTTATCGGCCTCGACTCGGCCGGCAAAACCTCACTGCTGTACAGGCTCAAGCTGAAGGAGTTCGTGAAAACGATCCCCACCAAGGGCTTCAACACGGAGAAGATCAAGGTGGCGGTGGGGGCGTCCCGGGCCATCAACTTCCAGGTGTGGGACGTGGGCGGGCAGGAGAAGCTGCGTCCGCTGTGGAAGTCGTACACCCGGCGCACGGACGGCATGGTGTTCGTGGTGGACTCCACCGAGCTGGAGCGGATGGAGGAGGCCAAGGTGGAGCTCCACAAGATCACCCGCACCTCGGAGAACCAGGGGGTCCCGGTGCTAATCCTGGCCAACAAGCAGGACCTGGACTCGGCCCTGTCCGTCGGCGAGGTGGAGAAGATGCTCTCCGTCCACGAGCTGAGCATGTACACGCTGCATCACGTGCAGAGCTGCAGCGCCGTGAACGGTCAGGGGCTCCAGCCGGGCCTGGAGAAACTGTATGAGATGATCCTGAAGCGGAAGAAGATGGTGAAGCACAACAGGAACAGGAAGAGATGAACGCTCGGCGCACACGGACCGTGGACATTACCTTAAGAGATTTATCCCCTGTTGAGACACTCCCAAGCCTAATGGTCCCGTTTAATGGAAGAGCGATTGGTGCCAACAAAACAGCAATTACACACGGCCTCAGGGTCAGGAGAAAATGGATTTGCTCATAATAACTGAACCGGTATCGACACGTTCTTTGTTCTGCAGCCCCCTTTTGAAAGCTTAGATCCAGATTTAAAGGAACTCCTGGTAGCAGTTAGCCGTCACTAAGTGCTTTTCTACACTGGAGGATTTCTGACGAGACACTGGCCCGTTAAGTGTAGGACTAATATACGGACATGCTGACGTCCATGTGGCAGGTATTAGGTGTAGAAAAATCTTGAATACAACTCAAAATGTCCTTATACTCTCCCACAAGCTTGCACAGATTATACCCCGCTGAACAGCTGTTCCACGATGTATGGATGCTTCCCAGAGTATTTATTCCACCAATTCTATTCTTTTCTTCTTTTCTTTTGTGCTTGTGCTGGACAGCGGGACGTCATTTGTAAATGATGTGAAATGAAACGCAGCGCCAAACGATTATTACATTTCGTTGCCGTGGAGCAGTAATCCTAAGTGCATTCCCTCCACGGCCACAGAGGTTAAGTTTCATTTACTATAACAGTAGTGTTCATACAAATTGTACATTTTTGTAACACTGAAGACTTAATAAATCGAACCACTGTACAGAACATCCATTGTTATCTTCCTATCTTGTAGTTAGTTGAACTAAGTGAATGAACAACCTTATGCCCAAGAAATTGATCAAATATGGTTTTCGACTGAATTATAGGCAGTTTTTAATAGTAAGGTTAAAGCTCCTTAAAGCCGCGATAATCAATATTCTTTTATTAACAAAGCATGATATGACTATGTGAATGTGAAAGGCGTCGCTTGTGTTGACAATCCAACCAAGACTTGTTGCCTGACTCGTCAGTTCTTCAGCTGTATGGAGTTTTTTAACTTTTTCTTTTTTAGCTCCTTGTTTTGGTTTTCTGGCCTCATAACTTTACTGTTTTAGCTCAGTTTCACAGGTCTAGTGTCAATGTTACTCTCTTAACCTCCATTTGTATTCATTTATTTAGTGTTGCATTTATCGGCTAAAGAACCAGAAATTTCCTTCAGGAGGTGGTGGAGACCAAAAATGGAGCTAAAAGAGAGGGACTATTGGACTCGCAGAATGTTAATATTGCTCAATTTCTGTTAGATGTGTAAATCGGCAAATGTTTGCTTATAATTTCACCGATTTTAACAGGTGATAACATGTTGGTGTTGCTTTCCAAACTGGATTCTGGTGCCACTTGAGGGCACCAAGCTACTGTCACTGCAGGTTTCATTATTTGTATGATCTGTAATACACATTTATCTGATTTTAAGATAACCTCCATCCAAATGTTGAAACCCTGAGCTGTGACCCTTCTTCCTATTCATGGTTGAATCAGCAAATGAGGCTGTCAAAGGGGGGTGGGGGGTTTGACAGCTCCTCCCCCTCCCCTCCCCCCACACACTAGCCAAAACAATCCTTTTACTTTGACCCCCCCCCCCAAACTGCCAGCTGACAGTATAATTGCATCAATTAGTGATGAGGTGGTTCAGGGGTTAGGCGGTTAAGTCCTGGTGTGTGTGAACAAGTCGGACTGAATCACCTGAGGCCGACCTCAGCAGATGCTCTGCTTTACTGTACCTCATCAAACACTGTCGCTCCAGGCCCAAAGTAAAGGATGACGTTTAGCTGTTTGTGGCCGAGGAAGTCTTCTTAAGTTGCAGTTCTTCAATGAAATAATTTCACTGTAACTGTATATATATATATATATATATATATATATATATATATATATGCAGGTAGAATAACAGTAAAAGATCCTTGGTGATTTAAATCGTAAGCAAACATTACACAATCCCCAGGTCTCCTGCTGTCTGCAATGCACGATGATAAAATTCATTCTCACACTTTTCAACCAGGAAAAGAGACTATAAAAGAGGACGGACCGTTGTTTTTCTGTAAAATAATTTTCATTTCACCTCTGTGTTTATTGAGAATATTCAATCACAAATAGGAACACAGGCAGCGGCCGTTTGTTTTTGCATTCACATTTTTCTAAAGGTCACCACAACAACGAATTTCCGATTTGTCCCGTTACATTTCGTTAGTATCTCCCAATCATTTCGCGACCAGAAGAAACTGTTAGAGCTATTCATGGCGGATCTCTGTGAGTGATCTCCGTAACGGGATTTTAATCCTCTTGCTTTTCCACAAATCTCATAAATTCCCACTATAAATATGGTATTATGCAACAAACGAAGTTCCATTCTACGGGTCACACATTGTTGACCTGAATACTGTCAGTTCCTGTATGTGTGTGTGTGTGTGTGTGTGTGTGTGTGTGTGTGTGTGTGTGTGTGTGTGTGTGTGTGGTGCGTTTGTGTTTGTGCTCCTGCTCCTGCTGTGTATTTGTCCTGCTCCACATAATGAAATAATGACCTGTTGCCTACTCAGACAGACATTAATACATGCACATTTTATATACCAAGAGACCTGCACGCCCACGTGCCCACCCGGGGGGACGCACCAGCGACGGACGCCTTGACTCGCCCGACCTCTCCGTCCCCATTATTCACAACGGTGAGCTCATTAAAAACTTTCAAAGATGCCTTTTGCAGAATCATCTTGACACAGCAGCTGGTCCCTGAATAAATTAGCATTGCGATGCGATGTTCTCAACAGCTGAGAAGCACCGTGGGCATGTGGGGGCATCAATCAGCCGACCAAAAAAAAAATAACCACCCCAGCATTCTGCGACAGGAGATTCTCTGCCCAGGATAAGAAGGTGTAAAAGACACTGTGTTGCAGCCAAGGGAAGGTGTTGCTTCGCCTACAGTTTGCTGTACACTGGACTGACTTGCTGAAATGGAGCCGCAATCC
Source organism: Istiophorus platypterus (assembly GCA_016859345.1). Taxonomy (NCBI): domain Eukaryota; kingdom Metazoa; phylum Chordata; class Actinopteri; order Istiophoriformes; family Istiophoridae; genus Istiophorus; species Istiophorus platypterus. Next base: position 16,742,328 of record CM029119.1, read on the forward strand.
ATCCAGTTTTGGGAAGAAAACCGGAGAGAGCTGCATCTGCTTCTCTTCTTTTTTTTGACAGGGTTTCTGCACAGACTCCCTGTTATTCTTTCCCTCCCTTGCCTCCTGTTTTCGAGGCTGTAACAGTGGCTGACAAAGGAAGGCACCGGAGAGGGAAGCCGTGGGGATTACATGTCAGGGCTTAGACGGTGCAATCACACGCACGACAGGTGTATCCCTGGAATCGTGTCACCATGAATCAGAGCCAGGCTCACCTCTGGGCTTCAAAGACACTCATTTACATCAGTCAAACAAAGGCCACAAACAAAACCTAATGTCTCCTCCCGTTCTCCCCCAAAAAGATAATTGAGTGACTGCAGCGGAGCACAAATTAAAAAAAAAAAGTTACAAACAAGACTAATTGCCTAAACAACCCCATGACTCTGCATTGTGTTGGATCGTGAACGAACGATGGACTGGAGGCTCGCTTCTATTTCTGTACCGCCCTTTATCGTCTGGATGGGAGAAGAATAAATGTACCAGCCGGTATTAAATGTACTGTACAGTCAAACGCAGCATCCCCACAAAAGAACAAGTTATTTCGGCCCAGTGACTTGATAGCTAGCCGCGTAGCGCGCTACGCTCCCCCAGGGCAGCTTCTCGGTAGCATTTCAAAAGTCACGCTGCACACACATCGATGCAGGGGACATATTGATGTTAAGCCGTCATTCTGTATCCGAGCTAAATTCTAAAATCAACATGCTACCACGCTAATGTTAAGCAGAAAAGGCTTTATGAGAATCCTGCAGTGTTAGATAAGAACCGTACGTAAACCAGGGAATGGAGAATAAGATTTCTGCAGTGATGGAGAATTCATATATCAGCTCATTTTCATCATTATTCAGTGTTATGAAGTTTTTTCTTAGACGTAGATGGAATTGCTAAATATGGATGAAAACCCATTAAATTAAACTATGTTCTCAGCGGCGGTTCTTTGAGTCTGTAGTGTCAGTATTTCCAAGTAAAAGTTAACATTGGGATGCCTATATGCTCACAATGACAATGCTAACAGCACTAAACACAAAGATGGCGTTAGTTTAGGTATAAATCAATGTACTGGACGAGCCTGGCTTGATTATGGCGCTAGAGGACAAGTTCACCGTGAGGGGAACACAAGTGTCTGTAACAAATTTCAACACAAACCATCCAACAGTTGTTAGGACAGATCAATACTAAAAGTATTAACCTTATGGTGGCAATAGATTGATCCTCAGGGGATCATTAATGTTTCTGCAAAATTTTATGCCAATCCATTGAAGAGATGTTGTCATACTTCACTGAAAAGTATTTTTAAAGCATTTTTGCTGATATTTGATAGTTTACATGCAACAAAGGTCCTGGAACAGTAATGAGGACGTTGCGGTTGGATGATGCACATTTTTACTGTTCGGCCACCAAGGCGAAGTTTGTCCCACAGGCGGCACTATAAAAACTCAAGGGGTCGTTCAGGTCAGTAGGGATCATCCTTTGTGGACCACAAATATCTCTGAAAAACTATATGGCGGTCCATTCAATAATGGTCGGGATACTAAGTTCTGGAACAAAGTGGGGGACAGGCTGACGAACCAACCAAGAACGCCATCTATGGAGCCAGGCCCTGCAGGCACAGCCAAAAAACAGGAGGGCAAACGGCTCTAATGTTTCTTCCTCTTCTTCCCAGATCACAATAAACTAACTGCAATGAGGAATCAGCACTAAAAAGTCACAAAAATTCCAAATAAATAACATTAAGTCCAGTACTTTGGTTTCATAGCCCCCTATGATGAAAAGCAACAGGGCGCTGGGCACAGATCCAAGCCTCTTAACCCATCCAACCGGGCCCTAGACATAATTTTCCGTCACCACAGCAACCACGAATTCAGCAGTCACTAAAGGGTGACCTGCGAGGGCAGTGGTGGGGGTCAAATTGCTTTTCGTGGCTGGGTGTCCAATCCAGCTGAGGTTACCAAGGGGGCAGGGAGATTAGAAAAAGACGCTCGGATCAATACTGGAATCCTGAGATCAACCGTCGCGCTCTGTCTGTTTCTGTCTTTTTCCATCTCTTTTTTCCCCTCTCTTTCTTTTCTTTATCTCCTTCCTTCTGTCTGTATTTGATCTTCAGTTTTAAAGTTGTTTACAACCTCTGTTTTCTTTGCTCTTTCACCCTCCTTCACTGTCTCGTGTATGGGAATATCTCAAATTTCACACCACCAGAGCCTTTCTAGGAAATCGACCTTGTTGACATTGCAGTAGATGCAGAGAGGAGGAGGGCGTGTGGGGGGGGGGTGATTTTGCAGAGGAGAGTCGGTTGTTAGCACTAGACACAGTGCAGACTGAAGATCTTTTGTGGGTTCAAAGGGGGCAATGTTTGGTGGGAGGGCCAGATTAGCTGCCGTGGCTTTTATTTCCGAAAAGGTCATAAAGCTGCCACTCGGCGTTCGTCGCCGAGCGGCGGCAGGAACTTCAATGGACAGAGAAGGGATCGCGAGGGAAGCCGAAGCTTGACTTTACCACATAGGGCTGCCTCTCTCCCTCCGGGGGCCACAGGAGAAGAAAGAACAAACACCGGGGCCATATTTCTTAGTCGGGGGGGGGGGGGGGCAATGTCAATGTGGGTGGTGGGTGGGGCTCCCGTGTTTGTATCATATCGTCTTCACCTCCGATGTGACCCTGTGCCAAAAACATAGGGATATGACCCCCCAGTTTTATTTATTTTTTTATTCATCCTTTGCCAGCGGCTAAAAGACAACCATCATTTCTATTTTATTTGTGAATAAAGGATATCACATCAGGGCCCGTGCATATGCTTCTTTCCCTGGAAGATTCAGAGTTAGAGATGAGTCATTGCTCAAGGGAGCCGTGAGGAAAATACGGGCCACATATTTACTTTGATTTAAAGTTTACGGCCAAACTTTTCCATAACGCGTTCAGCTGCCCGGGGGGCCTGGGGGGGGGTATAAATATGACTTCATGGATGATTTCATGCTTCCATGTAGAGTCTCGAAGGGCCGAGGCTGGAATCAATCAGTTTTCGAGAACAACCTGTTCTTGCGTTTCTCTTGATGCACGGTGCTTACGATGTGATTCATGATGGTCTCATGTTTGAACATCTGGCAAAACACACTACCGTTGTGTTTGGAATTATTACATAGTATTGGTTACCACCTGCTAATCTTGCGACCAGATACCTTCTTTATATGAATGTAAGGGTTTATGATGTCTTTTCTTTTGTTTTAATTCCGGCAGCGGTTAATCCGGCGTAGGCTCTGTGAACCCACGCTGCCACCCAGGGTCTACCCCTGATCCCACACAAGGATTACTCAGAAAACCCATCTGGCGCATGCCAGCTAGCGGGGTGCCCACTAACCGGCAGCTCTTCTTAATCCCGGGCTATTACTGCCGTTTAAAAGCAGACGGGCTTCTCCGAGGAAGAGGCCCGGACCGGAACAGACACGATGTGATCCAGACCGGAGCTGTTTATTTGTGGCAGTCTGGCGGCGTGTGGATTTTGGGAATGTGCTGACACCGGGAACTGTGTGCTTGATTTAATGTAACAGAATGATTTAATGTGATAGAGGGAGACATAAATAATTGCCACTGTAAAAAAACAAAAAAAAACAAAAAAACGGTCTTGAAGATCACGACTGTGACTCAGTGACACAGTAGACAATACACTGGACTAATAAAGTAGAACAAGTTCATCTAAAGTGGCTTTTATTGATATTTTTATGATGACAATGTAAAAGGATGGAGATTCATCACATGAAAATACAACTCCCCTTGAATCTGTGGAGCTTTATAGTGAGTTTCAACCCAGTGTTTAGCCGTTTGCCCCCCATCTTTGCTGTTTATGTTCATCCTCGCATAGTTTTGTATTCAATTCCCACAATCTAATGCTCAATGTTTGCTTGATATTGTAAATTAACCCTAACACTATGCTGCAAAATGTGCCCTAAATCTCATCTTTGCTCCTCACTGCGGAGCATTAGCGCAAGAAGTATACAGATCTGTTAAAGTATCAATACCACAATGGAAAAAATACACCATTGCAGGTAAAATCCCTGCATCCAAAACCTTAAAATTACAGATGCATCATCAGCAAAGTATCAAAAAGTAAAACAGAATGGCCCCTGCTGGTGTTATACTACCATATATTGTATTATTTGATTCATTATACTGATACATTAACATGTAAGCAGCATTTTAATGGCACAGTTGTTGGATTTACAGCCAGTTTTTAACCACATTATGTGTTTTATGTATGTAAAATCTTGATTTTCCAAGTGACTATCGCTGTCAAAACAATGTAATGAGGTAAAAAGTACCATTCTTTCGTGTGAAATGTAGTTTGGCAGAAGTATAGAATGCAAAGTAAAATACAAGGACCTCAAAACAAGTACCTCAAGTGAAGCACTTGAGCAAATGCACTCGGTGAAAATCCACCACAGCCACAGAGTAAACAAATGAAAGTTTATTATCCAGTAAATATTAAATGAAAGAGCAGTTTCAGACAGCTCCAATGTCTCCCCTGACTCGTATTAAGGACAATTTGTGCTCCGTAAACTCAGCGAGCCACAGCTGCGTCTGAAGAGGCGATGACTCAATCCACCGAGAGCCGCTCAGTGCGGCCCCCGGGGGTCTCGCCCATCTCGCCCCCACGTGGCTTTTGTTGACACCGCATCCCACCTGGCCGACCGAGATCAGATCGGAGCCCCGTCGGGCTGCGGGACCCCCGGTGGGGGGGAGCTGCCGGTGCCAGGGCTTTTTTGTTTGGCCTCGCGCAGAGAGGAAGAGCATGTGGGAGCAGGACAACACGTGAGCTGTGGATCTCGTGGCAAAAACACAATATCTGACCAGTCTCTAGATTGTCGGTTTAGTCGATTCACAGAAAATGAATTGACAAGTTTTAGAATTTATTAATTAAGTCTTTTATTTAAAGCAAAAGTGGAACATTTCTTTACCAAGTTCGAGCTTCTTAGATGAGCATATTTGCTAATGTTCTTATATCTGTGATAGCAAACTGGAAATCTTGGAGACAAACAAGACTTTTTTTTTTTTTTAATTTACATCACCGTGGGGGTCTTGGGCCTCAGGGCTGGAGACGGTGACCCAGCTTTGGGGGGAGGGGAGGGGGGTTGTCAACAAATCATAAATCATAGAAACAGTCTCAATTCAAGATCCAAAATGTTTGATCTGACATTCATTGCCCCCCTCAGGAGGAACTCTATTTTGAATTTTTTCCTTAAATGCCATTAAAACAGGCCAAAAATCCACTTTTTCCAATACTTCATTTATGACCAAAGACTTGCTGAACCTTTGGCATTCCCATCAGCCCCTGCAAATATGCTAATAGAGTAAATTAAGTCCAAATGTCAGATGCTTGTGCATCTCATAACAGATGAGGGGAGTTTTCATATAATTGATTTAGTGACATAGAGTAAGTTTTAAATGCGAAAGATAGCAACTGGATCATAAGGTTCATAAGTGAAATTCCATTAACAACAAAGGCTAAACATAATTACTAATTGTTAATCTTGTTCCTGATTAAATTGTTTGTCAAACTTGTCGCTCGGTTCAAGAGTATCTCAGCTGTGAATGCCAGTAACTCCTGTTGTGTGTGTGTGTGTGTGTGTATAATGGACTGGAAGCTGTAGTTGTGGAGGGGAGAACCGAGGCATCTTGACCAAGGTTGTGAGGGGGAACCCATGCGGATCAGATCTGGTATTTGGGGCCTGGTCTCCCAAATGAGGCGCCCATAGTGGCCTTTTTGTTCGTCGCCAGCGATGCGCCGGTCTTTCACAAGCCATGGCTGCTTTCCTTTTGTTGCCTCTTCGTGTTATGCTATCAAAGATTTCACTGTTCCAGGGTCTGAAGTTGGCCAGAGTGACGGGCCACCATTATTATTGAGGGTCTGCAGTAAAATCCCAGTCCTCCAGTGGCCCCGACTGCACAGGACAACCCAACCCCTCAGTGCTGATGTGACAAAAGGAGATGTGGCCATCCACTCAAATCTCCATCAGTCCGGCGTAAACTGAGTTTCTAATGCACACAGAGCAGCTGGCCGTAAAAAAATGATTTGGCATAGCTTCCATTCGCTCATGTTTTGGACTGAACTGTCCTGGTCTGCACTTTGTCAGCTCATTTGAGAGGCCGCTGCCCCAGTTTGCATCCCTGGTGTGACTAAAGTAGACGATTAGCAAAAGAGGCCAAAAACAATGTCTTTAAAATGCTGAAAATTTTTTTACTTAATTTTTCCTTCTTTTCATTACAATCATCTCACCCTTATTTAGCCATTTGTCATTTGTCACATCCTAAAGTAATTCTTTATACCACCTGCCTCCAAATGAGACTGCAAATAATCAAAAAAAACTCATTTAAAGCATGACCCTGTCATTACAGAAGTAATTGAAATCTTTTTCTTCATTACCCACCAGCATTGTTTAGTATCAACCTGTCTCTTAATATTATACTCTTAAAGGGACAGTTTAACATTTTGGGAGACACATATTTTTCAACCATTTTTTTTTTTTTTTTGGAGGATTAAGGTCTTCATTTTAATCCTGGTTTAACATTCAATAAGCAGATTCAAACAAGAGAAAAAATATAAAACAATGATTCCAAAAAAGCAAACCATTGTTTCCTTGCTGAGAGTTAGTTGAGAAAATTGATAGCACTCTCAGATGAATATGAAGCTACAGCCAGGAGACGGTTAGCTTATCTTAGTTTAGCATAGCTTAGCATACCTTAGCATAAAGACTGGAGGCAGGGGGAACAACTAACCAGGCTCTATCGGCAGCGAAATCAAACCTAGAGACGTGGCCACGCTAGCTGTTCCTCCCTCCGTACTTTCTCCATGCTAATCTATGCTAACGGCCTCCTGGCTTCATATTTACCGTTTGGCATCCATCTCCTCATCCAACTCTCCGCAGAAGAGCAAATACGAACAATTATATTCCTCCAAATGTCAAACGTTTCCTTTGATATCTCCCTCAGCTTGTTTCCTACCACATGTATACTTTAATGTCATAATATGAATTATATTACGCGCAGGGCAAATGTCATGAAGACCAATGCTGAGAGAATGAGAACTCTGTTGTGGTTAAACATTTCATTGTTTCTCCTGCGCGCTGAGAATAAAACCGAAGGCAAACCGCAGGCACGGATAACAGAGACCTCTCCCCTATGAACTTGCTGTACATGGGCATTGCAGGGTGTTGTAGCTGTTTGTTTAATCGCGTGTCCACAGGTGACATACACAGAGTCCCCCAGCGTTGCTTTAATCCTGTTAGACGGGCCTGATGCCGGGCGCGTTGCCAGGGATCACCAGTGGAATGAGACCAGCAGGTCGCAAATAGCCTTAAGTCCCGTCTAGACAGGAGAGCTAATGGATGATAAGTCAAGCAGGGGAAATGCTGCAGGTTTACGGGGGGTAGGAACATTTTATGCTCCTGGTATCAGTTAAATTCGACATCTTACTGAGCTCACTCTCTGTGCACTTAGATATGAAAACACAAACTGTGAAATGAGACACCCCCCCTTATTTTCCTTTCTTGGAGGGCACTGGATTAAGCAAGTAGTTTTTTTTACTAGCCTCCATATGTAAAACAATGATTTGAGAACTTTACAGCGTTACGGAGGTCCTCGCGAACATGCTAATTTGCCGGGTTTTTTTCTCTCGCTAACAGCCGACTTGCTAGCACAACATTAGCATTTCACGCAAAGCAAGGAGGGATTTAAATTATACAGTCCTTTCTGTAGCTCCTTCGACAGTATTATTTTTGCTAACGTGCTAATGTGCTGATTTTTTTTAAAATCTCGCAGCTGTAGCAGACTTGCTAACACAGTAACGTCATTTTACGCAAAGTAGGGAGTAATATGAAATATGACACCCTCCATGTATTTACCATCTTCTATGTGTCTCCTTCGAGAATTAACGGTAACGTACTGTTTTTCATCACCAGTGGCAGACACTGACACAACGTCAAAGCTAAGAGCTAGCTTAGCACGTTTCAGCCACTGTCACATAAAACCTCTATATGTCTGCTAATCACGTTGCGTCTTACTGCTTTTACTATAAGGGCCAGTAAAAAGCAGGAATCACCTCAAAACTTACTTTAAAAGGAGAACCATTACCAGCTGTTAGTCTGAGCTGCAGACGAAGAATCTGTCATTTTTCACAATCACTGATGACATTTATATGATTATTGTTTTGCCATTTAATTGAAATGACATGGACACCGACCAACCAACTATTTCTGTAACTGGGCAACACAGTAAGCAAGCAAAGGGCAGGTTACGTCGTCTCGCAGACCCTGAGAACTCATCAGCGTCAAACAACTTCCACGTTTTCTCCCACCTTTCCTCGTCAATATCAGCTGTGCATTGTTGATGGAACAAAAAAGAAAAGTAAAGAGACTGCGCTATGCCCTTCGTTATCCCGTTTACCAATTATTGTTTCTTTCACATGGTGCAACGCGGTGAAACACAGAGAGAGTAGGCACCAGTAGTTTTTTTGTCTTAGTTGATCGAGCGTGCAGTTTATTTATTTATTTCCCCATGACATGGCATAGCTACTGTTTCTTTTCCTTTGTCTGTCGCCTAAGACACCCCCGTTTCCATTACTATAATAGGAGAGGAGAAGGGAGGAAGGAAATGGGAAGCCATTGTGTGAATGCTTTTTGGAATATGTCCCATGGCACGCATTTAAATCGCCATAAATGGAGCATCCAATGATCTGTAACTGTGCGGAGGAGATTGACTTAAACAGCTTCCGCCGGCCCTCCCTCATTAGGAACTTATTAAACCTGAATGGAAACTCGGAGAGTGCCAGAGTGTCGGAAAAAAAGAAAAAAACGCCCCTCGGGCGTCAGTTGAACGCGACTAAATACCCCGTCGCTCCGCCGAGGGCACGCTGCAGTTTTAAGGGGGAATCGCGTAGGATTTCGGGGACTGGGATTTTCGAAGGGGAGAGCGGTCTGAGACCCCTGGACCCCGCCGCGGGTCCATTAACGCGGCGGAGACCGCGGTTTCCCATTCCATTCATTATTCACCAGCTGCGTTGTGTCCGTGTTAAAGCACACGTACTGGGATATAGAGCGAAGCAGGCGGGTGAAAGAAACGGCGGGAGGTCAGCAGGGGGAAAAAAACAAAACAAAACTCACCAAATGTTTGTTAAGAAAAAAAAATCCTTTTTATTCACTGCCTATTTAAATCTGATTTTTAATTATTTTTTTTTTCTTTTTTGCACTGTTCCTAGATGCCAAAGAAACAGCACAGGGCAAGAGCGAAACTTTCCCGTCCATCAGCATGTGGCCCTGGGACAACGGGTCTGGAAGGTGAAAGTGGGGGGAGGACGGGGGGGGGACGAGGGGAGGACGGGGGGAGGACGGGAGGAGGATGGGGGGAGGACGGGGGGGGGGACGAGGGGAGGACGGGGGAGGATGGGGGAGGACGAGGGGAGGACGGGGGGAGGACAGGCGGGAGGGGGGGTCTCGTGTTACACGCCATCGTGCTCGACAGCTCCAGACACTGCAGTGCAGAAACAGGGAGTATGGGGGGGGGGGTACAATTACAGGTGCACGCTGACACCATTACCTCTCGTTCTGTGGTGTAAGATGACTGTTATTTTACAATCTCACGCTGACATGATTGAATGGATATTACGCACGCACGAATGGTTCCCGGGTAATTTTCACACACCGGCAGGAGAGTTGTAGCTGTTCGATGATGACAGGTATATGTACTGTACCGTGACTATTATAGTATTAGAATTTATCCCTTCATGTGTTCAAATGCAAAAACGAAAAAAAGAAAAAAAATGCCTGGAATCTCAAGGCTGCTCTTCCACTCGTCCTGTAAACAAGTTTATTTGCGCCTTTAATTAGACCTCACCGAGCTGCGGTGAGTCGCTCGTGGTCCAAGTCCACAAAGCTGTATACATAAATCGTGGTTATCATGTCAGGGTTTACAAATATGCCAGGCTCGGTTTTTAGGGGGGAAATGAGTATTATAACTGTCAAAAAAGACATTTAAACAAAACATTTTAATTTGACAGAATGGTGCATCCATAGGCCACAGGAAGACTCGGGTTTGAATATTTCACACCGTATGAAAATTATAGAGCTTCAGACTGTTACAGTCTAAAAGTGCTTTTAATACTTTAGGAATTTATCCCATTTCAACAATTCAGTATTAAGAAGGCAGAACGGAGAGTAGCAACGAAAAAAAAGGTGAAAAGTTGAAACTATACAGTCGCAAACTAAGCCCAGCATACAGCTACAGGAATAAGCAGGTGCAGGACAGTGCCAGGAAATACTGAAATGAAAGGATCGATAGAATAAAACAACTGTGAGACAATGCAAACGATATTACAGTAAAAAAGGGGAGAGAACAGGCATTATTTCTTATTTTTATATACACATTGTTTAGCAATTAAACAGAAAGAAGCTTCCTGAAAGAGACTTCCTGCTTAGAGGCACTTGACATTTAAGGAAATTAGTGTATTAGCATTAAAAAGAGCGAGTGGACTGCGCCAGGTTAGCTGTTTCCTCCTGTTTCCAGTCTTTATGCTAAGCTAGGCTAACAGCCTTCTGGCCATAGCTTCAGGTATAATAGACAGGTATGAGAGTGGTCTCCCAAAATGATCAGAACGGAAACTAGATTTTGTCTGGTTTTTAAAAAGTGATCTATCTAAAGTGAGTCTCTTTTCTTTTCTTTTGATTTTGAAAACACATCACAATCTTGTGGATACATTGCATGAACGGGGGCAGGCTCAGCCCTCATCAGAGGCAGGACTGAGAGACTCTGACGTATTCTCAACAAAAAAGATAAAGACATTGTCCAGAACTAGGCTTGACTCTGTTCGTCTTAATCTGACCCAGTCCTGACAATGGTTTTTAAAAACCCTCTTTTTTATTGCCACGTATGTAGTTGTAGCATGAGAAACTGCTCTTGCATGTCTACAAAACACCAAAGCCTCATGGGAAATGGCCCCCGTCAGCCCGAACCCTCTCTGACAGGATTAGAAGCTGATGTTCGGCGGCGGTTCGCCTAAGCCGGTGGCGTGGCACGAGCGGCACTGATGAGCCGAGCGGACTGACCGGGCTTTTCTTGGGCTCGTGTTTTTGTCGTGATTAATCCCCCCCAAACAACACGAGCGGCAAATGTCGCTCTTCCCCAAAAATTAGCCCATCCTAAAATCTGACCTGCTTCTCGTTCTTGGGGCAAAAAACCCCAAAAAAACAAAAACGAAACGATAAAACAGCGGGCGACGGCGCCGCAAAATCAGCAGGCTCCGCGTCAGCATTCGACTCCGGGCACCAACAACCGGGTTGCATTTCACACCATCAGTAACAATAGCGTGATATGCTGTATGAATGTACTGCGAGAGGCAGAGGCACTGGGCCATTACACTCTGATGAATGATAATTGGTGCGAGCGCAGTTATTTTGCGGGGCAAATTCATTAATAGTTTATGGTCTAATAGTGTATTACTGACTGATTTTAATGCATTTTGGACCAATAGGAATACAAGTGTGTATCCTGTGAGGCCCTTGGCTTGTAACTTGCCTCCGGGCAGGAATCCGGAGCCGCTTGGGGAACAAGAGTCAGGCTTTCACTCCGCGCCAGAGAAACAAACATCGGGCTTGTGTTTTTTTATCCGAGAAGTAGGTTGCTTCCTCTAATCTGCCCGGTAACAGTTCTACAGTGTGCATATCCGTGTGAGCACGAGCGTATGGGGCTCGACGGTGGTGTGCAAGCATGCATATGGGTGCATGCTTGCATGTGCGGCCAGCAGTGAGTAGGCTGCGGGGAGTGGAGGAGGAGGAGGAGGAGGAGGAGGAGGAAGAGGAAGAGTGGGAAGAGGAGGAGGTAGAGGAGGAGGAGGCCAGTGGTGAAAGCTTCAACAAAAGCTAAAGATAGCACAGTGCTTGCAGGCACTCAATGAAGCTTGGCTTTCTCTGTCAAGGGTATACACACACACACACACACACACATACACACACACACAGAGGCATGCACATGCGCACGCACACACACACACACACACACACACACACACACACACACACACACACACACACAGGGACAGCAGTGAGGGCCGGAGAGTGCATGTGAAGCCCTCCATCAACAGCAAAAAGTAAAACCACTTTGCAGGTAATTGAGTGTTTGTGGGACGATTTCCACGATGTGCAAACGCACAGAGGCGGCTCGGCCCGATGCTGATGTGCCAGATTAATATTTATGGTGATATTCTGCACTATGCAAAATCTGCGGCATTGTTCATGCTACTGAACGTGGGAAGGAAAGTATGCAAAGCCGTGCTAGTTTGCATGAGATACGGCACACAGATACTGCTTTTCAATTTAAACAGTGTTATAGTATGAACCGCAGTTGTTGGGAAAAAGAAAAAAAAAGCCCCAAACATCTGGCAGGTTATTGGCTACCACTGCCTGTATTATAAAGTTTATATATACTGCCCACTTAACATTTCATACTACATTTAAAAACTCCTGGAGGGAGGCACAACATTCTCCCAAATCGTATTCCCTCATTTGGTGTTTTGCTGACAGTCAAGATTGTTGTCTAACACACCAACCCGGTCTCCTGGAAATTAGGGTTATGTAGCTGGGAACTGTTTTCCCAGTTACACTGTGATGAAAAATGTTACGGCCGGCCCAATAACGCTCAGAGCGCCAGACTCTGGCAGCAGAGGCTGTGGTTTGCATCACATCCATGGTTCGGGTTCGGGCAACAAAAAACCTTTTTGTTAAGCTTTGGGAAAGACAGTGGTTTTAGTTTAACATAAAAAAACTTGTTGCTGAAGACAATGGGGAGCTTTTTCCATATTAAACCAGATCTCTCCCTAACCGTTAGCAAATGCTGCCGGTGCCTAAACACAACCATAAAAAGGCTTAATAAACTGCAGTAACCAGAAGTGGATATTGTGCTGCAAGAGCTAAAGTACTTCGATGAAACAAATATTTTACTGATACATTCAGTACCAACATTTTGCGACTTGTTTTAATTAAAAAAAAAAAAACAATCCTCATAATGTTAATAGAAACATCGCACTTGTAGTTGTTCATGAACTCAGCGAGAGGCTGAACACGTTGTTCCCGTTGGTGTTTGGTTGAGCTGAATCCGGTTGAGCGAGGGTTTGTACCAGGTATGGAAATATCTCTATCTTTTTTCTCCACTTCATTATATTTTCAGCGCTGTTTCTGTATTTGCTTCGTCTGTGCCGCATGAACGAACGTTACTAACTCACCCAACCAATCTGAACTGGTACGATTCTTCCCCTCGATCGTGTCTTTTTGTCACTTGTCTGTACATCTGATACTGATATTGTGTCGGTAAGATTTGGGTCAGTTACACCATCCCACCGCAAACCATCTAAGCCGCCTTTGATTTACGACGCTGCCCAACAGCCCTGTAGTGACGGCAATGAGTTATAACCTCAGACCGATCTTGGCGCAAGATCCCGAGTCATCTGGGTTTTTAATCCGAGTTTTCCGAACTCCCCATTGGACGCGGAGCGCCAATCCACTGGTTCAGTGGCCTGATGGGAGTGACCCAAATGCCCAATGAGACACTTGGCCTCCTCTGCGCTGCGTTTCTCCGGGGCCCAGCCTTATAGTTCCTATAAGTAAGGACGCCAAGAGTAGAGTAAGTTCTGATTGATCACATTTGGCACGCCGGCCGCACGAAACATGAGCATTAAGCAGTATATTAAACAGGGATTACATCAGCGGCGGTGGCGGTGGCGGTGGCGGTGGCGGTGGCGGCAGCAACGGAACATTGATCCACTTCCCTTTTCGGACGCCTGTCGATGTCTTACCAGCTCCATCCAGCCCATTAATGGTGGTGGTCTAAAGATAGAGGTGAACGCTGTCCAATAGGCCGCTAATCACAGCCATGAGCTCAATCTCACACACTCTGGCCAAAGCCTCCGTCAAACTCCATTCAGTCGATTTGTGGCTTTTCCGTGGTTTTTGGCGGCTATAAGAGGCAGCTTTTTTATAAGGAATGGGATAAAACGCTCATATAGCTTGGGTCAAGTGATAAACCTCATGAAAAAGAAAAAGAAGAAAAAGAGTGATGGATGGTTATAGTTTTATTTTCATTTATAAAAACATGTTCACATGTCTAGACATTTGTTGTTGATGCTATCGGGTGGAACAGTGTAGTTAGGCCCTGGTCTCCGGCCCGGACCACCTACGGAAACTTGTCACAGAGCGAGCTAGGATCTGTCGGGGTCTGGTGCGTGGCCCGCCATGACCCTTAGCCAAGTCACGGCGGGTGCCTCCATCTCCGTGATTGCACTTGACCATCTGAAAAGTAAAAAACTCTCGAGCGCACAGTCTGATCCCAGCGTGACGGCGAGGAAGAGTCGCCCGTAATCTTCTGCCTGCTCCTTTACCGAAGTAAAGTTTCTTGACGGGAGTCAGATGTGAAGGCTGATACCACACTTGCAGCTGTGTGTTGAATATGAAGCTAGAGCCAGGAAACGATTAGCTTATCTCAGCTTTGGGACTGGAGGGAGGGGGAAATGGCCTGGCTCTGCCCAGACTTAAGAAAATCTGTCCGACGTTACCTCTAAAGCTCACGAATGAACATCTCACATCTTTGTTTAATTTGTACAAACACTGAAGTGTAAAAATGGCAAGTCTGACTGGAAGCTGGGGAAAAGTTGGGGTTTTCCCATTTCATATTTTTGTATATATTAAACAAAGGAAACACAAGTTAAGATTAGATAATCATCTGTTGGCTCTAGCTGTGCATTTAGCTTAAAGACACGAGTGTGTCCATCTACTTGTCTGATTCTTGGCAATAAACAAAAAGGTCATTTCCCAGAACGTCGTACCGGTGAAATATAACAGAAAACACGACCTCTGTCTGCTAAATCTGGAGAGTTTGGAGAAGAAGAATGAGGCGAAGCATGCAACAAACACTCGAGAGCCCAGGTGATGTATGTCCTGGGTGGCTTTTACAAAACAGCCCATGTGCTTGTGGATTTGCATGATCCTATGTAACCAGATTATCACAGGGGCTGCTGTGCAATGCGACAGTTCAGTCACAGTGATATAACTTGACCCAGCAAGATTATGTAAGAACTGCTTGAGAGATGAAAAGAAAAAAAAGTTTTTGGGCTGTTCAAACCCAATGTAACATTGGAAAAAAGAGCTTGTTCACACAGTCAGAAACACAAGAAAGTCTCATGGGGATGCATTATATATGAATTTTTATTTCATCACACTGGTGTAATGAGCTGTGGATCTGCAACACTGCTTGGTTTATACACCCCCCCCAGGTGATTAGTGATGGAGGCCCTGTCAGCTCAGACAAAAAGCTCGCCTTGTCTTTACAACCCCCCCACCCCCCAGGCTCTTTTTTTTCCTGGGGGGTCATTACTTCAATCCGTCCAAACACAGATTACCTAGGGACAACACGGAGCGGGCCGCGGTTATCACCTTATCAGGCCGTGGCGGTTGGGAATAACATTAAGCCCAAACGGTGTTTGACAAGGAGGCCATTGTGAGCGGGAAAAAAACACAACACAAATACGCCGGCCGTAAATTGCTTAGAAAAAACAAGGGGGGGGGGGTTGTTTCTGGTTTGTTTGCGGGGGAGAGAGCAGGCACATGTAACCGATGCAGGAGGAGAATGTTATCTGTTCCCCCATATGTTAATAGGTTAAGCTCTGAGCGGCGCTTCCCTCCAATTACTGTGAGCTCAAACAGGGCGACGGCGAACCGTGGTACGAACTTCCTCTTAGCGAATTGTGGAACTGTATTCGACGCAGGTTACGAAAAAACAAAATTTGAAATGTGGAGGATCCGGTTGGTGGTTACGAGCTGCGAGAAGTCTCCGGTCCATTTGACGGGGTTTCTGCTTAATATTAGAAGGGCCTTACTAAATAATGCATTCATATGCCTTGATTTGTAATGTTAATAATTGATAGGATTGGACGGGAATGAGGCTAATCTGGTTGTTCGGTCGTCTAAGAAAAGTGTAAAAATAGAGAACTGTGGGAGAATAGAGATCGGATCTAGAATTAACCGAGAGACGGGAGGACGGGTAGTAAAACATCCAGTGACCCAATAAACCGTCACACACTGCAATTCCATTGACAGTTAAGTGGTTGCTTCGTGTAACAGAGGTTACAAACTGAGTGGTAGTTCAGCTCTTTATGTTTTTAGCCATGCTAGCGACACGTTCCGGTAGGTAGTCGGTGTCGGAATCCCTCAGCAGCCATTGGAGGGATTGCCAATGAAATTTGGCACCGTGGTCCCCAGAGGATGACTCCTGGTGACACTGGTGACTCCTGGTGTCTCTGTAACGTTGCCACCTGGACGTCAAAGTTTTACTTAATTCAGTGAGCCGGCCTGACTTTGACGTTCTGGGTTTTTTTTTGTGTGAAAAGTCTTGACAACTATTGGCTGTATTGCCGTGAAATTTGGTTTAAACGTCCACAACGAACAGAAATCACTAGCATGGGTGTAAACCCGCTTTCACATCAGTTGTGTGTTGTGTCGTGTCACCGCTGAGTCCCGGTGGTTTAGCAATAAGCACATGATGCATCTAGGAAGTTCATTGGAAAAGATTTAATTATCCTTGCTCTGAACAACTTCAATATTTTATACAATGAAGAAACTGAGAGATCTCGCAACACTTTGCAAGATTCTTTGGTTTCTGTTAAATCCCCAGTTTTTGATCCAAGCTCCCTTATTATTATTATTTTTTCAACACTCACTTTCAACACTAGTTTTCACTTGTATAAATTACATCAAAAAATCTAGGTCCGGAACTATTTTATATATGAACAACTGATTGTTTCAGTCTTTTTTTGTTTCTGCTGCCATTTTTGCCTTCTGTAATTGAAAACTTGGTATCGCTAGGTTTCAGACAGTTGGTCGGAAGGAACGAACAATGTGAAGACGTTGACTCGGACTTTAGGAAATCGTGACAGGCGTTTTTAACATCTGTCAGACATTTATAGACTAAATTCTTAATTGAGAAAGTAATAAGCCAGTTTATCAAGTTATTAACCCTAAAATTAGGGACTAAAACCGTGTATACAGCATGCATTTGTTTAGCATATGGACAACATCTCCAAACTCTCCATTTGTCATCTTTTTCTGCTTAATTGCCAAGTTTAACATTGTTTTTTTTAAGTCCCTTTTTTAATTTTAAACTTTTTTTTTTTCAGTAATCTGCAGACCCTCATTTTAATCAACTAGAGAGGAAATACAACCAAAGGTTGCTCCTCGACCGGGCAGAGCTCTGAATATCCAAGTCACACCAGAGGCGAGCAGGCTGCCCAGACTGAAAATGACCTCGGCCTGAGAGAAAAATACCGGAGGTCGGGACCCCTTCTCTCAACTGTGAGATTAATGTGGGTATAGGGGGGCCACCCAGGATGGAGAGAGAGAGAGAGAGAGAGAGAGAGAGGTCGGACGGGCACATTTACGCACCGATGAAAAAAAATGCACAAACAAGCACAGTGGAGGGCAGCCACAAAGTCATACGGGCAACTTCACAGATAATACTGTACTTTTCCACACCACTACTGTGCATTTATTATTATTATCATTATTATCATTATTATCATTATTATTATTACTGTCACACCTTTTCTTCAAATTCCCTTGTGATCTTTGCTCTATCCCGAGGCATCGGCAGTCGGATTACACTCCTCTCCTCAAATTTAATCAAGGTGGCCTGCCAGGCAGATGGTTATATCAATCATGCATCACATCATTGCCCCCCCCCCACCAACACCATCCCATAGAAACTTCTATTGTTAAATATCCTCTGACATAAGACGAATAACCTTTTACTCACTTGCTACAAAAGCTTGCGGCTACGGCCTGGACTGAGCGGTGGGCCACCGTGAATGAAAGGGGCTCAGAGATTAATTGAGACGCACCGATCCTGCAACGAAAGGGGCTCAGGGCTAAAAGGCAACCACGTGCGGATATGCATTACAATGGCGTGAGCTCGTGGAGAGGCGGCTCTAAGTGATAGAGTACAGCACACGCAGAGACCATCTGGATAATTCTGGGGGGGGGGGGGGGGGGGAATCTTTCACGAGGCAAAACTTTTCATGAATTAGGAAAATAAATTTTTATTTTAGATTCCCAGTGAATATGCTTCTCTTTAAGTTGACACTGAGTCTAGAAAAGGTTGAATGGCGTCATAAATATTCCTGGAGCTCAACTGCAAACCATAAAAAAAATCACCAGGAAGTGGAGTTGTTGCATTTTACTTTGAAAACAACACCGAGACAGCTGCTGGCCAGTGACACGTGTAGACCTGGACTGCTGCTCCTTGGACAGTGATGAGTGTCGTTTTAATATGGAAGTCATAGTCTTGGTCGTAGTATTTTGAGATCATAAAGCTTTGGAAAAAAAAGGAGCAACCCACACAGGCTTTTGAAGATGAAGACTTTGAGTCAAGAATGACATGAAAATGCAAATACATCTGCCCTCTGGATGTGCACAGGCAAAAAGGGATATCCCACATATGAATGTATATGCATATAAAATAATGCATTCACATGTTGACAGTGAGCCCATATTCGATCAGCCCTGCTAGTGTGTGCGCAGCTGATGAAGGTGCAACACAAACCCATTTTTCAAGCCAGAGCTGCTCTGAGCCTCTGGGGGAAAAAAAAGACAATGATCACATCCAGGCCTCTCTTCCTGTATGAATCTTTGGTGACAAATGTTGAGAGGGGAAAGAAAATTAGGCTACCCACAATCCTTCACACCAAATGGGAAGAAAACAATGTGTGAGTCCTCGAATTCGAAGTACAAACTCGCATTGAAAAGCACCACCAAGGCCTTAATGTGTCATATATCCTGTCAGTCCTTGCAAAACAACAGGAGGATTATGGAGTTTATTAGAATAAATATACCAGCAATGCGTGCCGTTTTTTGTTTGGGTTTTTTTTTTGTAAATCTCCAGATTTACAGGTTGGGGGGGGGGCTCAGATGTTGTTGTCATAATCAGCCGCTCGCAGACTCCGTGCAGGTTTCTCATATCGGGATAACGGAGCTAACGTCAGATATTAGTCGGGATCCACATTCGAATCGAATTGGGGCGTGCAGTGCAACTCCACTGCCTGTCACTGGTAGCTGATTTGCAGGAGGACTCAGGTGGTGGTCATCCAATTAACTGGCCATGTAGCATCATGAAGCAGAATGAGGAAGAGGGGGGGGCTGCCAATAAAAATGCAACCAAATCAATGTTAAGTCTCGACTTCTCCCGGCCAGATGGGACGCATGTTGCCCCCCCCCCCAAACGCACGGATCTCCCCATAATTTATCTCTTCTGCATTTTTATGTTACATTATTGCTGAAACGCCTGCTGCTGTTCTTTCTTTTCTGTCTCTCTTTTTTAAATGGGCAATAAAAAAAAGAAGTGATTGGCTGGATTGTAATGCAAAAGCCTCACAGCTGGTGGAAATAAAATAAAACGGCATATCTGAGAGCGTTCGAAGGTGGTGCAAACGATTACTGGCGGTGCAAAAGGCGGCTATGGTTAAACCATACGAATGCACAGAATAATCCGGTGCTTACAGAATTACATTATCTCTAATCGGACTGTCTGTGTTGTACATGCGTCAGGCTTTCTCATATAGTAAATTTAGTTTACAATAACAACAGGGTCAGATTTTCTACTCAGAATTGTCACAATACTGACGTGATCGAGCTGGTTTGTTTTTATAGGTTAAACTGGTTTACATTTGTTCAGATTGCTTATCTGTCTTTGGATCTATCATCATACTTTTCTTCCTTTTATGAAAAAAATAAAAAGAACAATCATTCTTGGAACAGTGGGTCCTTGATTTCACACAGAGGCAGATTAAAACGGCCTCGTTTTGAGCCGGAGACCGTTGAGTTTAACTGGCTGAAATTAGCTGTCGCTGGCAGTTACGTTGACGTTACCGTGGCCGTTTCCGGTTGACTTGTTTTAACTTGAAACTCTGGTACAAACTGTCTTGAATATGAAGTCAAAGGCCTGATTTACATGATATTATTCTAATATGCTGAAGCTAAAGCTACGTGTCCAAGGCCAAAAAAAGAAACCTCATCCTTAATAGCTGATGATCCACGTAGAAAACATGGGAATAAAGAAACAGCTTTGCTCTTTAATTGTGGTTCGGAACTATCTTACTGTCTTAGATCTGGTATTATAAGAAACCGACTTATTTCAGTTAACCAAAACCCTGTTTAGCTGTTTTAGCTTATGTACCTGTTCAAACCGTTTTCTCTTTAAATTTTTCAAACGACTATTTAGGATGAAGGCTAAGCAATATGGCAAACCAAACTCTATCTTGAGTAATGTTTGCCAGAGTTGCTGGAGTGTAATTTTTCCCCAAATCTAATGAAGAGCTGAGCATCGTTAGCCTAAACTAAGCTAACGTTAGCCTAAACTTCGTTCACAGTGGGAAAATACTACACAATAAAAATGCTAGTCATAAACAGCCCCCCTCTCCTTTTTTTTTTGTAAACGAAATGTTACCTTACAAATTAATGTATGGTGGTTACACTCCTTGGCTTTGGATTATGACAATTGGTAGTAAGCTAATTACCCAGACAAGCTAACATTTGTAGCTTACGTTAGAGGGGATAAACACAGTGTTTAATGCATTTTTTACACTTTTGCTTTTGTGTTTTTGATTTTGGAAAGGCTGAAAAAGACACCACCCTCAAATATATATATATATATATATTAAGACTCTTACAGGCCCGTCATGGCTGAGCATCGGGTTAATGGGTATAGGTAAACTGATCTATCAAAATAACTAAGAAAGATTAAATAAGAAACTTGAGATGCTGTTTTCAAAAGGATATTTACAGAAGTCCATTGCTTGAGATTAAAGCGTTTTATGCAAAACTAAATCGAAGTCGCCCCCCCCCATTCATTTCCCCATCAAAAATGACAATGCAGGCCTGCGTTACAATGGACACATACACACGTATACACAGGTGTGTGCACTACAGGGAGCTCAAATTTTGTTCCACATGATCTGTTGTTGCCATGGTATTGCACTGCATCTCCTTACATTGCCATGGAAACACACAAAAAAAACAAAAAAAGATGACTGGCGTGAGGCTTTCAGTGAAGTAGGTCAAGAGCATCCGAGTCAAGTCGAGTCCAAACCGAAATTTATCTGTGCAGCCCCAGTATTGCATGAAAAGTCCCAGTGGGATTTACAGGTCAACAAGAGCAAACAACTCAACTGACCCAGCGCAGGTGATAGAAGAAGACGACAAAAAATCACTTTGCATTTGGGAAAACTAAAGACTTGCAGGGTTAATTCATGTTGAGACCCTACAGTTTGCAAAACATGTACTCTAGAAGTCTTTTGAACCACTTTGAATACCTGGGGGGGGACAGTCTTCTTCACTGTTCAGACGCACCAGCCAACTGTGTCGTGTTCTAAGACTACAAATGCAGCACCACAAGGATCCAAACACTCAACACAAGTGCAAACACTCAAGCGCAAGTTTGACCTTAGAGACATCTGTTCACAGTAGAGGTCACAGTCTTGTTTCTAATGAAAATATTTTTTTTCTTTTAAAGATAAGACTGTGACAGAGCGAATGAAATGCAGTTTTTAGAGATTGAAGATTTACACTACACCTGACACAAAAAAGCTGACATTTAATTTTGTTAGAAAATACACTGGCGGGATCAGTTGTTTGTGGGCCACTGGCTGAACATGACTGAGTGCACCTGAATTGTTACGACTCATTAACCCCCTTCGCAAACCTGTCGTTCAAGGGCGCCACCACGGGGTTACGGGGGAGAACAGCTTTCACCGTTTTAGACCCTGTAAATCGTTAAATACTACTCAGAATTACTAATTACTCATTTTTTAACCCTGTCCGTTGTTAGATTTATTGTTTGGTTAAATGGGCTCTCACTGTGCCTTATAGTATACTAGTATGTGCTGTGCAGACTGATTTAGATCAACTGTAACATGTATTAACTACAGTGAAACCACATCCAATACAAGCAGAATGTCGAAAATCCGAGCAGTATTGAATCCTCAGATCAACATAGTGAGTCGACGAACCGTTTGCCCTAAAAATTTGTCTATATTAATAAAAGAAATCTGTTTGATCTGAACTCCATGTCCTGAAATCACAGGAATTTCAGCTGTTTTCAGGTTTGCAGTGGCCTGACAAGAAACATGCATTAAAAAGGGCTAAAAATAGAGTTTCCACCTCAGTGTACAGGAACATTGCCACCAAGAGGCTGGGTGAGCTGCCTGCGAAAGGCCTGTGCTGACATCTAGGGGTGAAACCCGCTTGTTAACATACCTGGATGATTAAAACAGCTGGAAATGATTTCACTACAGAAATAAGGCAAACAATACAAAAAATGCAGGTATCCTATTGTTTGATTTTTTTTTTACTGTAGCTGACCATTATTATTATTGTTGTTACTATTGTTATTATTATTATCATTATTATTATTGTTGTTAATATTATGATGCATGAGATGGCAGTGAGGTGGCAATAGTGAGGATACTGATAAGGATTTTGTTGTTTTGTTATTATTATTATAATTATTATTATTATTATTGTCGTTGTTATTGCTGTTGCTTTTTTCTATTCTGTTCCCGCCATGTGGCACAGCTCAGCTGTCATTTCCATACTCTGCACCCCTCGCACTCCCATGCATGTCAACACACAGACACAGACACATGACTCAGATGCCCCATCAGTAACGACCCAGTTTTATTCTGCACAGTTATTTTCTTTTGCCCTCTACATGTTTTGTTTCCTTCTCTTCCCTTTGGTCTCAGTTATATATATATATATAATTTTTCAAATAGTCTTACATGTCCTACATTTTATATCACACTTTTGTCCCAGTAAAAATAATTATTTCTTTTTTTTTTCAGGCGTAACACTTAGGCATATTCACTCTATGGAGCTGGGAGTGAGTTCACTGGCATAATTTAACAAAAGCCACTAACTCGGGCATCAGAGCAGCCAACACCCAGCTGGGGGGGGGTAATGCACAAACATGGCAGTTGTTGAACACACAGTCATCAGGATTTTATTTTTATTTTTTTATCATTAAAGTTAAAGGTTGCAAATAAATAGTCTAAATAACTCGTGATTTAGGTGATATGTTGGGGCAATGAGGACCAGAATCTGGCTGCTTAAAGTGTCGTGTCTGCTGCAGGGAAACCTTGTCAGTGTTCCCAGTTTTACTGTGAAAAGCGTGCAACGACCACGTGTTGTAGAAAACCGTTCAGCACAGTGGGAGTCAGGACGTAGTCGTGTAGATTAGCTCCACGAATTACCGTCAAACAGCTGATCGCAGTCGTGTGGTTCGGTCTACGCGATTTATTTATAATAAAGGTCCGTGGGCCCGATCCTAGGATATTACGAGCGGCACCTGAAGGCGGCACGCCGTCCTCCCCCGGTCTGTCCCTCTCGTCCGGCCCCAGGGCCCCGGCCTCGGTCCCCCGGGCCCCGGCCCCCGGTGGGGTGTGTCTGCTGGAGACGGCGGTCGGGGAAAGGGAGGCGGCGTCAAGCGGGACACAAGCAGACGGCACCATCCCGGAAGTCGTACGATTTTGCCCTAAAAAAATAAAATAAAAGCGCTGCACTGGACGCTACTGTCACTTCATTTATCTAAAAAAGGGCAATGAAGAAGATTTGGGTGATTGGAAAACAATATTGAGAAAGAAAGAAAAATTTTGATGTGTGTGAATGAATCATGGGTGAAGATGGATTATGTGACTGCAGGTTCTCCAACCACCATGACATTGGTTCATGATCACCCCCCCCCACACACACACACACACACACACACACTTTAACCGGGACAGCTGAGAAGATTATTTTTTTTCCTGGGGAACACACAACACACGCTCTTAAAACACGCTATTTCCAAAAAGTCCCGTAGACTTCAAACTTCGCCAAGAAATCGCCCAAGGCGGCGGACGGGGTTGAGGCCCCGGCCCCAACCTGATGCTGGGGGCCAAACCGCCGTCGTAGCCATGGATTCTAGATGTACCGAGACCTAGTTCTCCTCCACCGACGCACGATGCCAATCCCCGAAAGAGGCTAAAAGTCAGTCGTTCAAACGATCGATCGATCGATTGATCGATCAATCGATGTATCTATCTATCCATCAGTCTTTTATCCTGAAAGTTCGGACCGGATCTACTTGTTTAAACTCCCTCGCGCTTGACCCCCCAGTTAAAAACCCGCTCGCGCCTCCGACGCCTCAGACGACAGGTCGGCGCGCGCACGGCTCACGTGCGGAGGGAAGATGCGGCTGGACGGTGGGACGAGGCTCGCGAGTCCGGCGCCGGCCGTCAGCGCGCGTTAGGCGTCGGGGTCGTTTGTTTGTTTGTTTGTTTGTTTGGTCGGTTGTTGTTTTTAAACCAGAAGAGGAGCCATGAAGAAACACCTGAGTCCCGCTAAACAGCAGCAGCCGCCGCCGCCGCCGCCGCCGCCGCCTCTTACACCGCCGCCGCCGACGACGACGACGACGGCGGCGACGGGGGCCGCCGACGTCCCGGCCCCGGGCGGGGACGTGACCGTCCAGCAGCTCAACGAGCTCCTGTCCGACGGCAGCGGCTTCTACAGCCTCCCCACGCAGCACTTCAACGAGGTCTTCCCCCGGATATACGTCGGCAACGCGTGAGTCTTTTAGCGTCTCCTCAGGTGTCCGCGGCGGCGTTTGGACGCCGACAGGTAGGACAGGTTAGCTAACCCCCCCCCCCCCGCCTCCGTCCACCCACCAGACGCGACGGTGACAACGGTGTCGCATGTCGGGCAGCGCGCGCACACACACCAACACACACCCACACACACACACACACACACACACACACACACACACACACACACACACACACACACACACACAGGGCGGGTTTCTGCCTTTCCGGCGTCTCCTCCGTCCTCAGCCCCGTTGTTGTCAACACATTCCCCGGTTGTCGTCCGCTCACCAGCGGCGGAGCGACAGACAGGTGGATGTTGTGTAACGCGGTGACATGACGACAACAACAACAAAAACAACAACAACAGTCCTAGTCTCGTGGGTTTCCGTGTCCCTGTAGAGGACGGATGTAAAGGAGACCCGCGTCTTTGACTCGGTCCTAACCCCCCCCCCAACACACACACACACACACACACACACACACACACACCCTCCCTCCCTCCCGCTGAGCCACAGAGCCACATGTTAAAGGCTCCCCCTGTTATTTTTTCCTCCCATCAGCCCCCTCCACAGGTTCCTGCAGAACAAAGAGCAGGTGGAGGTTTGTAGGCCCGAGTGGAAAGATGCTCCTGTAACGGGCGGAGTCAGGCGACACCTGTACACACCTTTCGAGGTTAATGCGGAGGCTAAATAAGGCACCGCCCCTAAAGAGGGTCCAAGAGCTGGAGTAAATGGATTGATTAATGGTTGATAAGTCATTTACTGATCCTTTATAGGTCAGTAAAAAGCCGATACTTCTGGCAACTTCTGGGTTGCCAGGAAAAAAAAAACCTCCATCATGACACTTTTCTTGGCCTTTTTCTTTGTTTAGCTCCTTTATTCATCAGGGAGACGCCTCCAACCGACTTTATTTGACCATTTAATCTTCTGGAAAAAGTCCTGCAGGATGTCAGGGTTAAAATCAATTTTAAAAACTGAACGGTTGGCTGATTTAAAATTTTTAACATAAGTACATAACGTGTGTTTTTGATAAGGATCTCTTACATTTTTTTTTCTAACGACGTGAATCGTAAATTCTTCTGCATGTTATTTTCTAGACAAAGCAAATGGTTGTCTAAATGTCAAAGGTCGTAGCGGGTATTTATTTCTCCCGTTAACAAGTTGCAGCTAACGGTTATATTTGCCATCAATTAACCAGCCGTTTTTTTTTCCCACCCCCCTTTTTTTTCCCAGTTCGATTGATTGATCCTTCGATCTGTATATATCGGGAAAATAGTTTTAAAAAATGCTGATACAGTTCCTCAGAGACCACAGGGAAGTTCTCGAAGCAGCAAACTCCCACAATTACGCAGTTAAAGTGGCTGCAGCGAGGTCACGTTGGTCATTTTGTCGATTAGTTGACTTCATTTGTTTCAGCTCTAAAAGGAAATGTGACCAATATATGTACAAATTGGGACATTTACAATTAAAAAAAAAAAACAATCAAACTACTAAATCACCTGAGGCATGTTTTTGCCACAACTGTGCTGTAATATCTCGTTACATATCGGCCAAAATACGGTGCACTGTTAGCAATATATGTGAGATTTGCTAGGATTGGCTAACGATTCAGGGGCTGCACCACTTCAGTGACAATAAACCCGTTTAAAAAGAACCGACTCCAATTTTCTGCTGCAGAACGTCTCAGACTGAGCACAGAAAAACACTGTAGCTCGCATAAATAAATATAGATAATGACCTGCTATGTAATTTAACCAGAGCTGTTCCAGCTGTCGAGCTGCGGAAGGTTCTGAGCTCACAAACAAACAAACGCATACATCGCAGTGGATATAAACTGTGAATGTATATCAAACATAGCAGAGGTCGAGCCATAAATCCGTGGTTGTTGGTCGACCGGCTGCTATCGGCTTTGTAATGAACCTGCCGACCCTTTCGGGAATTTACAGCCCGGTGTTTTCCATTAAAGCCACTTCCTGGTCCCTCCAGCACAGATCGTGCATGAGATGTATAATCTGTCTGATATTAAAAAAAAAAATAAAATACACAACAATCCTCGGCCATACTGTCGTTCTGCAGATGATATTCATAAAAATGGAGACCGTGCTCCCATTTAAGAGCCTGGAACCAGGGAATTTTTGCCACTTTTGCTTAAAAAAATGAAAAAAGAAACAATCAGTTATGATAAAAATGGTTGCATGCTAATTTACTGTCAGAACAACTCGCCGAAGAACGTTTATCGAAAAAAAAATAGTTAACACATATATTCTGCTGAGTTATAATGTAACATAAGCTTTTACGGAGCTGCTCTTAGTCTCACTGTTAAAGATTCACGGCAGCGAAGCTGGTCCTGGTCCAGGTCCAGGTCCAGGGACACCCGCCCCCCCAAACCCCCTGAGATACTTTCTCCGCGTAGTCTATTCTTTTGCTCCTGTCCCTGCAAACAGGGCCGGGATGGAGGAGGAGGAGATGGCAGCTGCCGTTACCTCGGAGCTACACCAAAAAGAGATGTGAACGAGCCGGGGTGGCCGAGCCGAGTCTCCGCACGAGGCGCCGGCAGACCCGCGTTTGGCCGAGGCTGATCGCACGGCGGCTCGAAAGGCCTCGGCAGAGAGACTCTGATGTCCTCTTTGCCTCGCGAGCCCTTTAGAGTAAGAGGTTTTGATGTCTGATCAGGGAAATGCGTTCACTGATTATGAAGAGCAGAGATTTTGTTTTTGTTTTTTTTCACTGGAAGTGGCGCTTCCATTTTTCTTCCCTCATCAAAAGCCATTATTTCAATGTTAAATTACATCATAGACCGTCCAAACCAGTTGAAACGGCAGAGTAAAGTATCGGGATGTTACAGACAGCTCAAGACGGTCGAACTGCCATCGATTGCGGATCAACGTCTGTGCTTCGTCCAGCGTTTGCACCGCTGGGACCTGCTGGGCCTCCCCCGCTGATGTCTCATTCCTTGCGCCTTGTCACAACCTGTGTTGTTGTCGTTGTAGTCGGCGGGAAAGTAAATGAGAACGTAGCAGATTCACTGATCAACATGGTGCAGCGGTGGTGTCTGTACGGGCGCAGCCCAGGGACTTTTTCAGCTGACACTGATTGGAAAAAGATCCGTCCTTGAAAATAGTCATTAAACTTATAAAGTGCGAACGGTTAATAGGCCCAAATCCAATTATGAGTCGCAAGGTCCCCTGGGAATTGGGTCCCATTAACCATTTTTAGGCCCCGATATGTAGTTTTAACTGTTAAACATGATAATTCAGGTCATGACACAGTTTAAAAAAAAAAAAAAAAAACGTTAATAAGGGTCCAATTGTGAAAATATAGGTTAAAAAAATCCCATGATATTTTGAGAGCCCATCGTGGATATTTGGGCATCGAAAAGACTACTTGAGACAAGATAAACCTGCCCCATCCGGACAATGCGGGTGAGGTTTGATTGACGGCGGCCTGGTGACCTCACAGCTGCCGCGTTTCCGTCCACGTGCCTCTAAATCAACTCATTATTTAAATTAACAGTGACTTAAACGGAGCGAGCAGGACCTCGTCGCTAATATCAGGAGGCCGACCGAGGAAACAAGGTCTCAAGACCCTTTAAACAAAGACAGTGTGTATGGATTACTCAGAATGTCTCGCCGTGGCGTTGTGTCGTGATGATGATGTGCGAGATCGATGTTCAGCGTCTTGTTCCGACGTGTCCCATGGGAGTTAAATCAGGTTGTTACATGGAGGCCGTGAAGGCCACGGATATAATTCAAATAATGTGGTGAAAATAATAATCCTGTGTTCTGCTGTTCTCTGTCTGCATTATGTCCAAATCCAAATTATTTACAACATGCGACGAGCATGGATGCTGCTGCTGATACGCCAAAATGAACCGAACAGGCTTTCACGTCTGTGGAGTGGGAAGGACGGAGGGTGCGGCGGGCAGGTTATGTAATCGGTTTGGGCCTGAGCACAGCGTCACGCCACGATGACGACCGCGGCGGCTCTTCTCAAGGCGTCAGAAAAAGGGCTGGGGTGGACTAGTACTTCTGCAACAGCCGAATACAAAATTAAATAGGTTATCTGTAGGTTATTTACATAAACACCACTTTGTACCAGTCAGTAAAACGTCCCCATGCGTAAGTTAATTATGTCAGCACACGTCAGCTTTTTTTTTTTTCTTTTCAGATCGGCGGTCATGAGCCGCCGCGTGCAGCTCAGGGGACGGGCCCAGGGCGCGGCCGCTCGCTTCCCAGGAACGTGTCGTGCCAGGCTGCTCTTTAATAATGGATGTCACGGGGGGGGGGACGCAGAAAGGGACGTGAACTCGTCTGAACCCCGGCGTCCCTCCGCACTGCGCGGCGAAGGCGGACAGCGCCGCTCAGACACTTCTGTGCAGCCACTTCCCCTTCACACACAAACAGATACACCTGCCTCAACGCACGAACATATTATAAATAAAAGGGGGGAAAGGTATCAATGACTCTGCTTTTACCTCAACACATTGCTGAGTCTCTGCCCTGCAGCTGACGCGCCGGCAGCTGGGTTTCTTCACCTCTCCGCAAAATGGTGGCAGAGAGGTCTTTTTTTTTTTTTTTTAATTCGTTCCTGCAGAGGAGGCTCTGCAGCCAGCGCCTCCTCCGGGGAGCTGTCACCTGGTCACCTGGCCTCGCCTCGCCAGCCCCGTATTGACTCCTCGCAGATAACGGGCGATAGAAGCAGACAGCGCTGTTGGCGCAGAGCGTTTCACACCAAGATTTATGAGTCTCTGGTCTGGATTGAAGTAGGGAATTATAGATGAGATACTTCTGGCTTTTGTAGAATATAGTAGAATATATATGTACAATAACGTGTGTGTGTGTGTGTGTATTTTTATATGTATATATGTATATATATATGTATGTATGTGTGTGTGTGTGTGTGTGTGTTCTTTTGTTTTTGTTTTTTTTTTATTATGACAATTACCAAAAAAAAAAAGAGAGAGGGATTTTAATTCAGGGTCAATGGGCAGTGCCTTTGGCCGAGTCAGATCTTCACAGCGGACATAGGCGTCCGGCCGCTGCAGCCAAAGCCCTGTGTTCCTTTGTCGTGGTCTGTCAGACAAACGGGCGCGTTCCCCCCGTGTGGCGTAGGCCTAAAAACCCAGTGTTTGTGGTCCTGGGAGACCAGGTCCATCCACGCCAGAGGGAAGGCAGCGGGAGATTTATTGCTCCCCTGGAAGCCCGAGCAGCTGATGATGGAGGCGGAGGGCTGCCGGAGCAGAGCTGGCTGAGAGCAGAGGGACTGAAGTGGCGACGTGGAAGATTTTGGTCCTGGTAGAGTCCGGGCGACACCTACTATAACTGGTTTGGGACAGGAAATCCAGTGGTTTAATGATAAATAAGATATAGGTCACAGAATTCTGGCAGCAGCAAAACAAAGTATTGTGGATTTGGTAAAGAAACTCACAGTTAAGCAAAGATGTAAATAATAAAACAAATGAGCAGACATCTAATAAACCAAAGCATGTGAAAACACCTTGTTTTTGTTTTCTTTTTTTTGTTCCTAGATGTCTTGTTCTGCTGCCGTATTCTCGTTTTTCAGTTGTCAGACACCAAAAAAAGTTTTATTTCCCCTTCAACCGAGGCGCTTGTTAACTTTTTACGAGTGAGCCGACCCGTCAGGAGAGCATCCTGCCAAAGTGGTTAAATTGACGTATTCTTTATTGCCCTGAACCATGAACCTCAAATCTCTCCCGGCCCAGGTTCGTGGCCCAGAATGCCATGCGCCTGCAGAAGCTCGGGGTGACGCACGTGCTCAACGTGGCGGAGGGCACGTCCTTCATGCACGTCAACACCAGCGTGGACTTCTACGCCGGCACGGGCATCGCGTACCACGGCATCCAGGCCAACGACACCGAGCAGTTCAACCTCAGTGCCTTCTTCGAGGAGGGGGCGGATTTTATCGACAGGGCCCTGGCGCACAACAACGGGAAAGGTGAGTTTGTTGTTTTGTTTTTTTTTAAGCGGGAAATGTGACGCGTCTTTTTTAACCGCATCTGAGGTGAAGCTAAGCTCCAGGAACGTTCATGCTTGTTCCACTTTTCTGCTCTGGCGTTGGTTCATCCGCACTGGTCGATGATGCCTTAATATCAAAAATGTGCCTCATGAAATGACTTTACATGTGACATGTACTGGACAGCTTTTTGGACAATCTTCTGACAAACGAAGGGAGCAGACTTCCTCCTTTTTAATAGAAACACATTGTACGGTTTGATGCCAGATAACTTTTCTCAGTTCCGGTCCACTTTGTCGTTCATTAAGCTCTGTCTGGCACCGATACTGCTGCTGTGCCCGCTAACTTCTCTGTTCTCCGCACATGTGTGGTTCACAGCAATAACCATCAGAATTACCTCTAGAAATTCCCTGCAGTTTTCGAAACTATAGGCCCTTTGTGTCAGACGGAGGAAGAAAAAAGCAGCTTCTCATTTCTGGCTTGTGATTTTTGATTTTTATCAGCTGTAGCTACAGTAGTTTGCTTTGTAACATTAGCTCAGAGAGTCAGTTTGAAACTCTTGTCTCTGGTTGATATTTTAATGTCCCCAGCAGACCTTTTTGAAAATGAGAACCCTGTATAAAGGCTCTTAAATATGCACTTGATGGCGGCATTGATCCATGTCGAAGACACAAAAAATAAGGAAACAGAAGTGTCTGGCAAACGTAACCCAATCTCGGGTACCATTGGCCTGAGGGCGATTAATTGTAAATGCCCCAAAGATGCCGTTAAAAAGCAGGGAAGGGCCATCCAGGATCAGCTGTGTAAGCTGTGATTGGATAAGCTCCCTGGCTTTGGAAGCAATGAGAGGTTACTACTACAGGTAGTAAGCTACTTAGCTGGGAATGCTAACAATTGCAGCTTGTGTTAGAGAAGAGATGCACAATTTGATCCATTCCTTAAAATTTTGCTGTCGTGCTTTCGGTTTTGAACCATCGCCAAATCTGTCGATCACAGGTGGAGCTTTTCCTCCCCAAATATCTGAGCTGTGAATCCTCTGTGAACGCACCAGGAAAAGTCTCGGTTTCTTTAATACAGTCATAGAGCCGGAGACGTGCTGCCTCTTCACCAAGCGCTGCTCTTGCAATACGACAGGAAAACCTCACTGGTCGAGAATGGTGGATTCACGGTGGTATCCCAGTAAAAATGTCAGCATCGGTACTGAGGAAATGACAAATGTGGAAACATTGGGTTAATCGTATATCGGCTGAAAATTGAAGCATCACTTGTTATCAGTGTGTCCAAATGCAAATGAATTTATGTCTTAGCCAAAACCCATCAAAGGTAGAGGAGATCAAAGGGGAACATGATGTCTTTCTCACTTCAGTAGCTCCCGCTTGAAAGAAATTCATTCCCACAAGTTGAGACATGAGCTCCTCTGTTCGCTTGTCTAACAAAGGACACAGGACTTAAAGCGTCTTTTTAACGATTCAGTCCCAATATGCCTCGACGCCTTGGATCTTAAAGCGAAGACGGGACGTGATCGTGATAGCGCCGAGCATCTCGGGCTAAATCTGACACCCTCCCGAGCCCTGCTCTATATTCCGTTATCAGATCACGTCCCCGGACGTAGACGCCGCCGAAGCGTTTCATGCACATCGCACCTGTAGCACCGAAGCTCGACCCACCTCCCGTGTTTTTTTCCCTATCGTAGTTATGTGAAACAGGTGCTGCGAAACAATCAGAACTCACAGGGGAAAGTGATTCTTAATCTGTGATAGAATATTTAGCTAATTTATTCAAGTTGTGGAAACACTCAGTCCCAGGAGACCTCAGCCCTCCACCAGCAAAAATAAATAAATAAATAAATAAATCTTTTCCCAGCTCCTAAAGCTGTGTGTTAAATTTAGTCAATTTGTCACCGAATGTGAGGGAAGCGCCTCAATAGCCTGCCGGACCCTGCGTTTCATGGCGCGAGGAAAGGTGCCTCGGCTCCTGGGCGGCTCAGGCGGAAAGACGCACCGACACCACGACAGGTCGGGAGGGACAAGCAGCGGTGGCGAGGGAGAGTAGGAGGGAGGGTGGAGAGGAGTAGGTGAGAGCGTCTCACCTCTCACATTGCTTTACTTTGACATTGTGTATGTGCAACATAATCCTTGACATTTTCTGCCCCCCCCCCAAAAAAAATCTCTAAAAGGTCACACACAAGTCTGGGGTTTTAATGAGGAGCTGCGTCGGCGCATTGTTCATTGTTCCTGCGGTTCTGCAGCGATGAGGACTTGAGGTTACAGCGCGTAGGCAGGTCACGTATCTACAAAGCTCCATCGTCCATCGAACCTCTCAGGGGGATTATCAGCACGTTAAACCCCAAACAAGAAAAAGTAATTTGTCATGGTTGTCACTTGTATTGACGAAACGCAGAGAATTATCAGCACAGTTTCTTTCAGCCTTCAAAAGACTTTTAGCATCTTTCAGCTCCTGTTTTTGTCTCCTCATCCTCCTTATCAGCATCCTCATGAAGTCATACACGTCAGACCCTGGTTTCAGCTGTCAATTAAATGGATATGTTCCACGGGTATCACAGGAATCTGGGTCAGCCGTAGGTGTGCTTTTGTTTATTAGTCAGTATGAATGATGGTTAATTAAACAGAAAGGTTCAGGTTGCTTGAAACGAAGGCAGAAGGCTGCTGTCACTTCTCACCTAAATCATTTCATCCTCTTCCTCTGCTCCTTTTTTTTTTTTTAAAGATATTTATTCAGATCCATGATATTTGATAGCAAAGGAAGAGAACCCCATCAGTGATGTTGTGATTACATGGTTTGCATCTCAGCCTCCAAGCCTGTGTCTTCGTTCTCTGGAGGAACTGAATCCCACGGCGGAGACGTGGTTCTACCCTTCGGCCGAACGCACAGAGACTGATGGAAGTCGTTGTGTGGAGAATTAAAAAAAAAAAAAAAAATAGGAAGAGCTTTAGAGATAAGTTCAAACTCAGCATGCTCTACTGCGTCCACACACACACACAGTGAGCAATTGAGCAAGTTAATGCACGAGAGATGAATGAGGAGAAGAAAGAAAAGTATAATTTGATGAACGGTGAGTGATGGAGTGAGAAGATGAGCAAAGCCGTGAGCCACAAATCCTGCACGTCTAACGGGAGGATGCAGTGGAATCATCATTGATCTGTGGCAGGGCAATTAGGTATCGAAGAGGTCATCTCAATCTGTGGGGTGGGGGGGGTGGGGTTGGGGTTGGGGGGTAGGAGGAGAGGTAATAGCGGGAGAGGGGCACGGGGCGGTGTAGGGTTTCCGACAAAGTGCTGAATCTGCAGATATGTCTGCAGAAGGTTGCCGAGTTGAATCCCCCGTGGGGTTTCCGCTCGTCTGTAATGAAACTCAAAGTCGGATGGAGACGAGTCTGAGACGCAGGGCGGAGAACGTCGGTGTTTTCTGTGCTTACGCGGAGCTTGGGTTCCTCGCCACGCGCCGCATTGAAGGATCCCGTAGGGCGAGGGTTGCGGGGGTGATGCTTGACTTTGCCGCTTCCGCAGCAGAGGTCGGGTCTTTTTTTATTTGCATCTCCTGGAACAGAAGCTGCTTCGCTAGGCAACTTCAGCCCCAGCATGTGTCCCCTCGGCCGTCTTCCTCTTGCTCTGTCTTCTCTTGTTCATTTGTTTCTTCTTTCTTTCTTCATTTTCTTCCTCATATCTTTTTTTTCCTTTTAGCCATACTCTTGAAATAAAAATCCATAAGTAAAGTAGAAATCCTGCATGTTTTTTTCACATCATATACATTAGCATTAGCATATGTTATATGCTCCTTTAAAGACACAATGAAAACAAACACTAGTTGTACGTTTTTCAGACAAATCAGACCACACAGACATGATACACATAGTTTTAGATTCACTTTGACTCTTTCAGAGGTTATAATTATCCCCGATGTCCATCACAAATAAAAAACCATAAATCCGCTTAGAAATATCTCAGGAACTTGCCTGAGAATTATCACGCTTTACAGTTTCCCTTAGTATGAAAATAAACTGGTGATCGTTTTCTGTACATTAATGGGTCTGTTGCAAACAGGAACTGCTAATAGCTAATTTGGCAACTGATAATGCACCGAATTTGCCAAAATGTAAATAAATATAGGTTTTAAGACAAAAAAAAAATTGTGGTTTAATTTGGACCAAAATGACTGTAACAGGTTGATCGTGTGACTAGTTGCTCCACATGTACAACAGTTCTGTAGGTCACATGATCAGTCAGATTTATGAACTGTGAATAGGCTCAGATTTAAGAGAAATCAGCGGGAACTGAGATATGGACTCATCACTTTCAGTGTTTCTATGCAGTAAATGTCTTCTCCACCATATATAGCACTCGTCCTATCGTTCTGCTTCTGTACCCGTGTCCGCAGGGAAGGTGTACGTACACTGCAGGGAGGGCTACAGCCGCTCCCCCACCATGGTCGTCGCTTACCTCATGCTGCGCCACAGGATGGACGCCCGGGTGGCGGTGGCCACCGTCAGGCATAAGCGGGAGATCGGCCCAAACGACGGCTTCCTCCGCCAACTGTGCCAGCTCAACGAGAGGCTGGCGAAGGAGGGCAAGCTGAACGGGGAGCCGGGGAAAGTAAAGACCAAATAACGGCGAGAGACCCTCCGCCCGGTCTCCCGTCGTAACCCTTCGCGGGCTACCCCACCCCCACCCCCCTGCCCCAGACTAAACCAGCACCCATCTGACACACCGAGGGGTATCCTGAAACACACACCTACACGCATTCATCCGTGTAGATAATTACTCCCCACACACGCACATACACACACACACGCACACACAAAACCTCACATACACACGGACATGCTGTTTTCTTTTCGACTCTCTAGTCCACGTCTCCCCGCTGCTCTGTGAGGGGACATCTGTCCTCTTCCCACGAAGAGTGCGTTTGCAAAAAATTTAACAAAAACAACCCCCCCCCCCTTTTTTTAAATTATTTATTTATTTATTTATTTATTTATTTTTAATTTTTACCTCAACACCACAAAGATGTGCTGACATCTCCTCACGAGCACCAGAAAGCTCTAAATTTCCGTTTTCGAGCTACTTAAAGCATTCCTCCAGTTCCCACAAGTTAAGACACTGAAAAACGCCCAGATTTTTTTAAAATCACCTTAACTAGTTATATATATATAAATATATATAAATATATATATATATATATATATATATATATATATATATATATATATATATATATATATATGTATGTACAAGATTATAGCACAATCATTCCATAGTTTTTTCACTGCCGGTAATGTCAGTGATGTCTCCGCCAGAGGGAGAACCCTATAAGTTCCTAAATGCACCTGAAATATTTAGAGTCCATGGCCTCACATGATGCAGGCTGCAGACAAAACGCGTCAGGTATGTTTTATAGAAAGTGATGCGTGAATGGATGGAGGAAAAAAAGTCCAAACATTCCAGGAAAAAACTGAAAAGAAAAAAAAAGCCCCTCAGAGTTTTGTTTTGTCCTTAAATCCTTCATCTTCCTCTGGCAGGGGCAGACATGTAATGCACAGACACTAAAGTTCACGCCCCCGACTATCGGGCCTCTAGTTTGACAGTGGTGGCTCAAATGGCCGTCAACACACGGAGTGGCAGCGGCGGCGGGGAGGCAGTGCGCCGGCAACGGCAAAGGTCGGGCTAATTAGGTGGTTTTTTTTTTATGTTTTGTTTCTTTGTTGTTGTTTTTTTAGTAACAACATTATGACGAATGCTCATTAGAGCTAAATATGATGGTTTTCGTTTTTTTAGTTTCTCATCGAGCTCAATCAGTTTAGTTTTGAGTGCGATGTTCATCTGAGGGGAAACACTGGCTTGATCTCCATCTTGAAAAGCATCTACTACGATTTCAAATTAGCTTATTTACGGTATTTCCTTTTACTAATTTTTCAATTTTTCTCTACACGGGAAATATTAAGAACTTCTCATAAATGTAGATAAATCCTTTCTGAAGCCGTAAGTTCACTTGGTCGGTCGTTTAAAGCCCCGATTATTTCCTATTAGGATTTAAGAAATTGAACAGACTTATGGTGTTTCAGCTGCATTTTTCATTCGCCTGTCTCACACGCGTCCGACAACACACACACACACAGACACTCCTGTTTTAATCAGGCCACGGAAATCGCTGCGGCTCCACCTCAATCCTGACCCCAAGCTTCAAGCCACAACCGCTGCCAGATCCCACACTCGGTACCGTACCTGAATGCATCCTGCGGCAAAAAACGCCGATGCTGCGCTTTTGTGTCTTGACGAGCCTCTGGACCCGCGGCTCATATTTCATGTCCCGCTGGTGTCCAGCAAAATAGTGGAGAGATTTTTTTTTTTTTTTTTTTTCCTGCAGAATATCCCGAAAACATCCACACACACACACACACACACACACACACACACTAGACATGGCAGCCAATCGTGCCGGGTTACCACCTTCAAACTAGAGGCCTGTGTTTTTTTTTTTTTTGTTTTGTTTTTGTTTGTTTGTTTCTTTTAACTGTCCCATGCAGAAGGAAAGCCTCCCGCTTTCACCGGAAAGTTCCAGCCGTCGCGCCACAGAGTCGCCCACTGCCAGTTCCCTGACACAGCCGTTCTGACCAGTATCCAGTGCCACTGTTTCGTCAACACAGTTTGTCGGAGGTCCACACACAACACGCCGCCTGTCTCACCCCCAAGTGTGTGTGTGTGTGAGTGTGTGACATAGTAAATTTATTATGCCTGACTTTATGCACACACAGGGTCAAAACTTTATTTTTCCTTCCTTCTCTTTTTTTCTTTTTTTTTGTATGTACTAAGCATTGCAATATATGTCAATACCCCATCAGATATATAGAATGTAATCACGTGGAGAAAAAATATGACTCTTCAGGCTGTAGATGTTACGATAGTTCAACGGTGCATTATGAAAGACGCCGATATTTAATCCTGGGGCATGATACTGTAAACCAGAGCCAGAGCCAGAGCCTGAAGGAGATGAGGGGAGTGGGCATTGGACCCCCCCTCGCTTACTCCTCCAGAATAGGCTGCGGAGAGGGAGAGTGTTGATGTTGGGGGGGGGGGAGAGTCCACCGGTTCCACCGGGTCCACCATGTCCCAACACATGTTTCTCCAGACTGAGAGGACCTGGGACGTGTAAGCATGAAACCCGGGGAGGGGTGGTCTTACCAGGGAGGGGAAACTAGGTTGTCTCACCTCATTAATGGTACTATGTAATCCGCCTTTGATATATCTGTATACATATGAATATATACATGTATACTGTATATACATATTTAAGTGTTGACATATATGAATGTACGAGCAATGTGTCTATAACGTGTAGGTATCGTCCGTATGTCTTAAGCCCTAATATATCATGCTATATTTGTATATGACATCGAAGTGTAGCCGCTCCATTTTTCTCTCTGTTTCACATGTACATTAATATTCAGCTATGATGTGCATGTTTAAAAAAAAAAAAAAAAAATCGCGTCTGATTGTGATATTTTTCGTATCACAATTGTGCGAAACTTGCTGATGACAGCAGGAGTTGTGTTTTTTTGTTTTTTTTTTCCTTTGATGAAGATTGTCGTGTTTCACTGGTGTGTTGTTTTTTTTTTTGCGGCTTTGGGTTTCCATGGTAACGCTGATTTATTCATGATGTAGAGCGAGAGAGCAGGTGGCAGCATAAGATGCATATGGATTATTCTGCATATGACCTTACTGCGTGAAAATGTCATCACCTCCATGGATATGCTCATGGTATCATCTCTTCATATGGTGCTTTAAAACGTTTATGGCCCTTCCTTCCTTCCTTCCTTCCTTCCTTCCTTTCTTTCTTCCGTCTGTCTTTTTTCTTCCTTCTTTTCCTTTTTTCTTTCCTGACAGATGTTTGAAATTTTCAGCGTTTCTTTCTCTGGATGAGAACGAAGCTACACTCTCCATTTCAATGCAACGTTTTTGCCACGGAAAACGCTCGATTTGCCTGTAACTCGCTCATGAAATAAGATTCACATCTGAGAGACTCTCCACCAGGGGGGGCTGTTTTTCCGTTGTTGACCTGTCAACACGCATCAGTCTGCACCACCGACAAGCAAAAAACAGTAATAGCAGAAATCATTTTAACACAGGTTTTATTTAGGTTTCAGACTCTTACATTGAAATTAAAAAAAAAAAAGCTTGTTAGCTGTGAAATACTCAACTGGCTTGTTACTCGGCCACGAAAAACCCCTCAAATATTACAAAATATCACATTTAGGAGGCTGCAGACTGTCCACCAGGGGGAGCTGCTCTATCATTGTTAACTCGTCAAACTGCAACACCTTCAAGCAGAAATAGCAATAGCAGCTGTGATTTTAACAAGTTGTGCAGAAAATTGATGGCTCCGGCTTTTCCCTTAAAGTAAATTGCAGTAAATCAAATGTCCTGTTGTGCTCAGACTCTTAAGTTGAAAACACAAAAAAGAAACTGTTTCACCTCTGTCTCTGGGAAATTATGATGCTCATTTTCACTATTTCCTGCTGTTAAGAGACCAAACAACTAATCAATTAACTTAAACAGTTGTCAGATCAACCAATAATTAAAATATTTGTTAAAATATCAATTGAATAGGTGGCTCAAGGTAGAATAGCAGCTCTGCATAGTCTGCAAGCAAACTAACTGAATATGTACAAAACCAATACTAAGTGTAACACAGACTCTAATATACATAAACACTGCGAGAGGAGCCATTTTTAGGCTGTTGACACATAAAATCTCAAAACTTGCATTGAAATATCCGGTGCTGCTGTAGCTTCTGGCTCATTATTGGTTGGGGGGGGGTGACCAGAGACCCCCACCACAGGGAGGTCGAGCTGAGGACAAACCTCGCCGAGTGAGAACATGAGTGCAGTTGCGATGCTTCTCGTGGGGTCGTTACGAGGCCACTGCGCTTTTGGGTTTTTATCTGGTTCCCAGCGATGGTCTCGTCTCAGCGGCGGGTTCACAGAGAGGTTGTCCCTCTCCGCTCTGACCCCCCCCCCCTTCATCTCATACGCTTGAAAACGTCTCGGACCAGTAAAGTTACGAACGCTTGGACCCGAGCGCTCGATTACACACATCCCGCCATCGCCGCCTCCCCCCTCGTGGGATTCCCCCGAAACGTCTGGCGAGGTTTGAAAAAAAACAAACAAACCAGGTGTGAGTAGGTCAAGACCGTTTTCAAAGATGACTCGACGCATGTTTCACGCCACCTCATCATGAACCCCCAAAGCCATGCTACCATGAAGTCGGCCCCTATGACAGAGAATAGGCTCTACAGACAAGGAGCCGCTTGACCTCTGTGGCCTCACACAACCACATCCGACACCAGGACTCTGCCGAGTGACCTCCTGCGTCGTGAAAAAGCCGCTTCTACGCGTTTATAATTGGCTTCCAACCGCGTAAATGGGCCGGATGGGGCGGGGGTTTCACTCGTTCGAAAATCCGCATCCGCTCTACGACACTGCCCTCCCTCCGAAAACGCAGCCACCCTCCCCAAAAAAATCAGTCCAGGGTGGGGCCACGTCCTTTTGTAGCGTCAGCTATTGCTGTTTTAGTCACTGACGAGCTTGGGCCCAATAAAAGCTCCTGTGGCGGCGGCAGCCACGGTAGAAGTTTTCTGTCAAAATTACAAAAATTACGACAGGTTTAATACTTTTTTTCGGGGGGGGGGGGGCGTGAAACAAAGTCTGCATGAACAGGAAGCTTCTATGGCGGCTGAACTGCCTGCTCCACACACTCTTATGCATTGAGTAACAGATAAACACTGCCACCTGCTGTTCAACAAATCCAGTGGTTTGCACAATTATATATTTATTATTATTTTTTTATTACTAATTACTTACGGTGATTACAGTCACAACATTACAGTAAATCACGATCCAACCCCATGTTTTCTGCCACTTAAATGCCTTTTTTTTTTTCTTCCTATGTGAAATTTAATGTTGATATAAAATGGTTTACTTTTAATTTGTTCAACAAGGTACCAGCGT
Organism: Istiophorus platypterus; assembly: GCA_016859345.1. Classification (NCBI taxonomy): domain Eukaryota; kingdom Metazoa; phylum Chordata; class Actinopteri; order Istiophoriformes; family Istiophoridae; genus Istiophorus; species Istiophorus platypterus. Next base: position 16,783,048 of record CM029119.1, read on the forward strand.
CATTTTTGTGGGTTATACTTCCAGGTACATTATGTATTCAATCGAGAATGTTAAATGTCATGTATGTATAATCTTATATATACAGAGTATGTAACACGCACTAAAGCAGGTGTGAATTGCTGCATTTTACTGTCATTAATGGCCTATCACAATATACAGATAGGACATTGTTTGATATTGGATTTAGAGAGTTGAACTTGCAGATGAATCTTGTGTATTTCCTCCTTAAAACATTTAGGTAGTTTTTATTTAGATTTGTCCTGTTACAAGGACCTAAGTTGATTATAGGTTTAATTATTTTTGCTCTGCTTATTTAAAAAAAATGCAATTTTGCAAAAAATGCAAAAAAAGAAAAAGCAGTATTTTTTTTTTCGTGCAGTCGGAAACGCTGACGTGATTGCGCGACCTTCTTCTCCAGCTAACGATGTCATCACCCTTTGTTTTTGTTTTTTTTTAGGACGAGTCGCCGATAACGGTCAGTCAGGCGGAACCCGGGTCAAGGCCTCAGGCGAACCGCGATTCATTCGCGGCGTTCGTTTGAGTCGCCAGACTGAGCGAGAGGGAGGAGGATTGTCAAACCTCTCGGATGGAGCCAGGTAGCTGGGTGCTGATTTTTTTTTTGTTGTTTGTTTTTTTTAAAAATCACATTTAAATTGACCTACGAATAACTTCCTGCGATTTTCTCTAAGATTTGCAGTCCCCGTGCGGGGGGGGGGACTCGGCCATCTGTGCTGAGGTAGGCAAAAAAACAAAACCCTAACTCCTCCGTGACTGACAGTCGATATCTTATGTGATGGAAAACGCATCTGGCTGAGTTTATCTGAATTACCCACGATGCAAAAAGCCTCCCCCGCCTCCCAAGAGCGTTTAAGCAAACACCAAAAAATTACTAACAAATACCGGTTTGGCCCAGGTAAAGGCGCCGGCTCCAGAGCCGTGGTCGTCGTCTTCCTCCTCCTCCTCCTCCACCCAGTCTGGTAAACGGCTTAAAACGGCAGCTTTAGCACAAGTGAGCCCCCTGCCGACTCCCCCTGCCCCTACCCCCAGGGGGTCCATCACACAGCCGACGTCTCGTCCCGTCACGCGGCCGCGTCTCGTTTTGGCGTCCAGATGTCGGCGGAGGACGCCGCTGCGAAGGCACGACCGGCCCCTTTTAGGCGTGTAATCCTCACGTACCTCCGTGCACTTGTCGCCGACATCTCGCGCGAACTCAGTGCGACGGCAGAGGCGCGGCGCCCCACCCGAAGCCTTACAGCAAGGGTCGACTCTCCGGGTGTGTTTCTTGCGTTCGCGTATCTCGCTTCACACAGTGGGAAGGGACGGCTCCCTTGCAAGGAGGAGAAATCGTTGAAGTGCACTTGATTTTAAATTGCGATGTTATTTTTCTTACCTTGGAGAAGTCCCTTCTTTCTTATGTTTGAGAAATAAATGGCTGAGGTATAAACATCTTCTCAGGAGTGGCTCCTTATTGTGATGAACGGGAAACAGAACGATGTGTGTTCACTGTATCTACATATTAATATTTTCCATTCTCCGGTCAGCGTACAGGTTGGTTTTGTGCCATGGTGAACTTCATGGGAAATATATACGGGAATATTCTTTTACACAATTATTTTCATATCATATGGTGCAAGCTGTCCCATCAAATTTAACTTGTGTGTTTTTTACATTGTAGGAAATTGTGATATATTTTAAACTAATGTATCTATTTTTACCCATTTACACCAAATATATCAGGCAAATACCAGCGTGTCGGGTTGTCGCATCCCACTTTAAACGGCAACCAGTTTAAAATAGAATTTAATTATAAAATCAGTTTTTCATCAAACAAATTGTTAACAGTGTTGGTTCCTTTCTGACTTTTCCATTCTGTGTACAGGTCTCAGCCTTGACCCCATTAGCTCTAACTGAATGTGTATAAAATTACACTATAACTATATAGTTTAATTTCTTAAGTCTAATTTACTTAACATAACAGCTGGACACTAATATTTATCATACTTTACATAAGGAAATGGTGCATTTGTTGGACTATTTTAAGCGGTGGATTAATACATATTTTGTGCATGTTACTTATTAAAGCCAGCAGAGTGGTGTTGGACTGATTCAAAATTCGGTGTGTGTGTTTGTGTGTGTGTGTCTGTGTGTGTCTGTGTGCGTCTGTGATATTGCGTAGCAACAATAAGGCAATTTAAAGTGACAAAAAGACTTAAATAAAATATTAAACGAAAGTAAAATAGAATAAAACAGATTAAACAGTAAAATAAAATTTTCTGCAGCTTTCGTTCAGTGCAAGATATGAATGAATAGTAGTTAGTGTCTTTTTAAGGGGATTTATTGAGCATTAAAAGGAAACAAGTTCAGCATAGTTATGTGTTACATGTAAAACCTTCTTCAATGAAACTGATCTACAGACAGAAGATCAGTACAATAAAAGATGGTCTCTATGATATATTCATCAACGGATAATGAGAAAATGGACCCAGGCAGGTAAATCTTTATTTTTTTCGTCTCCGTGGTGATTTCGCATTTCCGTTTGAATGAGTTTCAAGCGTCTTTGTGTTTATTTCGCTGCTTTTACCTGAGCTCTGTGACCTTCAAACAAGAAATATAAAGAGTCGATTCTGCTACAGGCCCCGGGGCCCATAGCCGACAGGCCTGGTCGAAGAAAACATAATGTTACAGCTCAGCTAAACGCCCATGTTTTCAGTGCTGCCTCTAAACAGTGACAAGAGAGACAGTGTGCGCGTCGGGAGCCACTGCACAACTTCGCCACCGAGTGGAGCCAAAGCCCCGTTCAAACTCTCCGTTTGTGGCACGGCGGCGAGGGAGGAAGAGAAATAAGGTCAGACTGGGGGGGGGGCTGACATCAGGAGCGGGAACGAGATGACAGAGGGAGCCAGAGGAAACCTTCCAGGTTCTCCAGGTGTCGATGCAAACGCTGCTTTATGTTTCACAAGGCTGGGGTGGGACGACCGGGGGGGGTTGGAGCGCTAGAACAGCGAGACGCCTCGGCAGGGTTCACTGGGAAGGCTCAAACCAACTGGAGCCCCCCCCACCCGGCTTGTCCTCTCCACGGTTTCTACTTGCACGGAAATTGTTGCAGACCAGCTGTGTGGCCCCTGGGGGGGTGTAGGGGGGCCCAGTAAACCAGGGACCTCCTCCCTAGTCCGGCCGAAATCGAACCGTCACCACACGTTGAGAATCGATGCAGTAAGAAAGCGGCCATTTCAATACAGCTGTGAAAAGGTGGAGGATTGCTTTTTTCTTTTTTGTATAAAAATAAAAGGATCCCTGCTTTTAACCCCCCCCCCCCCCCCCACACACACACACACACACACACACACACACCTGTTAACCTACCCCGTAACCCTCCACATCCAGGGTGCCTGACGAAGAAACATGCCAGGTCCAGGATCCGCCAGGGAGAACCGGGTCTCAGGAAGCGGCCCGGGGATAAAAATGGAGGGATTATGTGCTGCTGCAGCGGGTTATAGGTCCCGCTCTGCCTCTTACTTGAAGGAGTCCAGGATGCTCGTTCCTGAGACTCATCAGTAAACGGCGCTGGGGTCTCTGTGTGATGAAGTGCCATTTATTCCAGCTATGTGCAGCCGGCGGCCTCTTTTTTTTTTTGCAGTGCGGAAATGTTTATAGCCGGAGCCGGAGACAGGTTCCTGTGTATCGTCTGCCCCCCCCAACGCCACCGCCACCCAGCAGCGTGTCCACATGCGCCGGTGAGAGTTTAACCAGCGACTCGGCAAGGATCCGTCGGAGCGTTGCCGCTTTTCTGATAGAAGTGAGTAGAGACCTCGGCGTATCTTTTTCTTTCTTTTACTCACCAAGTCACCGAGTCACGGCCTCGACCTCGTGCCATCTCGGACTCGCTCATCACGTTTCAGCAATTTAACAATTTTTTTTTTTTTTCCTCCCGTAATCAGCGAATAAAGTTGATGGTCGCCTTCGAAAATTTTACCAATACTTGACGATACAGATGAGGCAGTGGCAACCCATGTGTAGACAGCGTCGCTCCGTAGCGCTGCTAGTGGTCGAAAAACTCCGAAGGGGTTCCTATAAATTTCTGAATGAAAAGATCAAGATTCAGATAAATTAATGGTAAGTAAACATGAATTAATCTCCAAAGATCATATCAAAAAGAGAATGAAAAGAAAATAATAATAAAAAAAAAAAAACATCAAAAACAAAAAATATCTGAACAAAATCTGGAGAAAATGAACAAACTGGTTCTTGAGAAATGTAGGCCTGGACATGTGTGGACGCTCTGCCAATAGAAATCTGGGTCAAAGCAGAAAAAGTAAATCACAATTTAGGACATCACGCTCATTTATCTCATTTCCATCAGGCTCAACGAAGTTTTGTTTTCCAAACTTCCAGAATTACCTGCACCCCCCGCCCTCGTATCTCTGTGTTCACCAAACCACTTCAAATATGATTAGTCCCTGAATGCGCCTTCAGCTCCCTTTTCTTTTCCCTCCCTCAGAGCTTTCACCGGCTTTCATCTCTGTCCTCGCTTTTAATGACTCAAACAGAGAGCACATGATGCTCTCTTTAAAATCCTCATCCCAATCGTCCCGCAGTCACATTTGGGGAGGGAGGGGGCTGCAGGAAAAGGGGCGGGGGGGGGGGGGTTTGCACATCTGCGGCGCAGCGCTAATTATCAGAAAAACCCTTAGAACGGGGGTCCGGGGGGTCGGGGGGTCGGGGTCGGAGGGGGGGGCGACGGGCTCCGGAGGCCGAGCTGGTCCTCAGATCCTCTTCCAAGCGCCTGTGCCCGTCCTGCTCGTTTCATCTCCGGCTGCCGAGCGCTGGTCCGCCACGCTCCCGGCGTGTACGTGTACGTGAGTGCGGATCCTTGGGGGTTTCCGGTGTTTTCTACCTCGTAAAGCTGTAGTGTCAGGACGAGTACTTATGAAACTTTTTTCTTTTTGTTAAAGACAGTAGAATCAGAATTGGTGTTTTTCTCCTGAAAATGTGTGTGTGTGTGTGTGTGTGTGTGTGTGTGTGTGTGTATGTGTGTATATGTGTGTGTACATATATATATTTGGTAATAATTAGGAAAAAACAAACACTTTATTGGAGCCACTTAATTACTGTGGGAGCAACAATGTCCCGAACTCATCAGTAAACAAAATCATCTGTCGGCTGTGGTCGTGAAGCGACATTTAATGGCCGCGGCAGGAATTTGCACCACGCCGTCGAAAACGCTGGCCTCGGCCTCAGACCGGTCTTCCACGCCGCCGCCGGCGGGCTGCATCAGCCGGTCGAGTCACGGGGGGCAGAACGTTTGACCACATCTGACCACTCTGCCTCTGAAATGGGGGGAGGGGGGTGTTGTTTTTTAGTTTTTTTTCCGACCTAACCGCCGCTTTAATAATATCTGTTTCTTGTAAACGTGCAGATTTTAAGGGAAAAAAAAACGGATTAAAAAAAGCCGTGTTTTCCGCTGCGCCTGTGTCCTTTCTGTCGTACCTGAACTGCATTTGAGTGAGAGGCTTTTTACTTAAGCAGCTCCAGATGGGCTTGTACCACTCAATTTACATCACCTGCTCAATGTTAACGCAGCCACTGCCCAGATTTTATACTGTAGCAGGTCATTAGTGGGAGTGTGTTTTTCTTCCTACAAGGCATGGCTCTGGTTTTGAATGAGCATTATGACCTAAGTCGTTATGAATGATTTTTTTTTTTCCCAGCATGTGTGTGTGTGTGTGTGTGTGTGTGTTTGTGTGTGTGTTTGCAGCCTTTTAATTCTTAGAGGAAGTGAAGTTGCATCCTGTTCATGAGAAATCATAAAAAGCGTCATTAAAAAAAAACAAAAGAAACATGACTTAACGTTTCAAGCCTTCATGCGCGCAACCGCGCGGCGCACCTCGTGTGTCCTTACATCACATTCAGCGTTAGCACACTGTGACAGCGCTCTTGTGTTGGCGGGTGGTATCCACCCTTTTCTTTTTAAAGAAGAAGAAGAGGAGGAAGAGGGAATAACATCAGTCTCCGAAGGGACAAAAAAAAGGGCCGATCAGTGGTCTGTTGCCAGATCCTGTCAGCTGTACCATGACTGTAATCACATCTTCGGTGCATGCAACCCTTTATTTTATCTATTATTATTATTTTCTTTTTTTCTTTCAGATGACAAGTAGCTCATGTGTGGTCACGCTCTGTGAAGAGGCGCAGGAAAGGCAACGTTTGTGCAAAAAGAGGGGGCGGGGCTTCTCAGGGAGCCGCTCGGTGGGTGGGCCCCCCCCCCCCCAGGCGCGACCTTGTCGTCTAAGTCCTCTGCTCATAATTAGCCTCTTATTGGATTAAGCACGAGAGCAGCGTTTTATTCTCACATGCTCGTTATCTTGTTTTATTAATCTTGTATAAAAAAAAAAAGAAGAACAATAATGATAATAAACTGAAGCAAAGTTGTGATCGATTCTCCAGGAACCGTCTCTGGGCTCGGAGAGCTGGAGCAGGTTCGGGCGGCCGAGCCTGTTTGTACTTTCATGCCTAATTAGCGCACCTTGCAAAGTATTCTGGGAGATTTGATGTTTGGCAAAAAAAAAAAGAAAAAACAGTGCAGCCCTCACACTGAGACTGCACCACAACTTCTACTAATTTCATAAGCTCGGCTTTGATGAGGGGTTTATATAACAAGCACACATGAACGATGACTTGGGGTCTTGTATTGAAATGAACCAGAACAGTTAAATCTGACTTTTTCTCATGCGCCAGTGAAGGATTAGCTTCCTGGGAAACGTATTTTGCTCTGCGAGAGCTACAGCAGGAGATGGACAGCGCTCCCGTCGTCTGGGCTCCGGGTGCGGCGCCGGAGCCGGGAGGCCGTTATCCTGCGGCCGGGCGCAGAGACCGAGAACCAGAGGAAAACAGCTGGCCCGCCGCTCTCTCTCGAAGCTTAGGGAAAAAAAATCTGCCTCCCAACACCTCCAGACTAACTTGTTTCTTTATTTTCATGATGTGTGGTTTTTAGCCGTTACGTGTTGTAACTGTGAGGTCGACACGGGGGGGAATAAAAACAAAAACAACATTTAAAAAAAAAAAGGCGTAGAACCAGCTGTGAAAATCACAAATCGTCGTTTTTGAATCTCTGTTTGCATATGGACTGAAAACCACGAGCGCGGAGGAGCCCAAACCATAGTGACGTACTTTACGTGCATGTGGCACCAAACGGCACGAAACAAACATGCACACATTAAAACAAAATGTACTATATATTGGGTCCAACTGTGTTTTCTAAGAGGAGACAGTCCGCAAATCTCAAGCCCATGAGCTGTTTAAAGAAAACACACACACACACTCCTCCTGTCTTCATCCACGGCGTTGATTACCGCCTTTGATTTCAGCTATGCGGCTTATACTTAAACATTTTATGGTGCTGCTGTTTGATAATAAGATGCACGGTCTGGATTGAAGGTGCAGTGTGTGTGTGTGTGTGTGTGTGTTTGTGTGTGTGTGTGTGTGTGTGTGACTCAGCAGAATGCCGCCGCGAAGAAGCCCTGGGCGTCTCGAGAGAGAGAGGGAGAGAGAGACACACACACACACACTTAACACACCACAGGCTTGTAAAGCTGCAACTGACTTTCCTCATTTGCAACAATATGGTTTCTGTTGTGTGTGTGTGTGTGTGTGTGTGTGTGTGTGTGTGTGTGTGTGTGTGTGTGTGTCACGACTGTGATTAATTCTCGCTGCATAGAGGAACATTCCCTCCCTCCTGTGTACAATCAATCTCTGCTTTGGACGTATTTATATAAAAGTTTTAGTCCTCTGCCTGGACATTTGCCTCAGGCTCTGATTTACACCTGGGACGACAGTCACCTGAAGTTAAATAGTTAAAAAGGGTTTAAGGCGAAATAAAACAAAATCACATATTGTAGTGTTTAAAAGTTAAGGAATAATTCAACATTTTTGGGAAATGCACTTCTTCTCTTTCTTGCCCCGGTTGAGATGAAAAGATTGATACCACTACGATTCCTGCAGGCTAAGTATGCAGCCACAGGTTTATGTTTTTAGACTCTGGACGAAGACAGGCAAGCAGTTTCCCTTGGTTTCCAGTCTTTATGCTAAGCTAAGCTAAAAATAGATCCCCGGCTCTAGCTCCAGAGTTGACGCGTGGAGTTTGGTTGGCTCAGTTGCATTGTCTTACACATTTACGGCTTAGATATGCAATAAGGTTTGTTTTTTTCCCCTGAAAACATCCCAGGCCAAAGCAGCGACAACTTGCTGTTGTGTTCGCTTGTGTTAGAGAGAGAGAGAGAGAGAGAGAGAGAGTGACTCACAAACACAAACTTTGTGTGGTGAATAATTTGTTGGTTAATTTCTCCCGCTGCTAAGAATAGCACCTGCAGCGGGCAGGCGGGCAGGCGGGCAGGCGGGCAGGCGGGCGGCGTGCTCGTGGTGAGCGGTGCGCCGGGAGGCCCGGGGGTGGCGGGCGGGCAGCTCGACGCGGTCCCTGAAGTCTGGCCAGGCCGGTTTCCCACAGTTCCCGCTCCCTGGCCGCGAGGCTGTTTTCGATGGGAGCACTTTCTATTTTGACGATTCTCTGGAAAAGCCCAAAGACAAACAATGGGAATGGCTGGAGTCTGATTTATAACGGCCTGGGTTAAATCTCCCTGTTTTTCCCGTGTGGAAACCGCATGAAAGACCAGCGCGGAATGGAGGATCCCACTTCGGACCATAAGGCTTATCGTGTCTCAGCTGGAGCTCGCCGGCAGCAGGCGGTCACCCCCCGACGACCCCCTGCTCCGCTGTAGAAGCCCATGGTGGCTGCTAGTAGACAGATTGTGCCTCCAAGTTAGAGGCCAGGAAAAAGGAAAACCCAAATTACTGGCAACTTCCCGAGCCATTATCCGTTTTATAGTCTTGTGTCGTCCCTCATTCCCCGTCTCCTGCGTCCGAGTTTCCCAAGTCCAAATCGCTGCATGAAAATGAGGAGGGCTGTTACTTTAACCCCCCCCCCCGCGCGCGCTATCGTTCGGATTACTTTACGTTGGAAGGAAGCTGTGTACACGAGCGGGTGATAAATCGGTCGCCCCGCGACGCGTTGTCCAAAGAAGTGACGCAGAGCAGAGCCGCCGCTCCGCCGATAGTCAAACACCCCCCCGTAATGCGTCCGGGGTCAACGCGCCGCAGTCGATCGTTGCCGCCTTTGTAATCGCTGCAGACTTTTTGGATTCTTTACACATGCACAGGACACGAGGGCATCGGGGATGTGAGCGTTTGGTTCAGACTGTTTTCATGTTCGCATCTTGTTTTCATATACTTAAAATTAAGGGGCTGGTGCAAGGCCAGGACAGTGCAGCTCGTGTTGTGCCATCAAGTGTGATTTGTCATTGGTTCACATCGTCTAATTTAAAATTGGAGCTAAACACATCCAGATGTTTAGCCTTTGTAAAAAGCAGACTCAATACAATCTGCGTTTTAAATGCACAAACACTTGCACGCGTTGATGATAATCTGCGTGTATGCGCAAGGCCACAGATTTTCCAGGAACTCCTGCCTTGTAACTTAATCCCTGCTCCTCAACCTGGATTTGTCCTGTCAGAGGTGACACATTCTTGTACTTGCGGAGCCCAGTTTGAGGGCAGGAAGTGGTACGATTTGTTCTCCGATACACAGTATATAGCAGCTTTTCAAATCCAATAACAGTCGGGAAGTTAACAGTCGGGATTATTTATTGCTGATCCGCGTTTGAAGTCCAATCCACCAAACCGTTTTTCTAACCACGTGTTTCTTATGGTCAAGAAAGCATAAACATACATTTTGTGGCGTTGCCACTTTTTATGCGTATTTTCAACCTCCGCACAAATTTAAAAAAAAAAAATCTGAGAGACGACCCCCCAAAATTATAAATAAATAAATAAACCTCGGTGGAGAAGTTGGTTAATATCAGACCCAAAACTTAATACATGAAGCAGATATAAATGCCTTATTTCCATTATGTGAGGTCTGATTGGCCTTCAGTTAAGTCATCTTGGTTTTTTCCTCAATTGTTTTTGTAAATTTGGCTAAAAATTTGTGCCACAGTTGAAACCTGCCTCTTTTTGCTTACTGTTTTTTTTTGTTTTTTTCAAAATAAAATTGCAAAAAAAGTCCCATTTTTTTCAGCCTTAACATTGGGTGTTGTTGACATTTCAAAGTAGTCGTTGGATACAAAATTTATACAATACAATTCATTTATTTGATTTTTTTTTGGATAAATTATTCTGACAAAAATCTTAGAAGTTTCCAATTGTCAAATGATCTATTAACAAAAAAAACCCGACATGTTCTTCTGCCACCTTTCAGTACTTTTTGACAATTTTTCCATATTTCTTTCTATGGACGCGTTTCAGTTTTATCCTTCAGAGTATTGAAATTCAATACCAAGCCTTGCTCAGCCCTAACGGTATGAAAACAATATTTTGTCTCTGGACCGAGAGGCAAAAAACTATCATAACGTACTCATAATGACACATGTCACAATGTTGAGCATGGCGGATTTGACTTTTTCATACACGGCAGGGTCACGGTTCACTTTTTGCAAGTGTGTCACCGTTTGCCTCAGGAGGAAAATGAAAAAAAAAAATTTAAAAACCTCTACACGTTGATTTGCATTCATAAAGTTTTGACTAAAATATCTTCCTGGGGAATGATGTGGGAGGCCAGAGAGCTAAGCCTGAACTTACTTTGCATAATTGCGGTGGACACATTATGAATAATTTACCCTCTCAAACTAGGAGTTAAACTTCGCAGTGTCCAGCACACAACGCTGCACCGAAAGCGCCACATTTACTTTCACTGGCCCGTGATTCGCTTCTGGGGGGGAATTTCTTTGTAACCTGCGTGATCAAG